>CM060954.1:121830212-122112712 GCA_030765055.1 Mantis religiosa | reverse complement strand
CAGGGCGAAAAAATACGGTAATGAGTAAGGTGAGAGAAGATGGCAATGAATTAATTTTTCATACTTTTTGGAAAATGACAGCAACAGACTTATAGGAAGCTAGCTTTCAGGAATTATTTTGAGTATATTGGGCTTATGGAAAACTGCGAAGTGAACCAAGTTGTAGGCAGCCGAGTTGTAGACAGGCGTTGAGGATGATTGGAAATATGGAACAGCATTCCCGATGAGCTTCTTGAGAACAATATTAGGAACCAAGTCGTGGCCTGTGTAGCAGGGCAGTTTCTTTGTGAAACTATGCGTGGAAGGCGGTGTGAGACAACCTTCTCGTTCGGTGTCCATAGTCGACACTAAGTTTGTTACTGTTTGTTACGTCCTTCAACTTTAAGTCATATCAGACGATGAAATGGTTGAAATGATACTCAGATGAGCCCAGGGTCCATGGAGCATCCATTTTTCAGGATAAGTGAAGACTGTGAAAAAGGCTTTTCCAGATAACTCAACCTGACCGAAATTGGAACTCCCGATCTATTGAACGTGAGGCAGACAAGCTACCGCCCACAGAGGTGGGCTTTGCATAGAGATGGAGATTAGGGTCACGCAGTGACGTTATAACCGCATGCGCGTAGTTCGAGAAATGAGAATGGGTTCTAATGCGTTTCAACACAGTTCTTCAAAAAGCCAAAATATGAGAAAAATAAATCTCGAATGTGTGTAGCAGTTAAACAAGCAATTCCACTCAATATGGTGAACCATCTAGCCTTCAAGGAATTTCTTGAAAAATACACAAAGTTCTCACTGACGGATGGGAATACTTTAAGAAAAACTTACTTGGAGGCTGTTTATCAAGAAACCACGCAAAGAATCAAGGAGCAAGTGTCTGAGAGGCTAATTCTGGATGAAACCATAGTCTCAGTGGAACTATATGTTTTGAAAATTTTAGTTTTTCCCTTAGCAGGGGAGAAGGCCTAACCCATGTTGCTAAAAGTGAGTTCCAGAAAGCAATGCCAATACAATAATGCCATCATTTATGGACTTTTGTCAAAAACTTTGGCCAGCTGGAATCAAGTTTGAAAAACTTCTTCTTACGGACCAGAAACCTTTATTTTTTAAGTTGAAGCATGTGACTTTTTTGTTGTAATTTACATCCTCCAACGTTAAGTCATATCGGGTGGTGAATGAATAGGGTGATATAATGCTCAAACGATTCCGAGGTCCAAGGAGCTTAGAGTTACCCGACATTCGCCTTTGAAGGATAAGGGAAAACCCCGGAAAAACCTTATCCAGGTACCTAACCCTGACCGAGATTCGAACTCGGGACCTCTTAAACGTGAAGCAGACATGCTACCATCTACGCTACCGAGGCGGACTGCATGTGACTTGCTTGGTTCATGCCCCTCACAGGGTTTTTACACAAGGAACAATTACGATATGACAAATCAATTCATCTCTGCTCTGAAGAAGGTTCTGTTGATGACTCCAAGTTATGCTGTTGCCCATAAGGAAACCGTTGGACATCGTAAACGGCACGTGCACTAAACAAGTGCACTCATTCATCAGACACATAATACAAGTATCTGGCTGTAGCTATTAAACAATTAGATGAGCAAGGCCTGGAAAATAACTGTTCTCCGGACTTAATGCATAAGATGATCCGTCTCTCGGAAGGTGATGAGCGACCAATTGAGGATCAGTTACAACCGCCAGGTCATTGGCAGGAGTTTCGTTCAGGCTGGACCTTACCCGGACTACGGTTGCTGCTTCAAATTCAAACCACAATACATAGAGAAGAGGAACGTAGATGCAGTCTACTACATCCCGCATCGGTAGCGTAAATGTTAGCGTGTCTGCCACGCGTTCAAGAGGAACCGAGTTCGAATCTCGGTCAGGGTGAGTTAACTGGATAAGGTTTCTTCCGGGGTTTTCCTTATCCTTAAGACGAATGTCGGGTAACTCTAAGCTCTGTGGTCTCCGGGCTCATTTTAACATCATTTTAACCATTTCGTTCATAGTTCGATATGACTTAACGTTGGAGGACATACATTTAAAAAAGTCTGCTACATCCAGGGGTTGTCTTGGGGGAAGAAGGTGATAGTGAAACCCTGAGTGGGCTATCATTGTCACCGGAGTCGCATGCAGTTACCGAATGCAGGCAGTGATTTTCAAAGCATCATAGTCGATCATATATTTGCAGAGGTACAGTTGCCCAGCACTGAGGTTTCTGTTGAAAAAGCAAGGTATGAGAATGACATCCAGAAGGTCAGCTGTCCGCAACACACTGATACACGGAAAACAATCAGACCCTTTCACCTAACGTCACGCTCCATAATGCCATGAGAGACTTGTGCGGGTTTAGAGAGTATTTTAATTTTAATTATTTGTTCTAAAGAAACAGTGACGAGCGAAATAATACAAAAAAAACCAATTGCTATTAATTTTATGGTGCAAACATCAAGTAGGACCACGATGGAGCTCTCCATAACCGTACACTCTGCTTAGCTATCGGCAATGGTATACATCGTGCGGCGGTCCGGCCGTAGCGAACCACGTCGAGGCCTGTCTTGTGCTCAACGCCTCACAATTACGGATTGGTGGCGTGAGGAGGTTAAGGAAAGGGAGATTGTAATCGGTTTGACGTGACTTGTAGCTCCCGCATGAGAACTCTCATCTGTACTTCAGGGAGTGGGTGCGTCCTGACTGGTTGTGGGTTGAATGAAGATGACACCTCGAATCTGTTAGACAGAATTTTATTGTTGTCCTTAGACTCCTTTGCTCGCCACCGTAAAGTCGTCGTCCGTGTGGTTGCTATGTTTAGCGTCACTGTATCTAATCGAGCAAGAGGAAACAATAAATTTCCTGCTGCCTTGACGGAACGTGTCTGGTCACATATCTTTGTTTATGAATGGTTCGTAATCTCTGTTTACTCTAGAGAGTTCAAAGTGGTTGGTGAGTATGTATGTACATATACTTTTAATTATTCAGAACTGAAATTTAAACTACTGACATGACGTGATAAAGGATTTACTGTGAATAAGTCAAGGTGTTAAATTCGAGAAAGAGCAAACACTTCATTTCCTGTTAGCCTGTGGAATGTTGTATACTTATGTTTATGAATGAATGCTGGATAAGAAGTGTTTATTTACTCTGGAGAATACAGATCAATATCATTCAGTTATTCTTCACACAACAGTAGAGTAAGAGTTCAATAGTGCAATGGCTTCTTGCAGTGAATTTAGTGGCGAGTCAAAAAGGCAGGTATTGCGAAGTCAGGCTATAAGTACTATTTTTAAGGTGTACACGTTCTTCAAAAATTTTTCGGAAACAGAAACTAAAAATGAGAATTGCAAAGAGTACTTCCGTTTAAAAACACGGAAAAAGTGTATCAAATGGATCAGCTTGCAATTGAAACGGGACACGAGGTAATACGCCTGCCACCTTACCACTGCCAATATAATCCAATTGAGTTGGTGTGTGCTCAAATAAAAAGGGGGATTGCAAACAGACCTAATACTTTTAAACTGACGGACGTTAAACGACTTTTTCACAAAGATTTTTTTTTTTTTTTTTTTTTTTGTAATTTTACGTCCTCCGACGTTAAGTCATATCGGACGGTGAATGAGATGGCTGAAATGATGCTCAAATGTGCCCAGGGTCCATGGAGCTTAGAGCTACCCGACATTCGTCTTTAAGGATAAGGGAAAACCCCGGAAAAAGCCGCATCCAGGTAGCTCAACCTGACCGAGATTCGAACTCGGGACCTCTTGAAGTGAGGCAGACACGTTATCATCTACGCTACCGAGGCAGGCACAAAGAAATTGACAAGGTAACACAACAGGACAGGAAAGTCTGCGTGAGGCACGCAGAAAACCTTCGAGAAGACGATTTTATGAAAGAAATAGCACGTGACCAGATTTTGGAACCTATAATTATAAATTTGCAAGAGTCAGACGATAAAGACAGTGACAATGACGAATTGTCTCTTAACGGAAGTGACATTGACAGCGATATGGATGGGCCACTGGCAGTTCCATTGGAATAGAAAAACAGGTAGTTAATAAACTATAATTATAGTTACAGTATTTTAAAATATACATAATTTGCGAAAATGCTTTTCCAATTTTGATTTTGGCAACTGCATCATTGTAAAAGTTTCTTAAATATAATTTGCTTACTCTTACGTCTGCGCCAAGCATACCTGCATGTAATATGAGTGTGCGAGAGAGAAGGAAATATAAAAGTAGTCGGGTAACAAGCTGGCAACGCTGAGTGTGATGATTAGCTGGACTCCAGAACTCTTCCCATTTGAAACACATGATAGTATTGCATTACTGTAGCGGGAGTTGTTATGTCGCCCCGCGTTGTGTGTGCTGCCCTCCTCTCCATGGTGAGGATGAAGCCACCAGCTGTTACTTCTTCCCGATCTGAATCCTTGGTTCATATCTGGTACTCAGAAGTATCGATGTATAAAAAGTCTCAGGATCTGCTTTAGTCTGAGCTATGAGAACTCTTAAGTTTGAGACGTGGTCGCGAGCAAACAGGATACCTTTTCTAAATAAACTTCGATACTAATAAATTCTTTTTACTTCAAAGAGATCAAGATGTTCAATTTAATTTGTATTATTTATACGATTTTTCGTATAAAACTTGACAATAATATTGTATACCTTGATTAATATTAACAGAAAACTGATACTGACTCTTTTACAAATCATTTACTCTTTTGCGACACTGAATTTACTTCTGTTCACCATAACGTCGTTCCATCAAAAGACACTTTCTTTCCTAACTGTTTTACCAAAAACTATTGAATTTTCCTTCACTCATTGCGCTCACTACCAATCAAACTTTATTTTTACTGTTTCACGTCACACATTACATAATCTAATTTTTAAAACTACCAATCATAAAACATTCACACCATATTACTTACATGTTGCGTCAGCTCATCACCTACTGAATTTTAACAATTTCCTTTCTTATTCATGTTAACATGTCCATATCGATTCATAAACCACATATTTAACCTCTCGGAGCCTAAACCAAAACAACCATTACATTACAAATATACAATATGATTTGGAAACATCATTTACAATTTAAGTTTTATATTTTATTAGTTATTACATGGTTTTAACATAACAGACATGTGGTATAATTACTTACATATGTGGTGTAACTAAATTGGAGAACATAATTTACATTACAACTGACTGAGGTACAAGTTTTACAACTGTTTTAACATGGATATTTTCCCCATAAATGTTATTAGGTTTGCGACACTAGCAGGATTAAGTGCTTTTGATGGTTCTGTTGATATGTTGAATATTTTCCTCCGTTTTCATGTTGAGCGCTTTCGCTGATGATGTATTCGATGATAAGTGCCGTGTTGCAGGTTTTGCATTCTGGAGCTGATTTCTTGGAGAGTAGTAAGGGGCGAGTGATATTACTGTGGCCGATTCTCATTCTTGTGATAGCGACTTGGTGATAATGCTTGAGGTTTGCATATGGCAATGCCGTAACTGCGTTCTGCAGTACTTTGTTTAGCTTGGTGTTCTATTTTTATTTTTTAATTTTTTATTCTGCATTTCTTATGTCTTGGCCTCTGGATGCTATACCAAGACACAGTATTAAAATTTTTTATTCACTCAAACATGATAATTATATTGATAATTTTCAAACACTTTGCAGAAAAGCTAACCTACACTAACCTATCTAATCTAACCTAACTAATCTAATTGCTACAATTTTAGCTTACAATTTTCGCAATCTAAAGTTCTTCTTACTTTCCTATCCCTAATAAATCGTCTATCCTTTTGTTCTTGTGTTGATGTTGTCTTCTTCTGTCGCTTCAAATCCTTCTGTTGAATCCAAGATTGTCCTCTTCTATTAATCCTTCGACTAGGTGAAGTTCCTCTTCTTCCTTTGGTTGTTGAAGCTAGGTATCTATATTTTGTCCTCGAAGTCGTTCAGATCTTCTTGGTATGGAAGGTGGTTCACGATATCTATGTTGAATATTGTCTCTTACTCGTCGTTGCTGATTATATTCATCCATTACTATTGTTGATGCCTTCTCCGCTGCCAATTCTAGTATTTTAAAATCTTCCCTCTTCATAATGATGTTCCAGATACATTTTCCTGGTGTTTGATGTATTGAGCCATTGCGTTTTCCAAGTATTTTTAACCTTTTGTTTAATATAGTTTATGATATCTTGATGAAGGGTTGTTATTGCATGATCGCTAAATAGTTGTCTTGAAGCTTCTTTAGCTGCAGTGTCTGTTTGTTACCATAATGCCCACATGTGAAGGTGTCCACACCGAAGTCACTTGTCTTCTTTGTTTGGGCCGTCATTGAGTACAAGACCTGTCTTTCTTGAACTAAACTGTTTTGTCTGTTTTTCTGTCTTGAGTTGCAGTTGCTGCACTTAGGGAATCTGTGAAGATTAAATTGCAGTTATATTGTTTGGATTGTAGTACTTGTATAAGAGCTTCTTTGATTGCGAATAGTTCACAAGAAAAAGTGGTAAAGTGCGATGATAATGTGTAGAAGCCTTTATTTAAATATTTTCTTATACAGCATATTCCATTTACATTGTGATTAATACTATCTGCTTGGTTGCAGAATTACATTATGTTTTGTTTTCACTGATTACAATATAACTGTGTATTAATACATTAGATGACAAACTTTAGTAGTTTGATTAATTATAATGTTTAGTAGGGATTCGTTCGTGTGTGAACTATGTTCTTGTAATATTTAGTCTTATATGCTCTTACTTCTGTTGATTTACTTATTATCGGAATTACTGGAGATTCACACTTCACACTAATATGACTATTTGCATCCTGCTTAACTATTTACAGATTATCGAAGTTGATACTGTCCACAAATAGATATATTGAGACTTTTGGTGTGTTTTTGTATAATTCCTTTTTTCTAATGCCCAGCGTCCACCAGCCATTGTTATTGCTGTCTTTAGATTTTATCTTTCTTTGTCTGATTACACGCAAAGATTAAATGATCCACAGTTTGTTCATTTTGGTTGCAGTTACACATTGGATTGTCACTTACAATAGTAGTACACTTTAGTTTTCCCGTGACCCGTTAACAATGCTATTAAATTCGACGTTAGTTTCACTTTAGGTTTTCTTCTATCAGGTTTGTTGCCATTCTTGTTGCCATTTTCCCAAACTTGAGCACTTTAGCAAGCTGATTACTTCACTTTTCGGCATTTTCTTGTAGATTACTTCTAATTTGTTATCTCCTGCTGCTTCCTTTGCAAGTTGTTCTGCTATTTCATTACCGTATGTTCTGGAAATACAACCATTGCATCCTTTGAAGTCGAGTCGTCAGTTTAGATTGAGATACAGTTAGCATAGTTACCCTGTAGTTCTTTAAATTAGCTTTGGAAGATTCTCTTGTAAATGTTTTTCTTTCTTTTTTAAATAAATTGTATGATCTAATGAGATCTAGTTTTGTGTAGTAAGAATTTGTATGTTTTATCAGGTAGTTAATTCTAAACGTTGTTCAAAATAAAGTATGCCCAGGCTAGGTATGCCCAGGCTAGGTATGCCCAGACTAGGTATGCCCAGAAAATTCAAAATTGATATACATATTATTTGTTATGCATACATATGTCTTAAACATACTGTATTTTTGCCTGCCTCTGTAGCGTGATGATGGCGTGTCTGCCTCACGTTCAAGAGGTCCCGAGTGCGAATTTCGGTCAGGATGAGTTAATCTGGATAAAATTTTTCCGGGGTTTTCCCTATCCTAAAAGATGAATGTCGGGTAACTCTAAGCTATATGGTCCCTGGACTCATTTTAGCATCATATCAC
The DNA here is from genome assembly GCA_030765055.1 of Mantis religiosa. NCBI lineage: Eukaryota > Metazoa > Arthropoda > Insecta > Mantodea > Mantidae > Mantis > Mantis religiosa. The sequence continues at coordinate 122,104,878 of CM060954.1, read as the reverse complement.
CTATTTCATTCATCGTCCATTATGACTTGACATTGGAGGACATAATTTTTGTTAAAAATGTTGTATTTTTATGTGAAGGATTAGAATAAATTTTGGGAAATTAAAACAACGAAGCAGTTTTGCATCTAACAGTTGGTTTGGGGTGAGGGAATCTTCATCTTATGTTCTTTTATACAGGCGAGTTGAAACAAGCATTTGCAGTGAAATCTCATGTCAAATGTTTTAGTTGAATGTTCTACTCACTATAGGTATTAGAAACATATGTCACTGTGACTTTTCTAGGTTTAGAAATAACAATTTTGTTTACTTTGATGTAATACAGGTAGTTTCTAATACATATTTGTGTTGTATTGTTATCATAGTGCAATGAAAGAATTATTTAATGTTATCTTCCCCTGCATCAGCATAATTGATTACTAATAAAGTAATACAACTTAACAAATCAGTTGCCTCTGTTCTCTAGTTTTTAAGAGACACACCTAACGAATTATCTTTCCTTTATTCCCCGTGTTTAACCCAGTTGCGTTTTTAACTGGACATAGTTTTCTCCCATACTACATGAACAGAAAGTTAAAGGTAATGCATGTTAAACAGAATATAAACATGTTAAGTTAACACGATTCTGGAGAGGCTACATTGCTACAAAACTTCCTGCTACACGTTCTCTTACACTGTGTTGTGCATTAACCAGTCAGATTACAGGCGGATGTTCTTGTTCACATCTGGTTAGATTTATGTGATGTTGGCAGCACTGATCTAGCAACTCATTGGTCCTAAGTTCGCCGTTATATTTTCTTTCTTTAATGATGCTCTACCATATAGTTATACTGTTCGACCATTTCATTACGATATTGAACAAAATATGTCATGCTCCAGGAATAGATCAGCGATCTATCCAGGGATGGATTCAGATATAGACTGAGTTCATTGCAAAGGTGGGTTGATTCATACAGCCGTGAGAAAAGATCCATTTTGAGCACTTCTAAAACTAACTTATATATGGTATGATTCCTCTGTTGTTTTCTCTAATATAGTAATTATAGTAGATCAATTTTTAAAGCCGAAAGTTGCTTATTATCACCGACCACATTCTTGTGGTGGAGCTACCGCAAAACCAGAGCTGTTCGCGTGGCCAGGAAAGAAGGAGACAGATAATGGCGCGCAGAACTGGACGCTTGCCTAGAGAGAGAAAGAAGTGGAGATAGAAAGAGAGAGAATTTTGGAATTTTCAGCTTTTCTGATGCCGTCGCGTTTCTTATCGAATGATCTACTATATTCTAGAAACAATGACTGGGAGGTATTAATAGCGGCAAAGTGTGAGAAGGGTCAGTAGTTGTGTTGTAATTGTGTGAGTTGTGTTATGGTGAACATTTGAACTGTGCCGCAGTGACTCCTTTGTTTGTTTACTTTTAGTGGAGCAACGGGATGACCTTGAAGACTGCTGTTTGTCAATGTCACCTGCTTTTGCTGCTGCAAGGGTTGCACAAAGCGTCTGTTACTGCAATAAAAAGTGTTTTTAAATCTCTACTAACAAATTTTTGATTCTACGGGCGCTCGAAGTCACAATTGATATATATATATATATATATATATATATATATATATATATATATATATATATATTGTAAATTATTGTAAATTTGTGGGTTCGTAGTACTAAAAGTCCAATTTGAAGAAATTCAAATCGTTGTTTATCTGCTTAGAAATACACTCACAGTAGAAGTATTACATCACATACACAATCTACCAAGGTCGATGACCCTAACAATAGCGTTCTGATTACACCTGTTTACAACATCAGCTCTCGTTATAACATCTGTTCACGACTGTTTACTTCTGTTACGACTGTCTCTTGGCGAGTTGTCGCTTCCTTAAATACCTCATCTGATAATTGATGAACAATCAGAACAATCCAGAACAATCAAGAATCCGAATAATCTCTGTCAATCAAGATGTCACTAGAAATTTCCATTTATCTCAGTTTGTTATCTGCGTGCTATATCTATCAGTTCTTTGTGTAAACAAGCTACTTTTATGCGCGTCGCCGCGATACTGCTCCCTCCTCAAGTCTGGTCGTCCCGAAGAGCACCATCGAGCGGGCCAGACGATCCAGTGCACCACCGTCTTCCCTTGGGGCACCTTCTGGATGAGGTAGACGACGTCGTTAATCCTCTTCACCACCCGGTACGGTCCTTAGTTTCGACCATCGTCCCTTGGTCCGGGTAGAGCGATACAACCAGACCAGGTCACCCTGCTGGAACCCTTGGCTGTTGGCTGGCCTGTCGTATCGGGTCTTCATGCGGTTGCTCGCCTTATGGATGTTCTGACGATCCATCTCATGCATGTCGTGAAGATGGTCCACCAGGTTCTCCACATACTCAGTTGCCGGCTGTTTTACGTCCGGGGGCTCCTAAAATCCAGGTCACAAGGGTGGCGTAAATCTCGGCCGAAAATTAAAGTGGCAGGCGTCATCCCAGTGGTGTCGTGTGTGGACGAACGGTAGGCCAGCAAGAACAATGCCATCTTGACGTTCCAGTCTCGCTGATAGCTGGCCATGACCTTCCTCAGGTGTTCTTCTAAGGTCTTGATGTACCTTTCGACCATGCCATCTGACTGAGGACGTAGGGATGTTGTGCGGATCTTGTTCACCCCAAGACTTTCCAATGCTTCCTTCATCAGGATGGATTCAAAATTGGTGCCCTGGTCGCTGTGGAGCACTAACGGCACCCCAATTCGGCAGAACACTTGCTCCACGACGCAATATGTGATTGTCTTTGCCTCCTAGTTCAGGATGGCACACACCTCCGGCCACTTGGTGAATTAGTCCACGACCACCATCAGGTACTTGTTGCCTCGGTCGGACACTGGGAATGGTCCAGCTATGTCGACGGCGATCCTTTCGAATGGCGCTCCGACGTTGTACTGCTGCATACGACCCCGATCCCTAGTCTGGAGGACGCGATTCGTCGCGCACACGTGACATTGACGGCACCATCCCTCAGCGCCTGCTTCCAGCCTCAGCCAGTAGTAACGCTGTCGGAGTTAAGTTTGCTCCCAGGTGTCCTCCTGAAGTACCGGCGTGCACTTCCTCCAAGACTTTCGGGACCTTACTTCGGGGAAGTACCAATTGCTCCCTCTGTGTTTTCCCATCAGGTGATTCCCATACCAGAACAGCACGGCGTCTCTTGTCTTCAGTGAGTCCCATTGGGCCCAGTATGACTTGTATGTGGCGCTCCTTGGTGCGATGTCCTTCCAGTTTGGTCTTGTCCCTGCCCCCACTTCCCTCAAGAGTGGCCGAAAGTCGGCGTCCGCCAGCTGCTCCCTCCTCAGGCCTGCGCTATGCCAGCCATCCGCAGGCACTGTCCTGACCACTCTGACAGCTGCGACACGCTCCTTCTCCTACACTCTTGTGCCTTGGCCGCACTCCCCTGGGCAGGGTCTTCGGAACATGGCATCTGCGTTACCGTGGCTCTTCCCTCTACGATGTTCCGAGGTGAAGTCGTACTCCTGCAGCCTCTGGACCCAACGGGCTGTCTGGCCTTCCAGGTTCCTAAAACTAAGTAGCCAGGTTAGAGCAGAGTGGTCAGTCCTCAGGTGGAATGGCTGAACATACAGGTACTTGTGGAAGTGCTCCAAGGTCTTTACCACCGGCAGTAGTTCTCGCCGGGTGACACAGTAGATCTTTTCTGTCTTGGCTGAAGACGCTCTGGTATCGTCTCAGCAGTTGTCGAAACTTCTCGAGCTGTTCTGCGGTCAGGTGGTCGGCCGATATCTACAATAAGCCTTCCAGCCGGGGCCCCAGGTGTTGTTTCCATTTATCTCAGTTTGTTTCAGCAGACCTTTATCTGCGTGCTATCTTTATCAGTTCCTTTGTGTAAACAAGCCGCGTTATCGCTTCGGGCGAACCTTTTATGCGAGCCGCCGCGACAGTATATAAGATTTATATATAAAAGTTAGTATGTGCACGTCCTTTTATACAGATAACCAATAAATATCGCACTTTCAAATTAAGTCCAACTCCTCCAAAAATGTCACACAAAGATTTTTAACAAAAAAATCCTATACCAAACCATCCCTTGTGAGAATGATTTTTCGAAATGTTTATATTCTCAACATTGCTGTAGTGATGCTGATTAACATAACAAATTTTTGGAAATTAACGATTCTTTCTCACTAGCCGTGTGTAGGCGATGATTTGCATAGGTAGAGTCAGATCGTAATATTCAATGCTAAAGCCGGGATTTGAACTACGGATCTCAGGGTTTCCGTCCGGTTGCTCTTAACCATTGAGCTACTATGACCAACGTGCCATCATGACATTAAATTCTCCAACTGACTCGCATTTTACCGGTAATCCACCTGGAGCTCCCATATAAAACGAGATACGTAGCTTTTATGGTGACTTACTTAGCTGTAAGTACCAATGTGTTTATGAAGTGAATTGGATATTCTGAATTTTCTGTGAATAGCCGCTCTAGAGCTCTTTTCGGATAAGTAACCTTGTAATACTAGTAAACCTTAAGTGTTTAAACTGTTCACGCTCTTGTAACTATTTTTATTGGCGTAGCTGTTCAGTTGTTTATCTCAATATTGTAGAAAGCGTATGGGATTAGGTTTGTAAAGATTTATCTCAATAATTAATATGCAGTAGATATAAAATACGATTTCGTTAGCCCGCCTCGGTAGCGTAGATGGTAGCGTGTCTGCCTCAAGTTCAAGAGGTCCCGAGTTCGAATTTCGGTCAGGGTGAGTTACCTGGATAAGATTTTTACGGAGTTTTCCCTTATCCAGAAAGACGAATGTCGGGTAACTCTAAGCTCCATGGACCCTGAGCTCATTTGAGCATCATTCATCCATTTCGTGCATCGTTCGATATGACTTAATGTTCGAGGACGTAAATTTAAAAAATAAAGCTGCTTCGCTAGAAAAATTTTTGGACACTAGGTATATAAAAATAAACTATATAGGTAGAACAAAGTTGACTACCACATATCATTTTTTATAATTCAACTGTTGAAACTGTAAACAGTGTTGAGGAAAGGAACGATGCCGATGAACAAAGTGCTTTTAAAGGTATTTCCACAATGGGACTTTCTTTACTTTTTATTTGTAATTTACTTCTCCAACGTTACGTCTATTCGGACGATGAATGGAATAGCTGAAATGATGCTCAAATGAGCCCAGGGTCTATAGAACGTAGTTACACGACATTCATCTTTCAGGATAAGGAAAACACCGAAAAATACCTTAACCAGGTAACTCACCCTGATCGAGATTCGAACTCGGTACCTCTTGAACGTGAGGCGGATACGCTACCATCTACGCTACCGAGACGGGCAAAAGGGAATGTTCATGGACCTAACGTTGCGACATACAGTTTTGATACACATTGTATATAGCAAATCTTTTCAAATTACGAGCACTGTTCAATAAAGAATGTTCACATTCTTTTTTTTGACAACGTACCTTTACTCATCCTCATAATTTTGATGGCACTTCTCAAAATAGTCTCCCCTGAATTCGATGCACTTGTCTCAGCGTGTCTACCAGTCTTCAAAGACATACTCGAAACCGCTGCCTCCGCTGCCTTCACCACTGCTTTTCATGATGGATAATGCCTCCCACGAAGGCGTTTCTTCAAGTTGCGGAATAGAAAAAGGTCACATGGGGCTAAATCCGGACTATAGGGAGGGTGAGAGATTTACTTTACGTTGGTTTTTGCAAGATATTCAGCAACAACATCGGCAACATGCGGTCGCACATTATCGTGGTGCAGCATCCAGACTGCTTCACGGAAATGTGGTCTTTTGCGTCTTATATGAACTTGCAATGTTTTCAGGACATCCCTGTAGTATTGTCCACTTACTGATGTGTGTGCAGGTACAACATGCTGATAAACCATTCCATGAATATCAAAGAATGAGATGACCAGAACTTTCCAAGCAGAAGCAACCACTTTTGCTTTGGGGGGGGGGGGGGTTGGTGATGAAGGAGATTTCTACACTGAACTATGCTGTTTGCTCTCAGGATCAAAATGATGTAGCTAAGTTTCATCAGCAGTGATTACGTTTGAAAGAAACTCCGGATCCTCCTCTAACATCAACTTTAACTCCATGTTGCCTCCATTGCAGCGGTAGGCGATACTGAACATGGCTGAACTTAACTGGTCTGAAGTTACTGGGCGGTAACCAGGAGTACCAACAATGAAACTACTACGGCGTGTTTGTTTCACAATAAGTTAAAATAATGTCATAATATTGAATTTTAGTGCAAAAAATTATGACGGTAAAAATTGTGATCATCCTTTATTGAACAGCTCTCGTATATTGATGTGCATGCGCAGTTCAATTAATATAGTATTGTCACTGATGGTATTGTTGTGGCCGCGACATGCGGGAGCCGGACGCGTGGGCAGGAGAGAGCTGGTCGCCAAGAGAAAGAAAGAGACAGAGAGAGGCTCCGGAATTTTCTGTCTTTCTCTTGCCCCCTCGAATGTCTACGGCATTCTAGAAATAATTACTGGAGGTGTAAATACCGGCAAAGTGTTAGAAGAAGCAGTGTGTGATGGTTATTGCGACAGTGAATGTTTGAAGTGTACCACAGTGATATCTTTCAATTTGCTTACGTGGGGCGGAACACCGAGTCGACCTTGAAGAGAGCTGATTGTCAATTTCGCGTCTTGTTACTGCAATAAAGAGCGTCCTAAATTTCTACAAACCTGACATTTGATCCTACGTAACCCTTGCAGTTACAATATTCCTCCTGTTGTCATTTCTGTGTGTTTGCTAAATAAAATGTTAGTTGTGCCTTGGTAAATCTATGGAAATAATTCCATAGTTGTAAAGAAGGATGAAGGTATAAATTACGGAGGCACCATTAACAATCGCAATTTTGAAAGAAAACGTATTTTTACTAACAATGAATTACTTAGAGAATAATGCAATTTGCCTGTTGGAGACAAGAGCTCTGGGATAAGTTTTCCTCAGCCGCTTTGGTAAAGGATCGTTTACTGCGGATTTCTCAGCGCCGTGGAATGGAAATAACCTCAATTATCTCCACTGTCGTTATATCGGCGTGGTGCTTCTTGTGCCTGGTACTTCCATAGCTTTTAGTTCGAATCTTATTCCAGGAACAGTGCTGTAATTTTCGCAGAACTGGGTCGTGCATGAATTGGGTCTACAATTTGCTTTTCAACACGCTTGTGCCTCGAAGCTCTATTGCCTTTGTGGCCCGTAACTTATTGTCAGATATCCAACCATCGATAATTTAATGAGGTATATACACTGAGAAAAGAAATTCTCACAAATACGTAATGCACAGCTGAGGTACATTTGCGTTTTTTACTTTCTCTAATATGTATGGTAAGTGGGGAAGTATTGCATTCGAAATACCAAGATTTCACTTAAATACATATTTTGAGACACCATGTTTTTGAAAAACTTTATTTTTTCAAAAGTGACTTAAATCATTTAATTAAAATACCTTATGGTTTAATTATTTTTGACAAATACAGAGGCCGACAGAAGTATTCCAATAATATAACATGTAACATTGCACGTGCTATAAATACTGTACCATTTATTTGGCAGCGTTGAATTGTTAAACATGTAAACATTAACCTTTGGTGTCCCGGAAACAATAGTTAAAATATCACTTTGCATATATTTATTACACAATCGGTAATGTCCCTCCTCTATTGTCCCTCTTATTGGAGGAGATAAGTATACGAACGTACCCAATTTAAGAGAGAGAAAGGTGGTTGGACGTACCCTACACGCCCCTACCACATAGCAGTTGTGTTTATGTTATGCCTCGAGACAGTGTGCTCAAAGTTATTCAGCCGATTGTGAACTCATAGGTAATATGGGACGTAAAGGTAGGGAGACAACGGTGGCAGAGAGGAATATCGTGATAAATATGTACAAACAAAACAAATCTCTCTCTGAAGTTGCCAAAACTATTAACTGAAGCAAAACTAGTGTTCTGCATCAGTCAACTCTTCAAACAGACAAATACTGTTGTAAATAAACCTAGAAATGGCGCTCATTCTAAACTCACCACCAGAGGCAGGATGCAAATAATAAAAATGGTGAAGCAGAATCCGAGAGTCACTGCATCTGAGATGAGGAGATGCCTTGAGCAATATTCTGGCAATGTGGTTCACACAGAACAATTAAACGGGGTTTAAATAGTGCTGGGTACAATGCTCACGTTCCTAGGAAGAAACCATGTGTTAATAATGTCAATAAGTAAAAGAGTATAGAATTTGCTAAAGACTATGTGGTGAAACCAACAGAATTCTGGGATAAGGTTCTGTAGTCGGACGAGAGCAAATTCTGCTTTTACAAGAGTGATGGACGTCTTAAAAGTGTGGAGACTGCTAAATACAGAATGAGAACCTAAGAACATGGCAGCTACAGTGAAACATGGTGACAGTAGTGTGATGGTGTGGGGCTGTATAGCTTCATCTGTCTTTGGGGAACTGGTGTTCAATGATGGGATCATGGACAAATTGGAATACAAGAGGATTCTTGAAAACAATCTTAAAAAGAGTACAGGAAAGCTGGGATTAGGGCATGATTATTACTTCCAGCAGGACAATGATCCGAAGCGTATTGCTGAAAGTGTAAGGGTTTGGATCGTGTATAACAATCCTCATACTTTTAACACACCGCCTCAATCTCCAGATTTAAATCCTATAGAGAACATCTGGAAGGAACTCGAGGAGCGTGAGAGGAAGCATCATATCAGAAGCAAGGACCATCTGAAAGAACTTCTTCAAACAGAGTGGAGAAATATGGACTCTGCAATCACTAAACAACACAAACAGGCAATGCCCAAACGATTAACAGCAGTAATTCCAATAAAGGGGATGATAACTAAATACTAGCTGTTCTCTGTTCGAATACTTATGTCCAGATGTAAAGTAACCGTTTTATTTCTCCTTGTAGTGCTTCAGTTATTTATGAGTTTATGTGTTTAATGGAAGACTTAATTTTATTTTGTAACAGTTGTATTTACTTATGCATACTCTGCGTAGCTCTAGAATAATATAAGTAATAAATATGTTTAGGTTCGAATATTATGTAGGCCAGGAAATTCCCTGATATTATAAAGTTTGCCTAAGTGGTCAGTGTAAGAGGTAGATACGTAGAGCCCGTTAAGGATATGTATGACTGGAATTTCATTAAAATTTTCAAAAACATCACCTTTTCCTCTTTTTAGTCTATAAAATAGTGTAAGCCTTCCTGAATCCCAAGAATGCTTAAGTAGCATATTTTTAAATGCTCTAATCTACTTTGAAAGTGAAATGAATGCCAGTGTTAGATATGAATTCTAATTCTTTATCCTTGTTTTCTCGCTATTGAAAATGTCAGCATTTTTCATAATTTAAGATGCTCCTTGCGTTGCAGTTTTAATATTAGACTAATGAAACTTGCTACGCACGTTCATAGAGACACAGTGAACATAAATTCCATGGGTTTTATTGAGAGATGCATTTTAGGCACACTCTCTTTACTTCAAAACACAAAAGTTTTGGGCAAAAACAAAAAGTCATAATCATAGCTTTACAAATTTCTGGAGCCTAAAGTTATTGAGACTCAGAGACAGCTAGTGCAAATAGAAAAGCCGGATGTATTGGTAACCTGTTGTTAAAATATTAGACCAAAATTTAAGTTATTTTGTCGCAAGGGACTTTTTAGGTGACGTAACCAAAAATATTTGACCATATTTTCCAAACTATCGAAGTGAAATTTATAAAATTTGCGTTGTATCATATGTGCACCAAGCTGTATCTGTGGTATAAATCTAAAAGAGCTAGCGTTATTAGTTCAGGATTTCAAAACTTCTGTCATAGGTATCCTTAAAACACAAAATTTAAGGCAAATACGTTGTTTGGTGTGTGCGTGTACAAGTGCAGTGAACTATTTCGAACATATTTCTTGTTTAAACTTTTTCACAAACGGGAAGTCATTATCCATTTATTTATCTCTTGGCTACGCAAACAGAAAGGAATTTCTTATCCATTAAACCTTTTAAAGGATTTGATATCTCTTAAATCCTACTGTATACCCGTATTTTCCTTGCAGCTACAAGAAAATTAACAATAAGATAATTTCTGCAAATGTTTCTCTTGCACCATGATGTAGATGTAGGAGTACTGTTTAAGAAGAGTTTGTGTAAGAGTAAAGTCATGTGAGTACAGTATATCAGACTTTTCTAAAATGCTGTTCGTAACACTTAAGGAGGAACTATAACGTATGACACCCTCTAGCTCCTAGAAGATTAATTAAATATGCAAAAATAGGAAGTGGATATTCGTGTTATAGTTTCAAACACACTTACAGATTCCGTGATACATCTTAAAGTTTCTGGAAAGTTGCAGATTCAGTCTGGGTGCAAATGAGCAACTTCTATGAAGTTTCTGGCAGATCTTAACAAAAGCATGCGGCGAATAAATGATGGCGCCTGAAATGTTTGCCACAGTGTCACATAATCAGAGCTAGGCGAGGTGGCTCCGTTGTAATCTGTGATACTTTTACTACGGAGAATCCGGGTTCGATTCCCACCGGTTCGGTCACTATGACCTTTCACGTTTTCTTGGATTTTCCATGTCAATAGACCTGCTGCTTCTCATACGTTTCAGCGACAACAGTTGGTGATTTGTTACGGGTGGATGTTACACGATATAAATTTTATAATTTATTTTTATTTGTAACTTTAATATTGCTTTTGGTATAATATTGTACTCTATACAAAAATTGAAGGTAACGTATGAATTATTCTCTCTTTAAATATAAATAAACAATAAATAATACATAAATACAAAGAAGCTAAACTGCACATAGGTGTTTAATATTTTAGCATTACAGTTTGATTCTGTACGCCTTTTGTGTTTTGTAAAGATATCTTACTGACTCTAGGAAGGCTGAATGATGTACCTCGCTGTTAGCACTTTCCCCTCCCCCCAAAGAAAAACTCTTTTCTGGAACCTGCAGGCTGATGATGCAGGCTCTCGCCGAAGTAAGGATTGTTGTATTTCTGGAATTGCTGGAGATCCCATTCTTGCTTAAGCGCTGTCGTTCGGAACTGGTCGTAATTCGTATCATTCCTTTTAGGGGTCCCGAATGTCTCAAAGGGCCGACAATGGCTAGTGCGATGTTTCGCTGAGGGCTTTCCCCATTTGACAAATTATAATCCTAACCACATAATAAATAACGGATACATTAAAATTTTAAATCCAATATCATTATTTATTTTAATCAATATCTCTAAGATGTGTGTTTAATATTTAAATAGCTCTTATCGTAACAGTAAAATAATTTTGGTTAACTCCAGGCTTTGTATTAGATTTTAGCCATTACTAAAATCGATGTAATAGAACGCAATACATTTTACATTTAAGTTATTAAAATAAACGAGCAATACAGACCACCCATCAGAAAACATATCACCTACCTTTTAGCAATAACCTTATACATTATAATTCAGAACACTTGCATAAGACATTGTCGTGCTATGATTGGTATTTAGGTTTGATATTTCAATGATATGACACAAATATTCTAAACTTAAATACTAAGAGTTTAATGACGAAGCCTGGGACTTATATACTTACAATAGAAAGTCGGCACAAACGGTGTCTCTCGAATACGAGAGCCGTTAGTGGTTTACTGGGGAAATATACGAGTCAAATGGGGAATTTAGTGTGATGAAGGCACGTTGACCATGGTAGCTCAATGAGTAAGAGCGACTGGATGGAAAGCAGAAAATCGGTGGTTCAAATCCCAGCTATGGCATTGAAGTTTTCAGTTTGACTCAATCTATCCAAAACTTTAGCCTATACACGGCTATTGTAAAGAATCGATAATTTGCATAACAAGAGTTTAATGATAAAGCTGGGATTTAAATACTCACAATAATAAGTCGCCACAAACAGTGTATCTCGAATACGGCAGCCCTTAGTGGTTTACCGGGAAATCTGAGTCAATTGGAGAATTTAATGTCATGACAGCTCGTTGGCCGTGGTAGTTCAATGAGTAAGAGCGACTGGACGGAAACAGGAGATCCGTGGTTCAAATCCCGGCCATGGCTTTGAATTTTTCAGTTTGTCTGTATCTATCCAGAACCTTAGCCTATTAACGGCTAGTGTGACCGAACGATTAATTTTCATCAATTAACTTAAATTTTAAATAAAATTGCATCCTTAGAAGTATTCTTTAATTGAATGTTTTTTGATATGTTTTACTCTAACAGAATTGGCTGTAGGAACTTTGATTAATATATCACATGTTTAAGATAAGGTGAGTGGGGGGAGGGAAGACGGAAGTTTCGTAATATTTTGCTCATCTGAGACTAGATAGCAGCACTTACCACAACCTAGCATAGGGGCATCCAGTTGGAAGTGTGCTTTTGTGTTCTTCCGTTTTATATCTTGCTTCATCCAGTGATAAACAAGAAACCACTATCTGTGAACTTGGTAAGTACAGGGCAATATAATATTTCGTTGCCCATTCGTAAGGTGTAGCACTTGATGTACTGCATAGAGCTTCACCTTACCATGGTATTTTGCCATGTGCGTCTTTGTGAGCACATGGTAGCTCGGACCAGTATGGATGGTAACGTACACCAGAAATAAGGCTCAATTGCATCTTGTCCCAGGCATTGTGGGAAGTTGTAAGTTAATAAGTTGGACACAGATCATACTGTTCGGATGTTGTTGTGTTAGATTATGCAGCGGAAAATGGCGTTATTCTTTTGTGTCTGACAAATTCTCAATATTTGCAGCACTTGACCAATCATTCTTCAAAACATTTTGGCAGCAAACTTTGAATACTTGAATTCATTCAAATCCTGGCCGGAGGCTTACAAGACTACATGAGCGCTGCATGAAACAGAGCGTGATTCCATTGAAACCAAAAGAAAATAAACACCAACAGAAGAGAAAAAGGAAAGTGAGTTCATCATCATGGTCCTTCTCAAGCACCTCAGTTCAGAATATTGAGATGGAAGTAGTGATGACAATGGCACCGAAGATGACGATGATTTTTTGCTGAGTGTAATGGACACTACTATGATAAAAAGGACTAAAATGTGATTGGATTCAATGTGTTAAATATAAGAAATAGATACACGAAATCTGCAGCAAGAACAGTGTGCATTGTAACAGATGCCAAACAAAGCTGCACTGCTTTCTTCATTGTATCATGTTTCTAACGTGCGTTAAATTTACATTTTATAAAGTGTCTTACATGCTGTAATGCAAATGCTCAATTTACTTTATTTTCTAGTTTCAAATCGTGTTGTTGCATCTTCTCCCATGTTGTTCCATCTTCGCCCCTGTTAACTCCCATCTTCCCCTGATGATGGGGTAAGATGTAAGGTTTTTTCACTTAGTTTAATTGTACCTTTTTATTTCTTCACATTTGAGAACACCGATTACTATTTCTCCCGATAACAATTAAATATACAGGCAGTATCTTGAGATACTTTTTATATTTTTCTCAATTCCCATTTCCATGACAAAAGGACATATCCGTTAAGTATGTAATCTTCCCCCAACTTACCTTACATATTTACAGCACATCCAAAATGTATATATCTTGAATGTTCTGGGAAGAGACTGTAAATTTCTCTTCACTGGGAAGTATTTCTATACAACTTTGGACCACTGGTGAACGTTAACAAATAGACCTTTTTAAAACACTTAGGCCCGGTTGCATAAAAGATAATTTAAGTTCAAAATATGAAAATGATCTTCAGTCAAGCTGAACTTAGAATTTTTGTTGTATAAACATTGATCTAAGTTCATGGCCTCTTGATCTAAGATCAAACCTAACTGGTGAATTTTCCCCAGTTAACTTCATTGAAGAAACGTAGAGTCAGACTGAAAAATTCAATGCCATAGCCGGGATTTGAACCACGGAACTTCTGGTGTCCGTCCAGCCGCTATACCATTGAGCTACTATGGCCAACGTGCCAACATGACATTAAATTCTCCAACTGACTCGTATTTTCCCGGTAAACCACTTAGGAATTCTCATAAACACATGAGACAACTACCTTAATGGCGACTTACGACATGTAAGTACTTTAAGGCCCGGGCTTTATAGTTAACCACTATTAGGTCAATTAATGGAAATTAATTGTTCTTTCACACTGGCCGTGTGTAGGCTAAATTGTGGAAATGTAGAGTCAGACGTTGGCCATAGTAGCTCAATGGTATAGCGGCTGGACGGACAGGTGAGCCCAGAGGTTCTACTCCCATTAGTCTTGAACCCGTAGGAAAAAGACCAGGGCCTGTTGCTACCAGGGAATTATCCGAGCTGTCCCAAAGGGCGCTTGGCGTCCTCCGTGGGGATTTCCATAGGACAAGACCTGGGTTACTAACAAGCCCTCCCCCTCATCTGGTCCAAGGACACAAGACGGGATGGAAGTGGATACGCCACTTACGCGCGCCAACACCAAAGGTGAAGACTACCGATGTGACCTCGGTGGGGCCGCCTGGTGATCTAGCACACCTTCTACTAGCTTTGCAGGCTAGTACCCGGGAGAATTAATGGCTTCTCTCAACCCCGTCCGGAGACGCACCCGATTCCCACGGGTATCGGGAACTACTGCCCCATTGAGACCACCAGAAGATCCGTGGTTCAAATCCCGGCTATGGCATTGAACTTTTCAGTCTTACTCTACATTTCCACAATTTAGCCTACACACGGCCAGTGTGAAAGAACAATTAATTTCCATTAATTGACCTAATAGTGGATAACTATAAAGCCCGGGCCTTAAAGTACTCACATGTTGTAAGCCGCCATTAAGGTAGTTGTCTCATGTGTTTAACAGAACTCCTAAGTGGTTTACCGGGAAAATACGAGTCAGTTGGAGAATTTAATGTCATATCGGCACGTTGGCCATAGTAGCTCAATGGTATAGCGGCTGGACGGACACCAGAAGATCCGTGGTTCAAATCCCGGCTATGGCATTGAATTTTTCAGTCTGACTCTACGTTTCCACAATTTAGCCTACACACGGCCAGTGTGAAAGAACAATTAACTTCCAACTTCATTGAACTTAGATCAGCAGAACTGCAGAATTTACACAATAGTTTCTGAGAATAAATAAGTAGTGCAGCTTTAAATAAATAGTAAATAAAGCATTTTTGTGGTTACTAGTATAAATAATTAGCCTCTTTATTTCAAAAACGTATGTTAATGATGCATTGTTGGTGTTCATAACCTATACATTTTTATTGTTTTCAGAATTCAGATGACTCTGATATCCCTGATGATTAGAATTTTCAATTCGACAGCTCTCCTCATGTTTTCCAACATAGAGGAAATTCCTTCTCAGTACTAAATGACAGAAAATTCAAACTGAGATTTCGACTATTAAAGCATGAAGTTGAAGAGCTGAAGCATGGGCTACTTGCACAGTTAAGAACACAAACCCTGAGGAATTATGCACTCAATCCAATATTTATGATCCTGCTCACATTACGGTTCTATGCAACTGAAAGCTTGCAAATGGTGATTGGGAATATATTTAATATAAATAAAGAGACTGCGTTTAGAACAATATACAAATTTACAAGGGAGATTGCAGCTTTAAGACCTCATTTCATCAGGATGCCTATGGAAAAGGGTGAAATAAGAAGGGTTATGCGAGATTTCAAGTTAGCGGAACGCATCTTCACTTTTGCTTGAACTTCTATTTTTTATTTATTTATTTTTTATAATTTTTTGAAGTTTACGTCCTCCAACGTTAAGTCATATCGGACGATGAATGAAATGGGTGAAATGATGCTCAAATGAGACCGGGGTCCATGGAGCTTAGAGCTACCTGACAGTCGTCTTTCAGGATAAGGGAAAACCTCGGGAAAAACCTTATCCAGGTAACTCACCCTGGCCGAGATTCGAACTGGGGACCTCTTGAACGTGAGGCAGACACGCTACCATCTACGCTAACGAGGCGGGCACATTCTGCTTTTTATATACAGATATAATAATTTGTAACTTAAAACTTCACTTATCTTCCATTATTTGTTTATATTTTACAACTCACGTTATTGTAAACAGACGAAAATGAAAAATATGTAATTGGGCATATAATGGAGATAAAGAAAGCGAAACGATCAACTGTTGATAAATAATGTTTCAATATGGAGTAAATTATGATACTGTTTATTTAAAACAGCATTATTTCTAGGACAAATAACCATAAAGCGAAAGATTTATTTAGTTTTTGTTATGTCTAGATTGGCTATTCTGTGCACTTGAATTAAACAGAGTCGAATAATTCCGATAATTCTCGAATCCTTTCGATACAGCACGAAAGTTGCAAGATGTTTGGTGATGTTGCCGCATTTGTTTTTGTGATCTCAGATTAGTAGTGAACGGCGTTCATTAGATCTAAGACCAGCATTCTACAACCCACGTGGGTTCGTAAACTTGGTTTAATTTTGATCCTGTATTATAAATGAACTTCAGTTAGCGATTTTTATGCAACGGGGCCCTAATGTTCCAATGATAACTGTAGGTACTGCAGTATGTTAAAAATACAACATTTGACGATTCCTGATTAATCCAAAAATATTATATCTATAATTTTTACAATATTGAGAATTTTGGGGTTTAATGAATGCATGCTGTAATGAATCACAAATTACAGAGATGATGTAACCAAATTAGTAGTTCCTTTTTAACATTATCGTATGTACTTTTATTTGCCGCTTTCTCTTGCTGTTACATGCTTCAGACTTAGCCATGGCAGGGATGTACATTTCTAGGAGTAAACTCCAACGCCTGGTTCCTTCTGAAAATAAAGTGCCCATATATTGTGTCCCTGGGATTTAGTGGCGCATTAAAAAACCCACGCGAATGCCGCATACCTTTGGCCGAATTTCCAACCGCACCTGACCTCCATCGTAATTGAATGCACCACATAAAATATTGTGCACGTGTAGCAGGGTAGACTGAAAAATGAGCCAGTAAAACTAGAAACGAAATTGTTCTTTGGTCACTCTTATTTAAGTGTTGCTACACGTCAGTAAATAAGCTATTTCCGTCTAATTGCTTGCATCTTTTTATTCTTCATTGGGAATTAAGTATAGCTACAAAATCTTAAAAATAAAACTGAAGGATACGCCAGGAGAAGGGAGTGCCTGAGAAATAATTTATTTCAGGGAGGTGGCGTTCACCACTTTCTTATATAACTGAATATTTCAAACCATTCTTATATTAAATTTTTATGGGTAGCAGTCACATTAAACATAACTGAAGGCTTGCTGCAGAAGGCTTGTTCCATTCAGTATTCAGGTGCAGCGATTAAATAAAAAAATTACAAGAGGCATACGTTATAATACAGAACAGTGTAAGGTATAAATATTCATTTACATTAAAAATCCCAAAACAATACTTAGAAATATCTACTAAACCAACACTTAAAAACACATATCTACACTTCAACCGCAGCTATCTGAATGTATATTAGAAATATTGGGCTAGCATATTAAGATGTATTCAAAATTTTTGTTTAAAATAGATAATAGAATGCCAAAATACAAATGTTCATAGTACAGTGAGTAGATTATCTCCTTGTACAGTACATAAATTTACATTTATTCATATAAATAAAAATAATTCAAATATTTGAATATTTACAACTTTCAAAATAACAAACTTCTTAAGCAAAGATCTGCAATGATCAACAATCCGCACCAGCTAATGTTTATAAAATTATCTTCTGAGTTTTCAGAACACACATAACATTGTAAGAATTATCGTGAACATACCTAATGTACGGAGCTAGGGATATTACGTACCTAAAAAACGTTCCTGTGTTAGGTTAGGAGTAGGAGTAGGAGTAGGCTTTCACCACAGAGGGGATTCGGTACGTAGGCCACCATGCTGGGTCCATTGTGCCTATGCCCCTAAGAGGGGCACCCTCGGGAGGAAGGATGAGGAGAGAGGATGGCCCTCTCCAGGAGCCACGACAGTGCAGAGGGCAAGGTCCCTACAGTTTACTTTAGATAGAGACTTACCCCGACAGGCCAGGACAACGGTCATGCTCCCCTACTGCGGGACAACGAGCCCAGCAGTCGAGCCCCAAAGGTCCCTGGCTTGCGGTACCGAAATGGTCCCAGCAGAGGCACGGAGTCCGGGAACCGACCAACCGGAGAAGGAAGTAGTTTACATCAGAGCATATCATCCCGCCATGCACCGCCGAGACACCCGCCAACACTTCTACCCTGAAAGAGACCGCCAGATGAGAGATGATGTGAAATGATAATGGAGATGAAATGGAGGGACAGGAAATTCGGGGGATGTAATTATCCCACCCAACATTTGCCTAGCGACCCAGGAAAACCCCCCTAAAACCATGGGTCAGATAGATCGGCCAGCGGAATCGAACCCTGGCCTCCCGAATGACGGCCACAGACGAAACCGCCTGAGCCATACCGCTCGATCAGTATTAGATTAGGCTAAAGTAAATATTTGGTGATTATTCTTGTCAGTGTAACTTGTCAGCATTTATGAAGAGTTGCATTAAATTTGAAAATGCTAAATGCCACGACCAACTCAAGCCATGGATTTTCGGCTTTCCCTGCAAATATTCTACCATTAAGCTACCATTGTGACATCTTTAAACGCACAAAGGATTTTATCATCTTACATATAACATTCAGAAAAACATTTATTGACCAGGCTGAAAAAAGTAGATATTATCATTTAAGGAAGCATAGTTAACTGTAAATGAACCGAGCGGGATAACTCAGGCGGTCTGTGGCCCGCATTCGGGAAGTCTGGGTTCCATTCCCGTGGCCGACTTGCCTGACCCAAGGGTTTTCCCGGGGTTTTCCCGGGTTGCCAGGTGAATGCCGGGTAGCTTAATGACAACCCCGAATTTCCTGTCCCTCCATTTCATCTCTATTATCATTTCATATCATCTCTCATCTGGTTGTCTCTTTCAGAGTAGAAGTGTCAATGGGTGTCTCGGCGTTGCATGGTAGGGTGATATGCTCTTGGTAAAAGTTTCCTCCTTCGGTAGGACGGTCTCCAGTCTCCGAATCCGGTCTGGTGGGGCCGTTTACGGACCATAGTAGGGTTTGGTGCCGTTAGTACTGTCCTGCCGGAGAGTTTCCAACCAGTAAAGTGTAGAAACCCTGCCCTGTGTGTGTCGTGACTCCATGGGGCGGCGGCCCGATGTCTTCTCTCACTTTATCTTTTCTCTCGGGGTGCTCCATTTCGGAGCATAAACACTCCGTGGTGAATCCCCTCCTTAGCATACTCCAGTCCAGTCCAGCTAATTCGGAAATAAAACGGAACTGCAGCATTAAAATCTTTCAGGTATGATCAGCTTCAACATGCACCGAGATACCTAAATCAGATGAGAAAGAAGAAACAAAGAATAACATAGATTAAAATAAATGAATTTTAAGTATAAATGGAGCACGTACATTTATTTTGTTGTTGTAATTTACGTCATATCGGACGATGAATGGAATAGATGAAATGGTGCTCAAATGGGCCCAGGGTCCATAGAGCTTAGAGTTAGAGGATAAGGGAAACCCCGGAAAAAACCTTAATCAGGTAACTCACCCTGACCGAGATTCGAACTCGGGATCTCTTGAATGTGAGCCAGACATGCTACCACCACGCTACCGAGGCGGGCGAGCACGTACATTCAAAGGCAGAACTCTGTGCTTCGAGATTAACTTATATAGCCTTTAATACTTTTAGAACTACTTTAAAATGTTATTGATCAAATAACACAAGCTATTGTTTATGCTGTATCAGACAAACGTATGATAGGTCAGTATTAAAATGTTAATTTACCATTTCTCTTTTATCCCTTCCGATCACATTAATAATAATAATAATAATAATAATAATAATAATAATAATAATAATAATAATAATAATAATAATAATAATAATAATAATAATAATAATAATAATAATAATAATAATAATAATAATAATAATGATAATAATAATGATAATGATAATGATAATGATAATGATAATGATAATGATAATGATAATGATAATGATAATGATAATGATAATGATAATGATAATGATAATGATAATGATAATGATAATGATAATGATAATGATAATGATAATGATAATGATAATGATAATAATAATGATAATAATAATGATAATAATAATGATAATAATAATAATAATAATAATAATAATAATAATAATAATAATAATAATAATAATAATAATAATAATAATAATAATAATAATAATAATAATAATAATAATAATAATAATAATAATAATAATAATAATAATAATAATAATAATAATAATAATAATAATAATAATAATAATAATAATAATAATAATAATAATAATAATAATAATAATAATAATAATAATAATAATAATAATAATAATAATAATAATAATAATAATAATAATAATAATAATAATAATAATAATAATAATAATAATAATAAAAAATAATAAAATAATTTTTTGACATCAAGAACATTGAATAAGAGATCGTCATGGATAAAATACAATGGTATCAGGTACATATTGTCGCCAACCGCATTTGTTGCGAGGAGGCGCGGCCGATGCGCACAAACAGATAGTGCAGCGCGGAGATAAGGGATAGGTAGTGCAGCGTGGAGATAAAAGCTTGACGAAACAGATAGAGAGACAGATAGTTGACTGGAAGTTTCAATTTCTTGTTTGTTACAGGGCATTCCAGAGACGTCTAGAAATATCAATGGACGTATAAAAGGGAAGCCTAACTGCCAGTGGAGAGAGTCGAATTGGAAGTTGATAATCGTCCGCGTACAGCTATGTTTTGAAAGTGAACTCTTTTGTTTGTGATCAACGACCTTGAGCATTGTATGTTACGTAATTCTGCTACTCTAAGGGTTGACCAAAGTGTGCTTCTACGGAAATAAAGATCATTTTGGAATTTCTGCAACTTGACTTTTAATTTCACGAACACACAAAGTCACAATATGATGTGCATTCACTAAGTGAATAAAAGGGTCTTAATATAAGCCAGTGATAAATTTTCCTTTTAAACAGATTAAAAAGTACACTATTTGCATTAAAACAAAGTTTGTTATAGAAATTAACAGAACTATAAAAAACAAGTACTGGCTGTCGAGTGTAATCTGTAACTAGGAATATGTAATTTAAAATGGTTTCTCGTGTGAATACTGTGAACATCAGATCTCAGTGTGTACTGTATTTGTTTTTCTGACAGAATAGAAATAGATTAACAACAGTTAAAATTTTCAGTTGAGCAAACAGTGGTTTACATGGCTCGGTTAAACATTTAACATAATTCTTAATGCCGTTTGCTGGCAAATTAAAATATCCTTAATGTGAGTAATGTGCGGTGTGTACCGTATGATATATGAGTGTGAATAAGACTGAAATTAATATTTTTCAAACCATCAAGTGGAAGAGCAGATCGAGTAATTTTATTAAATACTTGAGAAATATGGGTTTTCCATGTGAAGCTGCAGCTCTAGCCTAGTTTTCTGAGTAAATGTGAATGTATCGTCAGCCTGGCCGCGAAGCTAATAACCTGCTGCGGATGTATAGCAGCCCGGCCACCCATCATTAATGGCTGTTATTGTTATAAAACATTAGGCCTAGCAGAACAATAGTCATTGAGCCCGTCTTTCTGCACTCGAAGATTCGTTCGGGCCGTTTTTGTAGTTTCACTTTCCAGAGCTCTATATAAGCAGCCACTATCGCCTGTCAGGAGTTAGGAGTCAGTTGAGCTGAGAGAGTTTAGTTGTCGGTGTCAGTCGAGTTGAGTTGAACTTTAGTGGACAGTTGGCAGTTGGAGATTGAGTTCAGCGTATAACGTTCATTTGTGATTCCGTTCGATCGATCAGTAGTGTTTTGTTCTGAGTGTGTACAACCGCGTCTCGACTATTGTTGTACTACACTAGAAACTTTAGAGACAAATAAAGTGTCTTAATCAGTAATTGGTGTTGTCATTTGTTACAATATTAATTTCATAAAGCTCATTATTATTGAGTGTTCATTTTTTTCATGCTGTGACGGTTTATAATTGGAATTTCAAAAATGCATTTCTTAAATGATGTTATGCGTTTCCCGAAGAGAGCATTCCGATAAAAATTAGATTCACCTAGTAGTGCTATTTACCTAGCAGTTTCCTTTTCATATAATCCACAATGTAAAATAAAACAATTTGGATATTTTAAAACGGACAACAAGAAAAGCAGCAACAATCGCACGTGTAAAATTGTCATTGCATCAGCTTGAACCAAAAAAGGTATGCCGATTGCCTAGGGCATGGCGCTTTATTAAGACCTGATTTATTTATAGACCGCCATCAAGTGCGGTCTCCCAATTACCTGGCTGGTGGTTTGTGGTCTGAGGGTTCGATTCCCACGGGGATACCACATTTTAAACAGCCTATGGGAACATTTCAGGCCGTTCAAACACGAATGTCTGTGGTAGCATAACAAATTGTGCTTGCTGCTGCTGGGGTTATGTTTATGGAAAGATCTAACGTATGTCCTTGCTAGAGGTCACGCAGTTATCCTTCATAAAAAGCACTTCATAGAGAAGTATCTCCGGAAATACAGAAATAACCTTTAGGCCAAAATTTGTACTCCTCCTGTTAACAATTGCGGAGTTACCCTATGGGTTAACTTAGGGTGGTAAAGTTCTACTATCATAACGTGCTGTAACCTTTCTCATTGAAGATTTCTTTATTCCCATAGGTCTATTTCTAAAGTTCTATGGATAACATTATTAGAAGGCTGTTCTTATATACCGCTATTTTTACTCAGTTGATGCGCTGGTTATGGATTCAAACCTGATGGCATTTAAGTATGCTTAAAGACCATTGAATTCCGATACTCCGGGCGAAATTCCGATACTCTGGTAGCACCGATATGATTATCAGCGTCTTTAACAAGCACAATATTTATATTTGAGTCGTTAACTCTCAAAAACAGTGCTTTAATAATTTTAAACGTCTTAATAATTTTTAAGGAAGAGTAATTCACCATTTCAAATATATGGTCCAGTATGCTTTACTCTTAAGAAATCTTAAACTAGTTACCCATTAGAAGAACATTTTGTAATGGTAAACAAAGGATTTCAAACATGTTTCTGAGTTAAAAGTAATTTCCTTCATTGTAAAATTTTAAGATTTGATCCACAACATAATTAATTCAATCAATTAAACAAACTATTTAGAGACATAATACCCATAATACTTCTTAGCGTGGAACATAAAAGTGGTTTCAATTATTTCCATAACAGCCTTAGGAGAATCAAATAAACATGACCACACTCTAATCTAACTCCGGTTAGCTATCAGAATTCAGGATATTAAATTTAGATTTGAAATTTACCTTCTTGCTGTACAGTATTATATTTATCATGTACACATGGGTAGGCGAGGTCTATATAGTGCGGTACAGGGGCCCGCGGTTCTAATCCCACCAGGACCGACCGGCAAGTGTTTCTCAGCCCCCGTAACTAGAAAATTCAGGCAGGTATCGTAAACTTAGGCCTGGAAACCGAGCGGGATGGCTCAGGTGGCTTCGTCTGTGACCCGCCTTCGGCAGACCCGGGCTTGATGCCCTGTCTGACCTGTCTGACCTATGGGCTTTTTCGGGGTTTTCCCAGGTCGCTAGGCGTATACTTGGTAAGTTAATTGCACCCTTCTAACTTCCTGTCCCTCATCTTCATTATCATTTCACATCGTCACACTAGTGACTGTTTTGCCTAGCGCAGTAGTTGTGACTTTTTGTGTAAGGTAGTAGTTGTGACGTCATTTGTGACTTCACCCTCTAGCGTGTGAGCGTGAATCTCGTCCTCTTCTGGAGCGAGCGCGTGGCCCAACGTGACTTTTTAATTCAAGTAAACCCTCTTTTAAGTTAGCTGTAATTTCAGTACATTAGTGCAATGTAACCTTTATAGAGAATTTACCAGCACCTCTGCTGAAAGGTGCCTATATCTCAGTTAAGCCCCTATATCAGGCCTGGCAGCGTGGAAATTCATCTTGAGCCAAATCCAACCGTGGTCAGGTCGTGACAATATCATCTTTCATCTGGCGGTCTCTTTCAAGTCTCTTTTCGCCTGCTGAGGGAGTTTCCAACTTTTAAATAGTAGGGATTCTGCCCTCTACACTGTCATGACTCCTTGGGTCGGTCGCCCTCTGTCTCCCCTCACCTCATCCTTCCTCCCAGGGATGCCCCACTTGGGACTTAGGTGCATAAACCACAGGTTTCGGTGCCAAATCACCTCCGTGGTAATCCTAAGTCTGATTTCTTTCCAAATTTAAATTTCTTACTATCCCTACACTGCCTTCTGCCTCTGCTGCCGTAATAAGAACAGGCATTAAATTATCTTTAGTTGCAGTCACATGACCTTCTCTACTCGTGTAAACTACTCGTTTAATTCTTAATATGAAATTCCTCTTCAAGTATTGGGCTTTACTCGTTCCGACTTATTTTCCTGCCATATCTTAATGGGTCCGCCAACATCTTCTTACACCAGGATGATATCTAAAGAAGGTGATAACGTTATCCTCCAGCTAAAAATAAGGTTTTCCCATTCTCTTGTTTTGAGAAATTCTTTCATTCAACAGGAAATATTTAGATCCTGCCTCACTTGTTCATACGCTTTGTTTTTCTTTTAGAGAGTGTGGTTTCACAGGTCTGAGGAATGTATTTTATTTCGATAATTATTTGTTCTACTCACCCAAGTCTCCCTGGCATTCTTGAAGAACTGCATTTAAAATATTAAACTACAAAGTTTGGTATTTAACGGACTTTTTTTTTTATTTAACCTGTTCACAGAGACACAGAAATTTTTCTAAATGTACTCTTGTTTAATTCATGGTTTCCCAAATCTCGGTTAAAACATTTTGAGTGGAGTACAATAATTCTCCTACTTACTGTAAGTACTTAGTAGGGAAAGTAAAAATATAAGTATTGAAATAATCGAACCAATACAATGAATATTCGGGAAATGGTTAACTCCTCCAAAAATCTGTTTAACATAAATTTTGCGCTTGAACCAGATCTAAATTTTTTGGGATTAAGAGTACAACTATATCTTAGGGTTCAACAATTCTGTAAAAGCCAGAATGAAGAGGACTTCAGAGAATATTACCAGAACATTCAAGATATACATTTTACTTGCCATGAAAATATCTTAAACATGTGATATTTTAATTGAAACCATTAGAGCCCTTTAGAGAAAAACAAAATTTCTGAAAAAAAAAAGTTTCAACTAAGAAAGTGTAACAAGTTGTCTTCTTTAAAAATCTTTAGAAGATATTAAACTTAGATACTAAATTTGGAATTTTAGCGACTTTTCCTACCCTTTTGGTTTTCCTATTCACAGACAGACGTAGAGAGCACATTCGCAGATTCTCACACCTTTTTCTAAAAAGGGTTCGCTTCTATTAAGGGAGCCTCAAAACGTGTATTTTCGGTTAATACCAGCATTGAATTCTTAGGCACTTCATAATGATAGAGATAAATATTTGCAGAAATTGTAGTAAAATGAACATGGTGAACACATACGATTTTAAAATTAAATCTTTTAAGTGTTAGTCACGGCAAAGGGGTTGAAATTCCTTTTTCTTTGCATGACTAGGAGATCAAAAAAAGATTTCATATTTGAGATAAAGTATAAGTATTTGAAACTTCAAACCAATAAGGATTATCTTGCAAATAGTCAGCTTCTACAAAAAGCTTTATTTTAGACAAATTTGTGCTTTAATTAGACCTAAATATTTGAATTCTAACACTTTTTCTATTCTTAAGTAATTTAAAATAAAGACGCTGCGGACCTGTTTCTAGAAAACTCAAGATCAACAGCTTATTTACTACGGATATACGGTAGTATATTTTCGTGAGCTTAGTGTGAAGAGATTTTCCTAAAAACGTCATCTTCATACTTAGAAATTACTGAAATAGAACCAAGTTTAATATTTAATTCAGTTTTTTTTTAAATTTATGTCCATCAACGTTAAGTCATATCGGACGATGAATGCAATGGGTGAAATGTTTCTCAATTGAGTCCACGGTCCATAGAACTAGAGCTACTCGGCATTCGTCTATCAGGATAAGGGAAAACCCCGGAAAAACCTTATCCAGATAACTCACCCTTCCCGAGATTCGAACTCGGGACCTCTTGAATATGGGACAGACACGCTTCCATTTACGCTACCGCGGCGGGCGTTTTTTTGTTTAGTTAGGCTTTTGAAAATTGCAGCCACGAGCAGTTTTTGATTACGGGGCCGTCAAAACATTAATTTCTGGGAAATTATGATTATTATTATTATTATTATTATTATTATTATTATTATTATTATTATTATTATTATTATTATTATTATTATTATTATTATTATTATTATTATTATTATTATTATTATTATTATTATTATTATTATTATTATTATTATTATTATTATTATTATTATTATTATTATTATTATTATTATTATTATTATTATTATTATTATTATTATTATTATTATTATTATTATTATTATTATTATTATTATTATTATTATTATTATTATTATTATTATTATTATTATTATTATTATTATTATTATTATTATTATTATTATTATTATTATTATTATTATTATTATTATTATTATTATTATTATTATTATTATTATTATTATTATTATTATTATTATTATTATTATTATTATTATTATTATTATTATTATTATTATTATTATTATTATTATTATTATTATTATTATTATTATTATTATTATTATTATTATTATTATTATTATTATTATTATTATTATTAGTCATCATCAGTAGTAGTAGTAGTAGTAGTAGTAGTAAGTAGTAGTAGTAGTAGTAGTAGTAGTAGTAGTAGTAGTAGTAGTAGTAGTAGTAGTAGTTGTAGTAGTAGTAGTAGTAGTAGTAGTAGTAGTAGTAGTAGTAGTAAGTAAGTAGTAGTAGTAGTAGTAGTAGTAGTAGTAGTAGTAGTAGTAGTAGTAGTAGTAGTAGTAGTAGTAGTAGTAGTAGTAGTAGTAGTAGTAGTAGTAGCAGCAGCCGTAGCAGCTACTATTAGAAAATTCTCGTTGAAGAGGCGTTTCTAAGCGATGAAACTTTCTGCAGAAAGAACAACTTTACGTTTTAAATTAAAATGAAGGACTTTTGCATACCTCTTGCTTGTACAGAAAACCCAAGAAGTTTCTAACTTCCTCCGGAAAGATGTTGTTTATATATATGGAGGATAATCTGAAAGTTGTTAGCACAGCAAAAATAATAAATTCTAAGTTGGAGATTCAATGGTCTTCCTTTACCCTAATGTCAACAACCCTTAGATCTTTATTCTCAGGTTCAAGATGATGGAACAACTTCAGTGAGAATTGTAACCAACTGAGATGTTGATGCTTTTGTATTCTGCTCGAATGCATATTTTATGATATTAACAGTATCCTGCAACACTGATGGCCGCCCAGAACGTTACACGTCAGCGAACATTTCCAGTTAGCTGGAATTTTGTCATTAAACTTCTAATGGCAGTTCGTGTTGGGGCTTCTGTACGATAATGTCGGCGAAACCATTCTTGGTCTTCAGCAAATGGCAGTCCATTGAGTCTCCAAATTACGATGTTTATTCTTTGACGTCAACATACTAGTACTTCAAATTACCTGTAATAAAGAGATACCCCACAAATGGAGTAACTTTTTCGGCACTCTATAGTTGCCAGCTTTCTTTAGCCAATGCTGTTTTCCACTGACACGTAGAGACTAATAAAACGTAACTTAATTCATTTATATTATATGGAGAACCATATAATATAAAATACACGTAATATAAACCCAATTAAACAATAATTATACTTACATGATTAGATATTGGTATCCAACAATAAAGGAGAGATGTAGAGGTGTTCAAACTGAATACAATATAAAGTAAAACAATATCACAATTTCGAGAGTTAAAACATGGCTACATAATTATAAAATAATATCTTCCAACCAAAATAGTTAATAAAAGAAAGCAATTTAACCAATTATAACATATTTATATTGCAATATATAAATCATATAAAACATACCAGAAAATATAAGATTATATAATAAAGACGAAGGATGTATAAAAAGGCACCTAAAGACTGAGGAAAAATAAATCACAAACTACACGAAACAGTTACTAAACCTAAATTAAAATTACTTCTGCAAATTGGGTAATGAAGCAAAGAAAATGAAATTAAAGTTTTAAAACTTGCTTGTTTTATACGACTGAAATCGGAATGTAGACATCAGAGAAGGAATTGAATAATTTTTTTATTTCCTTTTTAGGCTTCCTTTGGCTTCTATGGAAGACTTACAGAAGTGGATACCTGGGAACAGTTCGGGGATCAGAGGAACGCTATATCCGAGAGAATATCCAACCCAATACCTGAATAAGGCTAGAAGAGGTCATTATAGAAAATTACGGTGCAATGAACAGTTTGTGGAATGAATGGTGGGAGAACCGGACAAGCCGGAGAAAAACGGTCTCAATGCGGCTTTGTCCATCAATTTCCTTCATGTGCTCTGTTGGGAGTGAGGCGGTTGTACCCGGTCGGAACCCGGTGAATGATCCCTCAGTCACTCACTACCTCATAAGGTTAATTGTTGTTGGGTGGGAGATCAGGGGTCGAGGGATTTCAGTCATTGGTCTAATGTTCCCGTTGGTATAGCTCGGCGCGAGGCTCTCATCGGGAAATTCAGGGCTGGGTACGTCCTGACTCGTTGTAGGTGCGTGAAGGAAAACACCTCGACTCCTAGACGTAAGTAGATTTATTGTGATCTTTGACCTATCATGGGTGCTCGCCACCTATTGTAATGTTGCGTCTCAGTTGTTTTACGTCTCGCGTCGCGATTCGCATAATATGTCGCGGAGTGAATGGCGATGTCTTGTAGAGTACTGCGCGCGAAATGTCATAGTGCTGTCAGCGAAGTTGAGTTCCTGCTTTGTTGTGGTTGAATATACTAAAGAATGATTACTTAATATTCCTTGGCGCTTTTCTCCACGTGCGTTGATCCTTCGTGATCCTTACTTAGTGCACATTATCAAACGTGAAGTTTATCACTTCCTGGCGCGAAACGCCGAAATACAGGGTGTGGAGTGCATATAATCTAGCGCGTCGGAACGTCAGAAGACAAGTGATTTTTAGTTCTTGAAATACTTTTCTGCCAACGGTCAAATTTCCCCCAAGCGTACCGAATTTTGGAAATGCTCATAAATCACGTGACCAATAATTTATTCCTGATTGCCGCAAGCTTATTCCCACTCTAAGACTAGTTTAAATTTGGTGCGAGAGCGCATGGCGAACTCGTCGCTTTCTCTAACGGCACGCCTTCTAAAACTTATGCATAAGCATGCGTTCTGAGCGTTGATCAAAATCTCAAAGCCTGTTGTGAGGGACAATAGATTTGTAACATTGATTCGGTTCGCGACTTTCTGACACCAAGTTTGCCTTCCGGGCATGGCAGAAAACACAGCAAGGGTAGTTGTTTACAAGTATTAAAAGAAAAATTTAATGACCTTCTCTGCTTGGCCTTGTTTACTCCTCAGTTTTCGCTATATTCAAGCAAAATTTTCAAGATGTAGGCGCGATTATTCTCAACATATGTGTTATTTATATTTGTTCTTATAGTTATCTACATTTATGTCTTTTGATATTAATTGATATGTTATGTCAATGACTCTACCTGACAGAGACTGTACCAGGATCTAGCAGTAGCTAAGAGGTGAGCGGTCTAACCATTGGCCACGGCACCGCAGAAGAAAATAGAGGAAATACAGATATATTCATGGATGCGGAAAGAGCATGTTCAAAGCATTTAACCTCACTGCTTCCTAAGGGAAGCATTACTTTTTCCAATTCTTGAGAACCCAGAGATATGGGATGACCCGTAGAAGTGGAGAGAGCAATATGAATTTAGTCGTGAAGGGGTACAGGCTTTAACTTTACGAGGGTCGTTTAATAAGTCTGGTAAATTTCCTTGAAAGGATATAAATTCTTTATTGCAACTTTGTGAATGGTAAGCTTGAATATTCAAACAATGGTACAGCAAATTTGAGTGTGCTACAATATACAGTTCATTGTTGATAACCATCTGAACTGGTTAGTGTGATAGCTGCGATTGAAAATGGGGAAAAACAACCAGAGTTTTGTGCTGTTATTAAACACTTTCATTTAAAGGGCTGGACTGTCACAAGTCAAAACTGAATTGGATGAAGTTCACGCGGACTGTGCACCAACACTGAATACCATTTACTTTTTGGATTAATGAATTTAAAAATAGTCGTAGAATCACCGAAAATGAATCGCCAGTTGAGGTCACCACACAGGACACCATTGAACATTTCCACGATCTGATTATGCAAGACCACCAAATCAAAATTTTGAAATTGCTAAGGCTGTAGACATCTCAACTTAGCGAGTGTACAATATCCTGCATAAAAAGTAGTAATGAAAAAGCCGTGTGCAAGATGGGTGCCGCGATTGCTCACAGTCGACCAAAAGGGTATCCGGAATATCGCTTCTACCAAGCGTCTGGCGATGTTTAATCGGATTCCCCAAGAATTTGTTCGCCAATTTGTGATCGTGGAGGAAACTTGGATCCATCATTACACACCAGAGTCAAAACAGCAGTCAAAGCAATGGATAAAGGTTGGTGAAAGTGCGCCAAAGAAGGCAAGGACCATTTTATCAGCTGTTAAGTTGATGGCCACTGTTTTTGGGATTCTCAACGAATAATCCTCATAGACTACTTGGCAAAACACAGAATCACAACTGGAGCCTATTATGCTTATTGGTGGATCGTTTGCAACTTGAGTTGACTGAAAAGAGACCGAGATTAAAACGCAAAAATGTGCTCTTTCACCAGGGTAATGCACAATCGCACACATCAGCAGTCATAATAGTGAAAGTGCGTGAGTTGGGCTTTGAATTAGTTTCTCATCCACCTTATTCACCAGACATAGACCCCTCTTCCTGTTCCTAAACTTGAACATTTAGAATTTTTCATCAAATGAAGTCACCGTCAACGAGTATTTTGCAGATCTTGACAGAACCTATTTTTCCTACGGGATGAAAAAGCTGGAGCATCACTGGACCAAATGTATAGTCATTAATGAAGACTGTCCAGGAATAAGGTGAAATGTTCGCAGGAAAAAAGAAATATTCTTGTTTTTTTACCATACTTATCAAACGACCCATGCATCAAGGAGTAAGAAGAAGGTAAAGTAACAGAATATGTAGTAGTTGTTGTTGTGGCATAGTGATAGTAGTGGTAAAGTAATGTTGGCAAATGGTAGTGTTGATGGTAGTAATGGTAATGGTGGAGGTAATGATTTAGAGAAGTGACAGAAGAGGGAAGGAAGGAAAGAAAGAAGAGCAAAAACGATATTACAGTATTAGTTTCTGTATATATTTTGGTATATATTATATTATCCCAAATGAATAATTAAAAATATATCTTTTATTTCTTATTTTTGCCTATAAAATGTTTATCTAAATGTACATACTATTGATAGATAAATAAATCAATCCATGCTATGAAACGTTCACTTAGGTGTAACATTTTATGAATAAGCATCCTTTATAGTTCCCAGAACATGTCTAAAACTACTCGAAAAAGAGATTTTCTGAGAAAGGGATTTAGTGCTTTACTGACTTTATGAGGTAAACCCTAACAACTCCTAAGCGAAGCTGAAGTATTAACAGCACCTGCCCAACGAAGCTAGATTTCTACCAGTACGGTAGGGGCAGGTTGGGGCAATTGATTAGGGACAATGTGTGCCACTTTAGCGAATCCGCATCGATTACTCTGTGGTGATGCTGACCCCGGTACCTGACCGTAATGTCCCTTTCCCAGGGATCTACGCAGCCCCACTGGCATTTCCTCTCTCAGAGTTAACCCTATTGGATTCAATCTCTAGGGCACACAGCGCACTGTGATGTGACTGGAAAATACATTAGTTATGTTGTGGAGAGGACAAATAAAATCCCTGGGACACAACCTAGGGACTCTCTGAAAAAGAGTTTCAGAGACATACTGAAATGATTGTTTTTACATATCAATTTTGTAACGTGCTCGTATTTCGCACGATTAATGTCAGTTTAGTTGGCTCACCTGGTTAGGCGCTGGTCTACTAATCCCGGATTCAAATCCGACTCAAAAGCGACAATCTCACGTCAGCAGATAGAGAGAGTCAACATTTGCTACACAAAAGATCTAGATCTCGATAAGGGGCGTAACTCACGTCAAATAAAATGAAGTCCGAAGAACACATTACTGCCAGATACTTCAATATGTAGATACATTATTCTAGTCTTACAAATATCTTGCACATCTTTAATCACTATTATTAGAACCATTTTTCAGAAACCAAATATATGGAATACCTATTCATGTAAAGAGAAGATTGAATGTTTATCTTGATTTACATGCAGTAGATACATTGAAAAATACGTTTTTGTAATGGCAGCCTATAGAAGAGTTATAAAAACATAGTATTAAGCAAATGTAATGTGAATGTTGTACATTCACTTTCTCTAGTAACTAAAAGTATTTCATGATGATATTTAATCAGAAATATAAGCTTTGAGGCACCTAAAATACGGAAAAGCTCTGTCGTAAACGCATGTTTGTGTGTGTAAACAAATCAATGACCAAACGTTGGACAAATTCAATCTTTAAAAAATTCGAAACTAAGATTTTTAGGAAAAATTCATCTCAAACTACCTTTCACGAGCAACTTTCTTCGATATTTTTGGTTTTCACAAAATAGCGCTAACGATTTGGATTAAGTATCATATTAAAAATATTTGCATGAAAATGTATTGGATGTTCTGGAAATAACCGCGAAGTCCTCTTCATTTAAAAGGAATACTCAATTAGTTTGTTTATTGGTAAACGTCCTATACGAAAAATGTAGCTCTTCGTGGTTTCTAAACACAACTTTATACCAAATAACATTTTTTGTGGCACAAGCTATTTCCAAACTATTCAGGATTCAAATTGTTCAGTGCTTTTGTTATTCTTTTCAAGTCCTGCTGATGTTCATTGTTTCCACGATATCATGTATGAGATTTTAAGGTCAGCAATTGTAAAACAATTGACTACGTTTGTATCTAAAATAAAATGTATAACGTGGCTATTTCTGTAACGTCTTATTTCAAATTAAATGAGGTGGACAGAAAAATCAGCTTTCATAATAATAGTTTGTATACCAACCAAAGTTAATTATGGAAGATATAGTAAAAGTGACGCAACATGTTTACAAAAAGGCCCTTGGGCAATCTCTCTCTCTCTCTCTCTCTCTCTCTCTCTCTCTCTCTCTCTCTCTCTCTCTCTCTCTCTCTCTCTCTCTCTCTCTCTCTCTCTCTCTCTCTCTCTCTCTCTCTCTCTCTCTCTCTCTCTCTCTCTCTCTCTCTCTGAGTGTGTGTGAGCGCGCGCGCAAATGAAAAGACGGTTGAATACCATACTTGATTCTAGATTCAACATATTCCAGAGACGTGGCAAGACGATTTAAAATGCCATTTAAATGGACATCTTATTGAAAACGTTTATTTTCTCAAAAATGTCTCTGACGATTGTATATTAAAGTTTCATATGTTTCATATATTTTCAAAGCAAATTAAAAGTGTACTATCCAACAACGAAATGTGTAAATGTGAACTGATATGTTATATATATTGTTTATAATTTTTTTTTTTTTTTTTTTTTTTTTTTTTTTTGCAGGGGTCGTTCTTCCTTGATGCGTTTGAATCACCATGTCACTACTTGTTTTTGAATAACTTACACGGTTATATTTTATGTTCTAGCATTTAATTTACCTTTATAGAAGTTCTCCATGTTATATTGTGTAATGGAACCGCTATCTTGGTGCTCGCGTGTC
This sequence comes from Mantis religiosa, assembly GCA_030765055.1. Taxonomy (NCBI): domain Eukaryota; kingdom Metazoa; phylum Arthropoda; class Insecta; order Mantodea; family Mantidae; genus Mantis; species Mantis religiosa. The sequence continues at coordinate 122,070,947 of CM060954.1, read as the reverse complement.
GATAATACTGCTAGTGATTTGTTATTAAAAGGCCAAGGTTACCGTAACACATGCGGTGGTTGAGAAGCGGATGGTGGGGCAGAATGCATTGCTGGTTACCATGGCTACAGATTCGACTCATAGAAGCCGTATATTCCGCATCAGCTCGTGTTGCCAACACAATACAGGATTTTCTTCCTACTTTTTCGTTTAATTGAAAGGAAATTTGTTGGTAGAAGTGGTAACCCGCTTGAAGCGAGTCCCGCGTGTCATGTGCTACTATTTATTATCAGTTTGCATCCTGTGTAAAAACGTAATTTTTTATGTGGTCAGTGATTATTGTCTGATATGTGAAGTGTTTAATTCTTTTTTATATTTAAAGGATTTACAATGAATCCAACACACGACTTGGTGTGTTCAATTCTCCAAACACCGTTTTCTTTATGGAAAAATGATGACAAAGGCGACGTATTGTCGCATTGAAGGAGCGGGAAAGTAAACACTGACAAAACTGCAGATGCTCTTCGGGAAAGCTCACGTCTATATACTGTAAAATACAATAAGAACGTTAAGCTTAACAGGCCTTTTATGCAATATTTCATTAGGGAGGTAGACAAGAGATGAGATTTCATGGATATAATGAAAGCGAGGACTCTTTAAATAAAGATAATTTTAAGGAACTTTTGGATTCATATACATAGGGAAGCTACTGCTGCTGCTGCTGCTGCTGCTGCTGCTGCTGCTGCTGCTGCTGCTGCTGCTGCTGCTGCTGCTGCTGCTGCTGCTGCTGCTACTACTACTACTACATTATAAAATCCGTTTTCGCGATGCTGATTTGGCGAATTTAAGTTAGCCAATTTTCCACGTCACCTAATCAATTCGCCCAGATCCGCGCCTATAGTTTTGTACCTAAGAATAATATGTAGGGGAGGAAGTCAGGAAAGTCTTGTGAACGCAACATATAGGAGTTTCTTAAAATATTGTCACTATTCAGTTGTTTTGGCGAGGTCATCAATACAAAATTTCAAGGCCAGTATATTGTGACAATTATACAATTGAATTGTTTATTTCAGAAACCACCTAAGAGACAAATTATCAAAAAATGTGTTTTTGGTGGTACTGTACAATTTAAAGGTAAATACATCTTTTAGTGCAGATATAACCTATGTTTCCTATCAGCAATGCTATTTTCAGCCTTGAAAATAATCCGTTTACTTCAGAAAGAACCCAAGTGCCGTCGCTTAGGTTCTTTCTGCGGTAAATTTCACTCGTGACAGTTGGCAGCCTTGATGACATCACGTGTTTTGTGACTCGCTGTGACAATAACTCACAACTACGCTGTACGTGGCCACTCATTTTCCCCGTGTGATAGAGATTTTGGAAGCATAAAGCGTCTCTTGAGAAAGATGGACTGGATTTATACTCTGGTGAATATGCAGAGCTAATGCTAAAAGCTAGTAAGTCTGGCCGATTTACTGTATATCACCTTACATCAGACGATGTTCTCACTTTCAAAAACTGGTGGCCCAAATCATATATGGAAATGCCAAATTCGGACGACAGATCAGGAAGGAAAGTACCCAAATAAAATAAGCAGCCATTCAAAGTGTGCAAGTACAAGCAGTTTCTCTGCAACAAGGATACTCCGGGAAAAGTGGTCGCAAGCTAATTCATCTATCTACCTTCACATTGCTAAAAACTGCCAGCCCTCCGGAACTACCAACAGAGAAAGCTTATCCTTTGGGGAAGGTATGTTTACTTTTATTTTACCAAGGTTATTTGAAGCGTTTATATTTTACTTTTAGCTAAACATTTTTGTAGGTTATAACAAATTTCAAAATTTATCGGGTTTTGCACAGTGAGATTTTTGGTTTTAGGTCCCAATCAACAACAAAAAAAGAAAAGATAAGACAATATAAAAATGTTGATGGAATACACTGTTGTATATGAAGCCTTCTATGACACCTATCATCCAATGGCCAACAACTGACGAGGAATTGCCAGAAGACTTGCCAGAAGCTGAATAAGTGAATAAGGCCAGATCTTGTAAATATACATACTGTAGCGTGTAGTCTACTTGTATTTTTTGATTTAGGCCTAATAAAAAAACTCTTTTTATACTTAAGTGTGTCTGTTACTTACCTTTGATACTGTCACCCAATTATCGGAACGCCAGACGAACGACAGCTGAGAAGGGACCAGAGGCAGCCGAGCCACGCCCTCCCATCAGTCTCTGTCACTAACTGAGGGGATGATTAGGGAAATGTCACTTGTCGCTGGCCGCCTCTTTCCCCCTTCCACTGCCATCTGGAACCTTCGCGTGGATTCATGGAAACTAGAGATTTCGAGAAGACCGCGATATTCCTATAAAAAGGGCTGCAGCGAGTGAATTGGGTTAGTTAGTGAGTTCTTGGCAAACAGCGAAGCAGCGTAGTGCTAGTGTACGGACAAGAAGACTGCGTACGTGCGTCGGAGGAGTTCACGTGATTGCGGGTGCAAGTGAAATTGTAGCGGATGAACTGGTGAATCGTAATTGTGTGCATTACGTAATTCTGTGTAATTGGCAAGTGTTCAACTGGAAGTCGGTGGAAATAAATAACATTTTTGAGTGGTGCAATGGTCTTTTCATTTCACGAACCCACAAAGTCACAATACCAAAACAAGTAAAAAGTAACGGTTTGACTTAATTTCAATAATAATTTTTAAAAAATCACTTTGGATACACTCATTTATTGCAGAAACCACCTAAGTGCAATTTCTTAATAATGTATGACTAAAGAACTTAAAGGAATAAAAGCATAAAATAAAAATAGATTATTTCAATAGCAGTGTTTTGATTTGGTAAAAACATTTTGAAGGAGTTTAGACCTATACTTAAGCTGCAAAACAGATTTCTTTTTTCTTTCAGTTTTCCTAAAGTTGAAAAATGCGCACTTAAGTGGTTTCTGAAATAAACGATTCAATTGTAATGCAACTATTTATGTAAACTTTTTTTACATAACCTGAAGTACAGTCGCTTTTAAAATTACACCGACGTTGCGACTAAAACACCGCAATACTCACCGTCTTCCTTGCAGCAGAGTTCGTTGCTTCCATCCATAGGAATCAATTCATATCTAACAGCCTATCAGAGACATCAGAATATCTTTCCCACGTGGAATACATCATGTGATAGGAGCTGGTTCCACTTTACTATATTTACTATAAATACCTTAGTTACAATGACAGTAAATATATAATGAACTATAGACACAATAAACACTTTATAGAGACTATTAAAAATAAAGTAATACATACAAACTGTGTAATGAACAAAATATCTGCTTTAAGAAGAAGCAGATAGAGTTTTCTAATAACATCTTATATGGCAATACTAAGGAATGTAATGTAAATGTATTAATATCCTATTTTCATCGTTTTCTCATATTCGCTATCCTCCAGTAAAAGGGCTGTTATTTTGAAGCACATGTTATTTGTGCTGATTCGTAAGTTACGCCTTATTGGTTAAATAAAATTGGCGCCGCCGTTACGTAAGCAAATTTCGCTTTCCAGTGCTTCGTTTGCCGAATGCCACATTTGCTGACGTCGCTCACAAACCAGCGTCTCTCAGTACACAGCTATCTATAGCGGCGCAGAAATTTCCCTTGATTTATATAATTCAATTTTTGCATCCGTTTTCTCAAAGTGCGTTATTTCTCTTTCAGTCTCTGACGTACGTTTATTATTCAGGTCTGCAGGAAAAGACGAACGAGCATCGCGACAGAGAAAATGGATACGAAATTATGGAAACCTTCCAGAAAATATTCTGTGATGCCCTGTGGAAAGCTAAATCCTCTGTAGGAATGCAAACAGCAAGGAACAAAGTTACAACGACGTGTTGCAAAAATGGGTACACTGGTCTGTTTTATCTTAAACCTGTTAAAATTATTGAAAGTTGTATCGATTTTATCATTTTTGTACATTAATACACTTTGATGCCACGTGATCATTTATATGGTAGTTTTAAAGGTGAAATGTCACACCTCAAACATAAAAAGAATTTTTCTCTGAGTCTAAGATTTTTCCAGAGCATGTGTACATTTGAAATCTGAGCATTTCAATCAGTTCAAGTAATCAGTTAGAATTTTGCACCAGAGATTTTATAATCATACCTAATTCATAACAAATATAGGTTACTAAGAAAAATTAAAAGTTATGAATCACTAAATTTATCATTTTTGCCTACATAATATTTATTATATTTAAAATAATCGTTCGACAACTTCCCTGAAGTGGTATTTTGGGGGATGAAAATTATTTTTAGCGAAGTAAGGCTACAGACTCCAACTCGTCGTCTACCTGCAGTAATAGCTGTTCGTCTTTTCAGATAAATGACTCGGGAAGTACAATAGCCAGTGTATGCTGTACTGCAAGCTTAGAAATGTGTAGTGTTTAACGCCCGCTTTTACTGTATACGGTACCGCAGGCGGAGACACTGATGCTACATGACATGATGATGGAGCACCAGTGGAATGAAATGGCGGTGTCCCGGAGAAAACACGCCCCAGCGCCGTGTTGTCCACTACAAATCTCACTTTGCAGTCGCCTGGGATCGAACCCGGGCCGCCTTGGTGAGAGTCAAGCAGTCTAACCACTGATCCACGGCGCGGCCTGCAAGCTTAGAGAATTGCTTTAGAACGTGTCCAGAAGACTCGCTTTCAAGAGCTTTCCCTTGGACCCTACAAAAGAGGGGGCTCGTGCCGGCGGAAACTCAAGAGTTAGTGGTTCATCAGCAGAATTAGGACTTTTAGGACCCCGCGGGAGAACAGTTAAATGACGTAATACAACCTACAACGTCATGCGTTAAAACGCTCAGGGCCGTACAAATACTACCCGCCCTGCCATTAGTGACAGAATGGCGGTGTTTGGAGACAGTGATTTGTTCGCTGACAGTGAGGAATATAAATGTCAGATGCACGTAAACACGATGGACGAAGAGAAAGAAGGGAGAAAAGGGAGAAAATATCCAATGCTAGGTATGCTATGTAGAAATTAAGGACTCTAAACCCAAATGGCTGAGACAGCACTGTAACACTAAGAAACAACAAGCAAGGGTTTTAGCAAGAACAGAGGTCGAGGAGCAATGAGGGCCAAGTGTAACTTCACTCTCTCAGTCCGATTTTTTCAGCACTTGTGTCAGATCTTGTAGCAGAATTTGCAGAAGTTACAGTGAGTAGACAGTTTCATTGCAAACCTAGAAAAGATATTTTTGAAAGCTCCAAGCAGAAAACGTAAATATAAAGAAATGGCAGCTAACGTTAATGTGGCGCCCTACCAAGAAATGGTGCCTTACTCCTCAGCCGGTTACAACTCGCTTGGGCATCTGGCTAAATGCTCCTATGTATTATGCGGAATATTACGACATAGTTATTGAAATTCTTAGTGTGTAAGGTAACGAGATTAGTTCTGCAGTACGAGCCGCTCAGTCCCTCATTTCAAGCAAATTACACGAAGATTTGCTCTTCACCAGAAACAGTTTTTCAGACCTGTCCAAATCCATTGTTCAGCTAGAAAAGAGGGTAATAGAATCCTTCATGCCCTAGGGCTCATAGAAGAACTAACTCAACAGATAAACTCAGCAGCTGCTGGACCTGTCATGGATAAAATAAAAAAACAAAATGAAAACCGTACTTGAGAAAAATCCAGGCTATTTTAAAATAGTAAACATTAAAAATAATTTTCCAGCACACAAGGAAAGAGCGCTTACAAGGCAATGTGATCTGTAGTATTTTATGTCAGCACCTGTTACATCATCTGATGTCGAGAGAAGATTTTCAAATTACAAATATTGCTTGAGTGACAGAAGGAGGAGATTCACCTTTGAAAGGTATAAAATGTATGCTGTTATACACTGTAATGAGTTTAAAAATTGAAGAATAGACTTTATTTTGTATTGCAAAAGTAATTTATTTTACTTTATTATTCAAAATGTGTTTTTGTACATCTACTTCTACTGAATGATTCTTGAAACTGGTATAATTTACATATTGTTTTATTAAAACAGTTTGTTAGCATATTTATATACCCATAAGGCAGCCGACCTTGTTTACTACTGGAGTTAAACCATGCCCCTCTTTCTATACTCACAGCATGCGCATGTACAAGCCGAGTCCTAAAAGTCCTAAGTCTATTCATCAGCTAGTCGGGTTGAGCGCATCCAAAAGAGTCAAAAATGTTATGAAGTCTTCAGTGGACAGTGACAGTGACGAGTGCAGTTTTGTGCATGTTGTGAAAGCTTAACTTTGATTCGATTCAGTTGTTTTGGTTCTGAGTGTGTGTAACGGTGAATTTAGTGTAACATTAGCGTTACGATAACCACTTAAAAACCAAATAAAGTGAGATTAGCTGTGACTGGTGTTTTTATTTTTTATAATATCTAGTCAAACGAATACATTAATATATGATCTCATTCAAGTTACTCTGCAAAACGTTACATCCTCCTGTAATATCGCTCTTTGAATCCCTTCCTAGCTTAACTGGCATGGAGTTGGTAAAAGCATGTTCGAAAAACAAAAATTTGGATCGCAAAAAGCGAAAATCGAAAATTTGGTTTATCTAATTGTACCAACCTTAAAATTGCTGAAATTTTAACACAACCTACGCTACTAACGTAGACTATTTACAGTTCCTCTTTATGCAAACCTTTCTTTGGTTCGTTGATGAAACAACGAAAACTAGAACAAAAGATTGCAAAACAGAAACACAAATAAATCGTCAGATTAGTTTGAATTTCTTTCATTTTTCGCCTTTCGAATTCATGGTAATTTAAATGACCGTAGATAAACATCTTTGTGATTATTAGCGAATTTTACAACTTTCATATGCCAAATATTCTCACCATAGTGATCTAATACAAAGAAACGTATTGATACTAAATGGCTATTATGTTACTTTACAGAAAGAAGGTTTAGTGTAGAAGCCGTAGTAATTAATTAGAACAACAAAATTTATATTATCATTTCTTCTTATATTTCGTGTTATTCTTCAAACAATATAATTATAACTCTAAGCAAAAACACCATTGTGTTTTGAGGATAAAACAGCTAACTGCAGGACCGCCTCGGTAGCGTAGATGGTAGCATGTCTGCCTCACGTTCCACAGGTTCAGAGTTCGAATCTTGGTAGTTACCTGAATAAGGTTTTTCCGGGTTTTTCCCTTATCCTGAAAGACGAGTGTCGGGTAACTCTGAGCTCAATGGCCCCGGACTTATTTGAGCATCATTTTACCCATTCCATTCATCGTTCGATATGACTTAACGTTGCACGATGTAAAATTACACAAAAGAGGTAAGCTGCAGAGTTGAAGAGTCTTTAGGCTCTTTAGACCTTACGGTCGCATTAGCAAACCAATAACAAGACTGATTGCAATGCATTTATATTAGCGAATTACGAAAGCTGTTAACAGGTTTAATGTCAAATACTTTTTCTACCACCTACTGCAAGAAAGTCATATTGTATACCTTATTTGATATTTTTAATTGTAGCGACAGAAATATAGTTGCTGGTATAAAATATTTGGTTATTATAATGAGCGCTACTCGTCTTTCAGTTGGACTAAAAATCAGTTTTGTTTGCGTTTCAACGTTGCTTTTTACGTAGAACTCAAGTTCGTGAATTGCGAAAAATTAACATCCTGCAAGTCGTTGTTTGTCATTATGCATGTCTGCCACATTGATACGGCTGAAAGGTCTACTCAGAGCTGTTGGCAGAGAAATCACGAACACTTGTTCTTGTGGCAGTGACGACGTCCTAGACTCAAGTAAATTTCCTTTCAAGCGGGTAAGGAAGAAGAAATCGTATGGTACAGGATCAGGTGAATAAATTAATAAGGTATGAGAAAAAACGTGGGCTGCTGAGAATTTTCGGAGTATCTGCAGTACTGCTGATGAGGTCATCATAAATCATCGCGTCGAGATTTACCAGGAAAACATGGCACAAGTGTGTCACTTAAACGTAGCTAACAAATTTGCCTAACTTTTGGTGGTAATTCATGTTTGTTCATTGCTCAAATTGCGATCTTTTCGAGTTCCAAAGAGCACATTCAAAACATGCTCACAACAGACCGTAGTTCTGCTTATAGTCAGCAACTATGTTAAAATGAAAGAATAACTGACACGATACCACACTACAGCGCAGTCCAACCGCATTAGTGCATAAGAGCAACATTGTGCGCCTAGTTCACGATCTTCATGACTCTCGCAGTACCCAGGAAGTCGTTCAATCGTGTAGAAAAGTCTTCCCGGATAACGACAAGCAATAACAAACACAGCACGCGATTTGCGGCACGATTATGCACAGCAGGAAGGAGTTTATCTCGTCAATATTTCCAAGAAATACGTAGTTGCCAAAAATTATTCATATTTTAGGTATTACCTTCATTGGCAACAAAAAAGTTTAGAACAAATGTTTAGAAGGAATTTATTAGCATAAATATATGAACGTCTTCTTGCATCAAGTACACAATTAAATAATTATATCACCTCTGGCCTGTGGAATTAAGGAACGGCTTGTAATAGTTATTTACAGAAAAATAAAGGGAAAAGTGGGCTTCTGTGTATCGATTGAGATTATAACGGCCGAGATTATTCCAGATTATTACGTGACATAATTTACTTTCTTGTTAAGTACCCTTTTCTCATGCTATGTTGATTTATACGATATGGAGCACACTAATACAATAGCTAGCATTATCCTGAAATGAAATAATCAGAGTTGATATAAACATTCCAGGGAAAATGTTAATTTAAAACCAAATCTAAGTAACTCACCAGGACATTGATGCCTACGAATCGGGACAAAGATCTGCCAATGCATTTGAAAATTTCCATGTCGGGAAATGTAGCAAAATAACTAACTACAAGGATATCAAGATACTATATTAGCCAATTGATTATGGTAAGGATCTATAGGTTTAAAACAACCGACATTGGAAATCAGAAACACGAAGTATTGTAGTTCCAGGAGGACCATGACCTGAAAAGGACGCCAGAGCTCTGTCTAGTCACTCCAGTCTAGTCAAGCTGGAAAATGTACGTTCAGGTTCATCGAGTATTAGTTCCTCTAAATAAACGCATCGTCATATAGTCCTAAAAGAATATTAAAAAGTATTAAGAGTAACTAAATACTATAGTAACACAACTTCACTATTACTTATCTTATTCACAATCCTTTGGAAATCCAAAGGATTGAGAATAAGATAAGTAATAATAATAATAATAATAATAATAATAATAATAATAATAATAATAATAATAATAATAATAATAATAATAATAATAATAATAATAATAATAATAATAATAATAATAATAATAATAATAATAATAATAATAATAATAATAATAATAATAATAATAATAATAATAATAATAATAATAATAATAATAATAATAATAATAATAATAATAATAATAATAATAATAATAATAATAATAATAATAATAATAATAATAATAATAATAATAATAATAATAATAATAATAATAATAATAATAATAATAATAATAATAATAATAATAATAATAATAATAATAATAATAATAATAATAATAATAATAATAATAATAATAATAATAATAATAATAATAATAATAATAATAATAATAATAATAATAATAATAATAATAATAATAATAATAATAATAATAATGATAATGATGATGATAATGATAATGATGATGATAATGATAATGATGATGATGATAATGATAATGATGATGATAATGATAATGATGATGATGATGATAATGATGATGATGATGATAATGATGATGATGATGATAATGATGATGATGATGATGATAATGATGATGATGATGATAATGATAATAATGATGATAATGATAATAATAATAATAATAATAATAATAATAATAATAATAATAATAATAATAATAATAATAATAATAATAATAATAATAATAATAATAATAATAATAATAATAATAATAATAATAGTAATAATAATAATAATAATAATAATAATAATAATAATAATAATAATAATAATAATAATAATAATAATAATAATAATAATAATAATAATAATAATAATAATAATAATAATAATAATAATAATAATAATAATAATAATAATAATAATAATAATAATAATAATAATAATAATAATAATAATAATAATAATAATAATAATAATAATAATAATAATAATAATAATAATAATAATAATAATAATAATAATAATAATAATAATAATAATAATAATAATAATAATAATAATAATAATAATAATAATAATAATAATAATAATAATAATAATAATAATAATAATAATAATAATAATAATAATAATAATAATAATAATAATAATAATAATAATAATAATGATAATTGGAAATCCAAAGGATTGTGTATAAGGGAAGTAATAATAAAGTTGTATTACGTAGTGTTTAGTTATTCTTAATACTTAGTTTGCTTCACTGTCTACAGCTTCAGTTTTTTTACATAACTAAATATGAAAAGTTAAAACAAACGGCAAAAAGCCAGCAGAAATAAATAGAGTAGAGAACAAATTAATTTAATGTGTGCTACGAATGAAAGAAAATCATTTGGGATTACTAAAGGAATCAGATACAGAAATCCATTTGTATTAAAAATGCTAACTCTCCGTATTTTGACTTTGAGAAACTGGGATTGTGTTGGCTGAATTGAAAGATAAAGTAAATTATAATATTATAAATATAGATATTAATATAATGTAAGTAAAGAAAGATATCTGTTGTGGTACGTTCATGTAATTTTTTTTTACTGCTATGTATACAAACTAGTTTTACAACATTTTACTCTTCTGTCTACTTTTTTAAATTTATTTAATTCATACTGAAAATAGGGAAATTACTGCATTCCACTATAACTTTGATACCGTGATTCCTGTAGAAATACACATTTTGTGGTGCTCTGAATCCCCCCCCCCCCAAATATTTCTATTAGAGTTCCGTGTATGTGTCTGCGTAAAGAGACATAATTTAAAAGAAATCCCGGGCTATTCTTTGTATACAAAATTTTTCAAGAACTTTGATTGTCTCAAAAAAGACTAAGGATTTTGATTTAATTACCACATAGTTAAGGCATTTTTTGACAGTTGAAATGTACTATTTAATTACGCGGGAATGATGTCAGAAGTTCGGTTCATTCTGGATGACTTTTACACAATTGGACAAAATCTTACTATGATGTTACACCAAAAACATAGGTCTCATTGAAACACGTTTATGTCTGATACATTTTGTTGTTGTGAAGTAAACCCTTCAGGAAAATTACTTATTTGTCTTAATTTTCCAATGTTTTCATGTTCTCAAATGGAAAGCTGTTTTTAATATTCTATCTCTTGGCTGTACAACGAGAATGGAACTTCAAAGGCACCACATAGCGGATATCTTTAAAAGATTTGAACATCACTTAAGACCTATTGTATTCTCATATTCTACTTGCACCTACAAAAGCAATATAAGAATTTCTGAAAATATTTATCTGGATTAATATGAAGTAGATAGAGGAATAAGCATTAGTCAAAATAGTTTGTATAAATAGAGAAAGTCGTGTGAGTGTAACACATCCGATCTTTTATCGTTTCAATTGTATAATATCTTTTAAATTCTTTGGTCGTTTCGGAGGATTTGACTTGAGAAACGACTTATTAATGATGTTTTACTCCCTGAATTGTGAGATATTTTAGCGTTGGTTGTTGTTTTATTAACTTTAATATTGAGCACACTCTCCTAATCCATACCGTCGGGCTCTGCGGAGGATGAAGAATGGTATTAGATCACAAAAAGCTTCCCATTTTGTCTGCGTATCTAACCCTGTGGGTATTTAACCCTAACCCTCTGGATTGCCAAGTTGAAATGCTGACCAATCGATCATGGAACACTTCGTGTTCTTGTTCTTTCTTGTCTTTTATAGGCTATCAAGCTGCTTTTCTTCACGCTATATATCGGGGATTCACTAGATATTGACTGCAGATGTTCTCGCCATCTTTCTTGCAGTTTTCCAATATTTCTTCCTAGTGACTTCAATCCTTTGTTATTGTTTCCGGTCTATTATCTTTCATTCTTGTAATATTGTCATGTGTATGGTTGAGGAATACTTGGGAACATATCAGTTGTTATAATTGTTGTACAGTTGTTATACAATTCTTACGATTTTTGGACTGAAACGTCTCCGATGTATTCCTTGTTATTTGTATAGGTACATTTGCCAGCCCACTGAAAAACATGATACCACGATTTCTTCAGAAATGCTTGTTTTAAGACTCACTGGATTAAAATAAAAATGATCTTTATGTGTATGTGTAATTAGCATAACTCTAATACAAAATGTGGTTAAATGCAAAAAAAAAGTTGGTTTTGAAGTTCATTCTTTACTGAAAGATGTGACATGATGATTTTCAATAAAACTTCTCCTATTACAGACTACAATTTCCATGGAAAGTTTCATTGCCTCCACTGCAAACTCTGCTAGTCTCTCACTAGACACTTTTTGAAGTTTTTCCATCGTTACCTTGGCCCTAATGGCTGTAAGAGCCTTATAGTTACCTATCAAATGAGACATTGTTTCAATTGCTTTTCTGCATCTTGTACAAATTGGATGACGATGTTGTATAGTCGCTCTTATAATTGGCAATTTCCAGTTATGAGTTCTATTGCCTGTTAAGGCACTGTTCCATGTAACATATCAATAATTGCGTCATGCTCTGTTTTGTCTCTTTGATGGAAGCCTTAGCTAACCTTTCTTCCAGAATTATTTCTTTCACAAAGCTATAGGATAGCCCAAGTATGAGTTCAGAACCATTAAAAGGATCCTGTTTCCTTTCTTTGCCACACCATCTGACCTTTAGCTGCTACGGACTCACATCCTGCCTCCTACATCAGCACTAGTGAATTGTTTTCTTTTCAGTATCATTAGGGCCCCAATTAATTTCCAGAACAGCTTAGATTTTACAGTCTTTTCATTAAGACTACGTGAGTATCAGAAAATACAATGTGTCTATCTTTATATTTCTTATGTATACTCTCCCATATACAAAAATGTATGGCAGACGTTTCCGCTTGAAAGACTATGGGATATTGTCCAAGTCTAAAGGAAAGTTTCCTACCGCAAACAAATAACTCTGCTTCAGTTTATTCATTAATTTTGGATTCATTCCTGAACCGCATTGATCCCTTTTGTCTCCTTGAACTACTTCCTTGCTCCTTTCTGGCAGCGAAATAGTAAATGTTCTCTTCTTTGTTCTCCGTTTGATTTACAGTTACCTTCAAGAAGAATATGATTCAAGAAAGTTGGAATTCAAAGCCTTAAAAGAAGTCACCAGAAAATTACATTTAATAAACATTTTTTCGACGTGACAATTATTTATCCAAAATAGCTCACCCACAAAAAAAGTATCACACATAAACTTGTAACGGAAAATGTTAGATACGGGTGTGATGTTGATGGTGGAGATGATGTGGGATGGTGTCCTCGAAGGTCCGGTTTGCGGCGATCATATGGAACGGAAATGTTACACACGTGTAGTGGATGTGGGGATGCTGCGATTCTGCGACAAAAGATGCTGTTGCAGGGTCCTGTCCTTGGGGATGCTAACGATGTTCCAGGTCTCGCAGTCGTTTTAATCTGGGACAGGAATTTGGGACTATTCGTCGTTAATTTGTCTCCATCTTAATCATCCACACGTTCGGCAGCAATTTGGTACGGGATTTTTATGTTTGAGATGGGATGCACATTGACTTTTCGAAGATCCACGTCGGGAAGCCAGAAATAACAAATTCGTTGTATTTTGATTTGTTTCTTGATGATTTTGCTTGATTGCATAAGAGTGATGAGAATATTGGTTTCAAGGCGTGGTTCGGAATAAAGTCTTGGATAAGTCAAATTTTGTAACTATTTAATTGTATTATTTAGATTGCATTTTACTTGAACTTCCTTTCCCAGTCACTTCCAACATATAGATAAATTCTTACTTTGTTATATTTAAACAGATTCAAACTATTACTTAAATGTTCTTGATCTTGCATCACTATCACACTCACCATTACAAAACATCTCTCTATCCTCAGATTATTCATTTTTCGTAACTATCGTTACTCCTCTCTTAATTTTGTGATTGGCCGATTTAATTCCACGTCACAACATTACGTCATATTACGTCATACAATTATTACTTTGGCCAATCACACAATTACATATATTTTTATAACCCAAAACTACTGTTACAAATCTGAGCTTTAGCGAATCAGAATGAGCAATTCCCTTACATGTTATCCACGGCTGCTGCTCCAGTAGGCGCATAAAAAAAATTAACTCTTTGAATTCAGGCGTGGTCCCGTGCGATGGAATAAGCTTTCCGTCTATTGAGGAAATAATTCAATTTTTCTTTATAAATTAATGTAATTTTAATATTTTAATTTTGAGTAACACATTTACAAAATACGCCGTAACGTAGATATACAATAAACTTGATCTATGTAATTGAATTGCTTTACACAGAAATTGTAAATATAGTTTATAATCACTATAGACTTTTTTTCTACACGCCATTCCTACAGAATTATACGTCTGTTCCCTTCGACGTTACACAATCAAAAGGCGCTTTCTTTGCTAACCGCTTATCCAAGATTATTGATTTTTCTCCCTTTCGTTGCTATAACCACCAAACAAACTTCTTTTTCACTGGTCCACGTTAACACATTTTTGTAACCACCAACACATTACATTATATCATATACACATTCCATCATACCATGGCCCACTGAATTTCTCACTTTCATTTCTTATGCATACTTACTTTTCCATGCCAATCCTTAAACCACCATTAAATATATTTAAATATTTTGAACTCTCGGGGCTTAAACCAAAATAATTGTTATAAATTGTTTTAACGACACTTTATATTTCTGTGCAGTAAAATTTTGTCTCTTCCGATTTCCGAGTTATGGAAAAGTCATACTAAATGTAGAGTACTTCTGCGGACATTCCCCAAAAATTAACATATACATCAAGTTTGTCATGAAAATATCTTAAATATATTATGCTACTTTAAATAAAATCATTAGAAATATTTTTGAAAAATTCACAATTTTGAAAAATTTTCCAGTCTGTGGTGGAAGGATTTTCTTGAAATCTTCTAGTTGCATCGTTGGAAGAGTTGAACTAAAATGCCAAGTTCACTATTTTACATAGATAGTTCTTGTTTTTAAGTTATGCTATTTATAGACAGCCGGACTCATATACTCAATCACACAATCTTCTAAAACCTTTCTGGAGATATTCAGAGGACCTCAAAACTTGTATTTCTACTGAAATCCTTGGCATTGAATTTTTGGATGGAATGTAATAATTTCCCTGTTTATTATAAGTACGTAGTAAGGTAGAAAGAGCTATGGGTGGATAAGGACAGGTCAACAATTTCTCAATCGTTTGCCAGTCTAAGGAGTGGGTTTGTTCTCTCGAAACTATACTCTCTGTAATATAAATGAATAAAATTTTGAAATCTCGTCGGTTGTTTGCACTGTTCTTGTCTGTTATCAAAGCCTACACACGCTACTGCCTCTGTCGCTAAGAGCAAAAACCAAATCCATTCACGCCACTGCCGTGAGTTAAACTGGAATTGCCCCGTTGCGTTATGTAACTGTTAAACACACGCAGAGATACCTGCTTACATGGAAATCGATGAAGTTAGGCCAGGTGGTATATTAGTCCCCACTATTTACTCTCCCTTTAGTTTATTTCTCTTGTTTTTCGTTTGGGAATGCTGAATATTAGTAAAGGTTTGTTATTTTAAAATCTAACATTTTCCCTTACTGTAAAATATATTTTCATAATGGAACATGACTCTTCGAGCACCCTACACTTGCTTCCTAAACTTAATTAAGGCGAACAAGAGTAATAGTAGTATTCACATAATGAGCTTCAAAATATTTCATTTCTATTATTCCCAGAAGTGGTTCCATTAATTATTTTCAACAGACAAAAGAAAACCAGGAAGCACATTCGACTGTTTTTTCTTTATTGTGTGCATAAAAGATTGAGAACAGCTTTACCTCAGATTTCATTGCCTGCAGAACTGGGAGCAGTTAAAGCAAGCTTCATTTCAATAACAGCTAACAAGTATGCTTTGCATGAAACCACGATAACTTGAAAATTCTGGTAATAAATACAGACTGCCACTTGAAAGTTTGACTTTATTTTCTTAAATAAGCCCCAGGTCCCAGCAGGAACGAATTTTGCATTCGTTATAATACTTCCTTTTTAAAAGTACTGGTTAATGCATACACTGTTATTCGCTGAGAAGTTTTATTTTTGTTGAAACAGGCTTCTCCAACTAGAGTGCACAATGCGCCTTTAGAAATTTAATTTCTCTCTCTTTCTATTTTTTATACTTTTCTTTTGGTTCTCGTGAACCCGGAGCCAGCGACTGGTGTTAATTTAATTGGCACTTGATTTCTTCATTTCCGGAATGAATATGCATCTCACGTTAAGTGGTACTGGAAAATAAATGGCGATATAGGATATTCTTATCTGTAACAGAGGACATAGGTAAGCTGTATTTAATTCGCTAGCCAATGAGCATTTTCACATGGTTTAAACACTGTGTATTTCGGTTATATCATTAAGGGGAGATTAAACGGCAAAAAGAAGGAAATAAATAAAGAGAGAGAAAGAATGAAAAGAAAAAAAAAAAGAAGAGACGAGAGAAATGAAAGAAAATAGGAGAGATACGAGCAATTTGTCAAATCAATGGCCAGAGAGGATTGCCAGCAGGGGTGTAACCCAGGACCTCCAGAATATCAGGCCCGTGCGTCACTGCGAAACCATCTCGTTTAGTTATCAAACTGAAGAAATACATAAATATAGTATCGCTTATAAACATATAGGAACAATTAATAATCAATGTCCAATACGTACAACTTTACAAAAAGTAGATATTATTTCAATTGGCATTTGCTTACAAATTAGAGCCAGCATTATGTTTGTGGCTCTTTTTGTCAAGAATTTAAGTTAAATAGCTCGTTTTCTAAATTAGTGATATTAAGTGCCACGAGATTTTTTTAATGTAATTTTACGTCCTCCAACGTTAAGTCATAGAGAACGTTGAATGAAATGTGTAAAATGAAGCTCAAATGAGCCCGAGGTCCATGGAGCTTAGACTTACCTGACATTCGTCTTTCAGGATAAGGGAAAACCCCGGAAAAACCCTTATCCAGATAACTCACCCTGACCGAGATTCGAACTCGGGACCTCTGGAACGTGAGGCAAACACGCTACCATCCACGCTACCGAGGCAGGCAGCCACGACCTTATCTGTTTACTTTAGATACGCACGTATTTCAGGCACTCTTTTAGTTAATGGTTAAATACATAAAATATGAAACTATTAACAGTGAAGCAAACAAATATATACAAATATAATAATTTGTAACATAAAACTGTACTTATAAGAAATGCCGAAATTCTTCTTATTAATTGATGAGGGTCACGATTTCGTGAAACAATTTTTCACATCTTCAGCTAAAGTTTCAAACAGCCTTGCTGTCAAGGTCACGTTCACCAGAGATTTCTATCTTTTTGTTAGTACTACCAACATTTGAAAATTAAATAAATTTAAAAACAGAATCGACTGCTGGTATTTCAAAATTAATTGCGTGTTGTTTACTTTTTTTAAATAAATATTTTTTCCAAAATCATTAAATGTATCCGACCATTTAATTGTTTTAACAATTTAACTTCTGGATTTATTTCATGGTTAAATGACCAAAAATGATCTGCTAAGGCCGATTTATCAGTTTGTACTTACTGTCACGAAAATGTTCTTTCGTTCTGGTTTCCAAATTACGTTTTGTCTTTCCAATATTAACTTTATCACAATCGAAACAATTAAATTGATAAATGAAATAATAAAAAATATGGTATTTATCAATTTAACTGTTTCGATTATGATAAAATTAATATTGGAAAGAAAAAACGTAATTTTTGAACCAGAACGAAAGAACATTTTCGTAACATTAAGTACAAACAGATAAATCGGCCTTAGCAGATCATTTTTGGTCATTTAACCATGAAATAAATCCAGAAGTTGAATTATTAAACCAATCGAATGGTCCGATAGATTTAATGATTTGGGAAAAAGTATTTATTTTGAAAAAGAAACATCGCTTAGTGAAATTTGAAATACCGGCAGTCGATTCTGTTTTTAAATTTATTTAATTTTCAAATTTTGGTAGTACTAACAAAAACATAGTAATGTCTAGTGAACGTGACCTTGACAGCAATGCTGTTTGAGGCTTTAGCTGAAGATGTGAAAAATTGTTTCACGAAATTTCGATCCTCATCAATTAATAAGAAAACTTTCATCATTTCTTATGAGTGAAGTTTTGTTACAAATTATATTTGTATATATTAGTTAATGGTTATTTGTACGTTTAAAGCTGTATTATATATTGTTATTGTTTAGTAAAGTTTCTTTATGGCAGCCTCCAGTTGTGTGTGTGTGTGTGTGTGTGTGTGTGTGTGTGTGTGTGTGTGTGTGTGTGTGTGTATGTGTGTGTGTGTGTTTGTAATTTACGTCCTCCAACGCTGTCATATCGGAAGATGAATGGAATGGTTGAAATGATGCTCACATGAGCCCAGGGTCCCTAGAGCTTAGAGTCACCCGACATTCGTATTTTAGGATAAGGCAAAGCCCCGGAAAATCCTTATCCAGGTAACTCACCCTGACCGAGATTCGAACTGAGGACCTCTTGAACGTGGGGCAGACATGCTACCACCACGCTACCGAGGCGGACCTCTAGTTGTGTGGATATGAATTTGGTAGTAATTATTCTGTGTACCACAAACATACAGGGACAAAAGTGAGCATTTTCCTATGCTGTCCGAACAACGACAGTGGAGTACATCCAGTAACTGTGTAAGCTGTCTCACTACTACATTGGTTGAAGCGCCTAATTTACACTTGCTTGAGTGTTGCAAACAGCAAACAAGAAGTGAAGGGGCAGAGGTCTCTTGACACGTGGAGATAAAAATACGGCATATACGTTGGCTACGATTATTGAACAAGTATTTTTACATTTCTCAATATAACGATGACTGTAACAAAAGATACTAATGTGATAATATGTTAGCAGAATTATCTTGTTTTATGACAATTGTCATATTTTCTCATATTTTGTCAGTTTTATGACTTTTCGCTTTTAAAATAGGACAGTTTGGACAGTTTTCTTGAAACAGCTTTATAAAATGCAAGCCATTCTTTCCAACAACTCAGACACAGTTGAGAAAATCAGCAATTCCTCTAAATAAGGTAACTTCATGAGTTGAGGACCTTCTGCTCTTTCAGCAACCGTGCTGTTAGTGGCGTATTATAATTGATATTAATCTTGGATAAAACAATCAGGGATTGGGATTTCATTACGGAGGAGATTCGGTACGTAGGCCACTATACTGGGCCCTTTGTTCCTATGCCACCCCCGGGAGGAAGGATGAGCCGAAGGAGACAAAGGGCAGGGTCCCTAAAGTTTACTTAGACAGAAACTTCCCCCGACAGGCCAGAACAACGAACTCGCTCCCCTACAGCGGGACGGCAACGAGTCCAGCAGCCTAGCCCTAATGGTCCAAGGCAGGCGATCCGAGCCCCAAAGTTCCCTGGCTGGCGGACCCGAAATGGTCCCAGCAAAGGAGCTGAGGCCGGCAACTGACCTGCCGGAGGAGGAAGTAGTTTTCTTCAAAGCATATCATCTTGCCATGCACCGCCGAGACACCCACCGACACTTCTACCCTGAAACAGACCACCAGATGTGAGATAATGTGAAATAATAATGGAGATGAAGTGGAAGGACAGGAAATACGGGGGATGTAATTAACTTACGCACCATTCGCCTAGCGACCCGGGAAACCACACGATAAAACCCATGGATCAGGTAGGTCGGCCACGGGAATCGAACCTGGGCCTCCCGAATGCGGCCCACAGACTAAACCGCCTGAGCCATCCCGCTCAGAAAGCAATCATAACATTCTTAATTCTTTTCTTCTGAGAAAAGGGTTTTACAGTGGTTGAGCTTTACAACTCTGTAATCTCTGTATTTCATTTAATATTTGCATTAAATATGAACAAAAGGCTGTGGAATCTATTGCTTTAATCTAATGAGGTGAAGCTGTTTCAAGCTTTTAAACTATAGTTAAAATGCTTTTTCTTTAAAATAACTAATCCATAATGCCTTGAAATTTGCTTTTCATATTTTCAGTAGATTTTTCTTTATATTTTGCCTGTCTCTAGTTGCGAGTCTTTCTTCATTTTGCATTTCGTTAATTTTATTCAACTACTTGCTAGTATGTAATGAATACACTTGCAATAAATGAAGAAAATGACATAGTTTTTACTGTATTTTGACTGTGGTTGAAAGCAGGGTAATGAGTTCATCTAGAGGGACATTTATTTTAGCTTTGCCGTCGTAGTCATAGCAATTTTTTTTTGTGTTTTAATAGCATAAGAAGTCGCGTTTTGATGTAGCGCACTTTGTAAAGTGGTACTCTTAATAATACAAAGGCCGAGATAGCTATTCTAACGTAAACATATTTATTACTTATATTATTTTAAAACTACGCAGAGTAAGCATACGTAAATACAGCTGGTAAAAAATAATCTCGAGTCTTCCATTAAACATATAAACTCATAAATAACAACTGAAATTAATTTACACTACAAGGAGAAATGAAAAGGTTACTTTAAATCTGGACATAAGTATTCGAACAGAGAACAGCTAGTATTTAGTTATCATCTCCTTTCTTTGAATTACTGTTGATAATCGTTTGGGCATTGTCTGTATGTGTTGCTTAATGACTGCAGAGTCCATATTTCTCCACTCTGAGGAAGTTCTTTCAGATGTTCCTTGCTTCTGATGTGATGCTTCCTCACACGCTCCTCGACTTCCTTCCAGATGTTCTCTATAAGATTTAAATCTGGAGATTGAGGCGGTGTCTCCAAAGTGTGAGGAGTGTTGCACGCCACGCAATCCAAAGCTTTACAATTTCAGCAGTATGCTTCAGTTCACTGTCCTGCTGGAAGTAATAATCATGCCCTAGTGACAGCTTCTCTGCACTCTTTTTAAGATTGTTTTCAAGAATCCTCTTGTATTTCAATTTGTCCATCATCCTATCTATGAATACCAGTTCCCCAAAGCCAGATGAAGCTATACAGCCACATACCATCACACTACTGCCACCATGTTTCACTGTAGCTACCATGTTCTTAGGTTCCCATTCTGTATTTGGCAGTCTCCACACTTTAGACGTCCATCACTCTTGTGTAAGCAGAATTTACTCTCGTCCGATTGGTTTCACCACATACCGTTTAGGATCTTCTATACACTTTTTCTTATTCATCTTATAAACATATGGTTTCTTCCTAGGAACGCGCACATTGTACCCAGTACAATTTCAAACCTGTTCAACTGTTCTGGTGTAAACCACAGTGCCAGAATATTGCTCAAGACATCCTCTAATATCAGATGCAGTGACTCTCGGATTCTCATTCACCATTTTTATTATTTGCCTCCTCTCTCTGATGGTGAGTTCAGAAGGAGCGCTATTTCTAGGTTTATTTACAACAGTATTTGTCTGTTTGAAGCGTTGAATTATGCAGAACACTGTAGTTTTGCTTCTATTAATGGTTTTGGCAATTTCAGAGGGAGATTTGTATTGATTGTACATATTTATCACGATATTCCTCTCTTCCACCGTTGTCTCTTTACCTTTACGTCCCATATTACCTGTGAGTTCACAATCGGCTGAATAACTTTGTGCACACTGTCTCAAGGCATAGCATAAACACAACTGCTATGTGGTAGGGGTACGTAGCGTACGTCCAACCACCTTTCTCTCTGTTCGATTGGGTACGTTCGAATACTTATGTCCTCCAATAAGAGGGACAATAGAATAAATACAGTACAGATTGTGTAATAAATACATGCAAAGTGATATTTTAAATGTTTCCGAGACAAAAAACGTTAATGTTTACATGTTTAGCAATTCAACGCTGCCAAATAAATATTACAGCATTTATAGTACGTGCAATGTTACATGTTATATTATTCGAATACTTCTGTCGTCCTCTGTATCTCTGGACTCACTGATATTGTTTGAGCAGCGTTCACCTTACTAGCGGATTTTCATCGTTACATGGAGTCGCTGAGCGTTGAATTTCTCAATTCATTATGCGACGCTTGGTGTGTGTTGGAATTTTATATGGTAGCCTTAAATACCAGATCTGATGGCCGTAGGTGCCCCACAGTGGGTTTTCAAATTTTCCATTATAACATTTCTCGCTCCTTCCTTTCTCAAGAACATCTTCGGATAGAAAGTTCCAACGGAAAAAAGCACTTCCATCTTCAAAACCCATCCATCACATACTTGGTTCAGACTAGCAGCTTGTAGGATAAACGTTTTAGGAAGGCTGCTGAGCAAGGAATCCATTCCCTGTATGCGCTAACAGAACATGCAAATACTATTTTATTTGAATTTCAAGAAATAGAGAGCTGGAGAAAAGAATTTATTTTCAGAAAACGGAGTGAAATTAGAAAACCGCAATGCAAGTGAATTTGTTGCAGAATTTTTGTACAAAAATATTCGTCATTGAAGTAAAAGTTAAGTAAATCGCCACATAATATTATTAAGCATAAAACTAGAATTGCAATTATGTGGAACAAAAATGTAAGAAATCATATCTTGTTATTAATCTCTTTATAGCCCACCTTTAGCGAATGGTCATTTCGACTACATTTTTGCCTTTCGGTAAAGGTGCTAACTCTATGCTGTCAGTTTCTAATTCATATTTTCCCTCATTAGATAACACACCACACATACATAAACCCGTTCAGTATTAAAACCTCTGTGTTATCCAAAACACTTATAATCAAAATAATGTTCAATCAAATGAACCAAAAGAAATAGTCATTTCGGTTAAAACTAATTCAAGTAACTCGTTTGTTAACTTATTCGAAATGACAAAATGGATGAATAACAGAAAGCATTGAATCTGGCCCTAACTGTTTCAATTCCTTCTCTATCGACAGTTGATTTAGGTCTTTCATTAATGCTACGCCGGCCCATTCGATTGCTACCTTTCAATCATTTACAGTTAATCAGAGTGGCTCACTGTCATTACTGCATAAGGTTGCTTCCACCACGGAAGTTAGGGGTGACGGGTAGACAAACCTCAGATGAGATGCGGCATCGAACCATTTTGTAGTTAATCCATCACAAGATTAATTCTCCGATCGAAGAAAAACCACGAAAAAATGGACACATTTAATTCATACACAATTCAAGAATCCAAAGCGAAGATTGCATGGATAAGTATTTTCCACAATTCAAGGAACTCTTTGAGAGAATATTCATTCTCTTTCATTTTCCCAAAAATAGTACTGACGATTTAAAAATGTAATAAAATTAAGTGTAGTAAATTTAGTAGGTTAAAATCTAGTATATGAGAGATTGTAATTGCACTAGCTACATCATACGTTTTCTGTAATTAACCGATGAAGTCCGGGAATTGATCATATTTAAATCTCGTATAAGAGGGGATTCGAAATTAAGGTTGTCGCTAAGTTTCCTTTATACCCATGAGGAGTTTGATTGTCATCTGTCATCTAGTTTGTTTACACGGCGCCATTTTGTCAGTGCATCTCAAAGGTGTGCTGAAATTTTAAAATGAATACAAATACTGGACAAAGCATCTGTCTCAAATTTTGCATTGTGAGGCGGTCCTTGCCCGTTAGGAACCTGGTTGAGTCCTCCGAGCATTCAGCACCTTATAAAGTAAGGAAGGTGACGGGTGAGGGTTACGGAAGGGGGAGGTTTCCTGGACGGGTCGGGGTTTTCCTTGGGGTTCGCTCTGCATGGACTCTCTTCGTTCCAGGGTGTGGGATACGTCCTGACTGGATGTGGTATGATCAGCGAAGAAAACACCTCGACTGTTCCATGATCGATTTATTCATTACTGTAATTAGATACCTCACTCGCCACCTGGAAAGTCGCTGTTTGTAGACTCGTGTGTTGTTTTTGGCGGTAACGAAAGAGTTCTTTACACGTGTTATGTGTTCAGTGTAATCCTAGCGCACTGGTACGTACGACGTGGTTCCACCACGCCCGACCGACAGAGAGTGTCAACTATCAAAATCACGGATCCACTATCTCCTGGATTTTCCCCTCTATCGTTACATTTTCAATTTTTGTGTGAATCACGTGTGTAAGTTCTAAACTGTATTTGGTTGGTTTCAATTTCGAGTTTAAACCATCGTATGAATTTTGTATGTGCGCATGACCGAACGTTGGTAGGAAGTTTCACACGGGGTCCACTTATTTAATTCCGAGGCACGTACGCTGCAAAGTTTTCGAAATTCGGATAAGCTAAGACTCTATTGCATCGATCATGTACGTATTGACATGGAAGAGAGACAGGGCGGCAGACCGACCTTCCACATGGTTCGGAGGCATTGTTTTCCTTGGGATGGACCTGTTATAAAAGAAAGCCGACCGACCATGTGTTCACAACCTTGAGGGACCTCATATTTCTGTTTCTCCGTAATAGCTATGTATTTCCTTTCGATGCCAAATAATCAGTATAGAATATCTATGTTAACCTAATATTATTTTGATAGAACATATATTAAGCGACATTATGTTTATGACCAAGGGGAACTGTTACAATTGTAAATGGTATTTCGTGTGTCAAATCTCTGAAAATGTTACAGAGGGCGTAAGGTGAATCGACTTTATCAAAAACACGTGCGTATGAGTGGTACCTGCAGCGAATTTAAAAGTGGTCGAGATGTGGTGGAAGATTTGCTTCACTCTGTTCGGCTATTAACAGTTTCAACTGAACTGAGCATCGCTAATGTGAAGGAAATGGAGTCTGAAAATCGTCAGTTAGGTCTGAGAGAGACTGCAGCTAAATAACAGCTATTATCTGCGTGTTATGCGGTGTTTGAAAGAACAAATATGGCGAAAAAGACCAGATTTGTGGAAAGTTAACTCACGGGTTCTGCACTACGATAACGCCCCAGCTCAGAAGACTGTGAACGAATTTATGGCCGAAAACTCAATAAATATCATCAAACAACCAGCGTATCCACATGATCTGCCTTCAACCGAGTTTTCTCCCTTTCCAAAATTCAAGTTACCATTTCGAGACACCCGTTTACATTCGACAGAAGACATAAAGGAGAATACAAGGCGACAATTGACAAAGATTCCAAAAAATGCCTACAAAATGTTTTGATAATTGGATTATTCGTTGGAATAAATTAATTTCAGAGGGGGCCTACTTGGAAGGCGATAAAATAAAACTGGGAGAAAAATGCGTATTTTTTGTTTCATTGACCTATTCCAGGAACTTTCTTGACACAGTGCTACATTGATTTTAATATTTTAGTGGCAAATTTTCTGATGCACGTTGACAGGCTCACATGAGAAGTGGAAGGTGAATGCTTTAGTCTGTTTAGTCAACAAGGCTGCAGTTCGGCCATCTCCTTTGAGGAACTCTCAGGTCCTCCCTCCTCAAATTTTTCGGTGGAGTTGCTGCGCCTTAACTTGAATTTTTGCAGTTTATAAAGAGAAAGAATTGGAATTAAGAATCTTGAAAGCTGAAACTCCACATGGAGGCAACAATTCCTTAAAATCGGGCTTGCTATTGGTCTTCATGGACAAGCATAAAGGTGGCGTGGAGACGGATTTATGATGGTAATTACGAGGGCTGTCCAATAAAGAATGATCATATTTTTTACGGTCATAATTTTTAGCACTAAAATTCAAACTTATTATATTCTGTTAGCTTAATGTGAAACAAACACGCCGTAGTAGTTTCATTGTTGGTACTCCTGGTTCCCGCCTGTGAGAACCAGGTAAGTTCAGACATGTTCAGTATCGCCTACCGCTGCACTGGAGGGAACATACTAGGAACAATATGCGGCTTTGAAATTCTGCTTTCGTCTCAACAAATCTTCAGTTGAAGCCTATACAATGTTACAGGAGGCCTATGGAGGCCTACAGCACAGCTCGAAGTTGGTTAAAATGTTTAAAGAGGGGATACAATCAATTTCAAAGGAAGGTGAACCCGGTGCTCCAGTTACTGCTCTTACGGAAGAAAACATCAACACTGCTGCTGCCATTATGAGAGAGGATCGAAGAATTACCTTATGACCACTTTCTGAAATACTGAACGTTTCATTGGGTGCCACCCACACGTTGGTGACAGAAACATTACACATGAGACTTGTTTGTGCGCGATGGGTTCCAAGACTGTTGATTCCCGAGCAAAACGACATTCACATGCAGGTCTGCATGCAGTTAAAGTTGATGTTAGAGGAAGATCCGGAGTTTCTTTCAAACGTAATCACTGCTTATGAAACTTGGCTACATCATTTTGATCCTGAGAGCAAACAGCAAAGTTCAGTGTGGAAATCTCCTTCATCACCAACCCCCAAAAAGCAAAAGAGGTTGCTTCTGCTGGGAAAATGTTCAGCTCATTCTTTGATATTCATGGAATGGTATATCAGCTTGTTGTACCTGCACACACATCAGTAACTGGACAATACTACAGGGATGTCCAGAAAACATTGCAAGTCCATATCAGGCGCAAAAGACCACATTTCCATGAAGCTGGCTGGATGCTGAACCACGATAATGTGCGGCCGCATATTGCCAATGTTGTTACTGAATATCTTGCAAAAATCAACGTGAAGTGCATCCCCCCCTCCCTATAGTCCGAATTTAGCCCCATCTATTCCCTAACTTGAAGAAACGCCTTTGTGGGAGGCTGCGAAGGCGATTTTGAAGGATCTCTCAAAATGGTATCCAGCATGTCTTTGAAGACTGGCAGAAACGCTGGGACAAGTGCATCGCATTCAGGGGAGACTATTTTGAGAAGGACCATCAAAATAATGAGGATGAGTAAAGGTACTTTGCCAAAAAAAATTGTGATCATTCTTTATAGAAAATCCCTCGTAGTTGTAGGTAGAATACACCTTTTATGCAAAGTAAGTGTACTCGGTTCATTAAACAGACTTTACCCTCCGCAGCAAAGGGAGGAATGGGGAAGCATGACTTGCAGCACAGCATAAACTGTAAATCTCATTTGGAAATCTGTGATAAATTGAGTGCTACCTGCACAGCGGGCCACACTTCCTCGCATCCATTCATTCTGCAAGTCGTTCGTCTATCTGATATGAACGAAACAACAGATACGTAGCAGTTGTTCTCATTATTTAATAGTATCGATTTGCCCGCAGGGGTTTAGAAGCGATTATTTAAATAGATACCCAAACTTGATAAATAAAACAATGACATCCAGACTTAATTATAGTCGTCCTGATCGATATTTAACCAAGTCCACAACAAACAAAGCCAAAGGGAAATGACAGGTATAAATGGAACGCATCAAACAATGTTTTGTGTATGCCCCGATATTTTAATGTTACATCTACTTACGTACAATAAGTAGAGTAAGTACTGCATTCCATCCAAAAATTAGATATTGAGACTTCACCAGAAGTATGTTTAAGGATCACTGAATCCCTTACGTGATTTTTTGTGAATATCATTAATGAAAAATAATTAGTTGGTTAAATACCTCACCCCAAATTATCGATTCCATGAATAATATTAGTTATTTTTTATTTTATCAAACTTTAGCTCATTTATACTAATTGAGAAGAACATTTTCAGAAACGGATTTATTACGCAGTTTGTTGTAGGCACACAATTAATACAGTAGGCTTAATCGATGCTCAAGTCTCTTAAAAGTGGGCCATTATACGGTAGCTTTTAAATTAGCTTTGCATAACTGCAAAACAAATGGTTAGCGACTTAAAACCTGAGAAAGTATAAGTATTTTACAGATCAAACCAATAAAAATATATTGAAAATAGATAATGATACAAATATATTTAATTGATTTAAATTGCATGGTTCAACGAGATTGCATTTAATGTGCAGAGATTTTGTTAATCTCTTAGGTTATGAAAAACTCATTGCCAATAATGCAGGGGACTTCAAAAGTTATACGGAAAAAAATATGACATACACATTTTATTGTGCTGCAAATATTTGAAGTGTCTTAAACAAATCGCTAAAGCCATTTTTATATAAATAAAAAATTATGAACAGATAATTTGAAGTTACGAATTTGTTGAACACCTTTTTTTTAAAAAATTGCGTCCTCCAACGTTATGTCGTAATAGACGATGAATGAAATGGGTGAAATGATGCTCAAATGAGCCCAGGTTCGGTAGAGCTTAGAGTTATCTGACATTCGCGTTTAAGAATGAGGGAAAGCCCAGGATATAACCTTAGCCAGATAACTCACCCTGACCGAGATTCGAACGCAGGGTCTGTGGAACGTGAGGTACACACGCTACCACCTACGCTACAGATTTACATCCCTGGAATATACTGAGCTTAAATAGCAACTTTGGTATTTAGTTTATTTTTCTCCTAAAAGTTCTTTCCTTCAAATCAGGAGCCTAAAACGTGGAATTCTGCTGAAATCTCAATATAAATTTTTAAACAGTGTTCAATAAATTTATAAAGAAAATAACAATGTAGAAACTAATGGTGTCATAACTGGAGCTGAGCATTTGCCCATTTGAGTAGATATTTCGTTCCACTGTTATTGTGCCTACAATAGTTGTCTATATATGTCTTTTAGAAGCATGAAGTCCTCTTATGTTGTATTCATTCATTCATTCATTCATTCATTCATTTTTGTAATGAGTTATTTATAAAGCCTTTTGACTAACTTTGGCGCTTATTTGTTAATGTGATGTTCACCTTAGTCCTGCAATTAGTGAGTGAGTGAGTGTGTGTGTGGTGTTTTAGGGCCCGTCGACAACAAGGTCATTTGGGCCCTTCCTGTAATTATATCAGGCTACAAGCCGTAGGCGATCATTGAGAATATCCTGAGGATGTTTGCAGTACCAGCATATTTTTGTAAAGTATATTTTTGTATCATATTTTTTTTTGCAGCTGCGTTGTTTCGTATAAAAATAATATAGTGGCTATTTAGCTCAATAAAGTACGGGTTAACTACGAAAAAAAAACTTTGTTTCACAAATGAGAAATCAATAAATTTCGTTAATAAGATGGTTGTGTTTTCTATTTTCTACGTGGTCGAAAACAATGTTGACTTAAACAGGTTAAATCTATATGCTTTCAAATGTAACAATAGAATGTGTAACAATAATACATAAGAAACTACATAATACTAACAAACACTTTCAAAAGATAAATTATTTACGAGTTATAGGGATTTACATAGTATGAAAGAAGAGATAAAATATTGTAATTGAAGAGTGCAAATTACGAATATATATTAAGCCTCTAAGATAATAGAATTTAATAACTTTAATGTATGGTTTACAACTATTTGAAGTAAGATACTCTTCTGTAAAGTCTAAATACGTTTCGAAGTGGAAAATAATCAAATGCTTATCTCTCCTTCAATGTTTTTCATTACTAGTACTTATTTGCCTGCCTGTTAGCCGAGCTGTAGTCAATTGTTTTACTTTGTGTACACAATATGTGTGACAGAGCAATTACGTACGTAGTTTCAAGGTTTATGCAGGGTACTTGAGCTGTTTTTATGCTGCTAGACCTTGCAAGTGATTTCCCAGCCAATAACACAAGAAAGGAGTGGGACCGATGTTCACGTAATTAAGTCCGGATAGGAAAGGTTTCCCAAGGTGCAACAAAAGAACCCCACTTCCATTATGGAGCAACGTACGCTCTCTCTTCCTTTAAAGCCATTTATATTTTTAAGTAGTAAGGACAAGAACTTTGTATTCAAAAGAAATATAATTAGCTTTGAAATGAAAGAATCGTGCCTCCTTTGTTATCCGGTCTTAGTACCAGACGACGTAAACAAAACACTGTGTTCCAACTAAAAATTCGATGTCAGATGTCACTAGAAATACATGTTTATAGGTCATCTGAATCCAGAAAAGGCAATTTTAAAAAAATATTAATGTGTGCATGTCCGCATCTTCTGCCTTTCTTTGTTTATTTCTTATTTTGTTTACTTATTTATTTCTCTGTGTGTGCGTATAGGGTGAACAGCATGTTATAAAAACTAAAAAGTTATGAGATGATAGAATGTTTGCCTCACGTTCAAGAGGTCCCGAGTTCGAGGGGTTTTCCCTTATCCTTGCAGACGAATGTCAGGTAGCTCTAGGCTCCATGGACCCTGGACACATATGGGCATCATTCCACCCATTTCATTCACCATCCGATATGACTTAACGTTGGAGGACGTAAAACTAAAAAAAAAAAAAAGAATGTTATGTTCAGGACCTTCTAAGGATCCAACATTAATATTTGGAAGAAAATCCCTCACCCAAACTGAAAAAGATATTTTTAGTTTTGACGTTCAGAAAAATGACCCTTAATGATTTTGATTTATGGTATAAATGGTATACTTTGAGTTTTCTAGGAATAGTAGATACTGACAACTTGTCTAATTAGTAAACCTTAACAGATGGAAAAAATCTTTGTAAAAAAGAAATGTAAATGTATATAAAACAAACCGTTTGTGTCAAAAATATTTTGTGGTAATCGTTTCCGATTTACTTTTTGTCATATATTGGTGTTATACGAAACGAACTACATATTTTCTCAACTGCAAATCGCTATTCTTCTGCCCCCTACTTTTTCGTGTTCGTCCAAGGAGAATTGCATTTCAAAACCATTACATAGTGACCAGCATAGAAAATATTTCATTATCACTTTAGTGCATCGTGTTTTCCTTATATCTCTGAAAGCAAGAACTAGACAGTAGGATGAGCCTTTTAACAGATATAAACAAATTCTAGGTGGTATCATGCATTTATAATGCTTTAGAACATTATTATTAAAATTATCATTATATTATCCTTATACTTTTAAACATAATATTATATAGTGCCTTATTTTTCCTGTTGGCCACTGCACGTACGCACAGTGCTTTCCACCGTTCCTGGCAACCAACCGCCTTTCTCAGCGTCGGTGCATGTCTGGCCGTTGCTGGTGTAAGTTCTTGTTGTGTTCCTTGTGGCCAAATTGTGCTTACTTTTGTCATAATGCCGAGATGTGTGTACACTTTGGCACACCGCTTATTCATGCATGATTTCTACGTGCGAACTTGTAGAGAAGTGACACGGCTATTTGTAGATCTATTTCCTGGTACTCCTGCACCTCAGAGACTATTCCTAAACTTGTAAAGAGATTTTGTTATTGATAAGAAACCCATAAAACTCGCCATGTGTTTACAGAGAAAAAATCGATGACATAGGGCAAAAGTTCGAACGTAGCACAAGAAAATCTCTGAGTAGGTTATCACAGGAAACGGGTGTTTCACAATTCTCGGCTTAGAATACCACTAAACTTTTGAAATTAAAACCATATAAGATAACCGTAGTTCAGGAACTGTAACCACGTGATACTGTGAGTAGAGAAAATTTCTGCAATTGAGAGGCGGGTAAATGATGACTCTATGAACATAACGTTAAGTTTTTCCACAGAAATAATGAAAATATAGATACTAGATACACAGAAAAACACCGTAGACTAGTGTTATTTTCTTCCTTCTTTCTTATTTTGAATGTTATTTAGTATTTATATTTTCATTATTTATCTCTCTTATTCTCTTATTAATTATAAGATATAAATATATATTTTAATTTAGCTCTAAAAATTTATCTTATTTATTTAATGTAGCATTATACTGATGACGTCAAATAAAATCTCTTACTAGTGAAACCCGAACGCCGGAACTCCCTATAGAACCGGCCGGCAGTAGGGCCAGAGAGCAAGCTTTCAGCTCACGCCTACCCATTTGTCTCGTGTCACTAACTGAAGGGATGATTAGGAAAACGGCGGGAGCCCTGTACCGTCTCCTTCCCCTCCCACCAGACGTCTCGAAACCTCGGGATAATTGTGCGCGTCGCGAAGTTTCCAGAAACGGCGATCTTCCCTATATAAGGCCTGTAGTTGGCGAGTCAGTCAGTTCTTGGCGAGCAGCGTGAGGAGCGCCGAGTGAGTTAACGGACTGGAAGACGTGCATCAGAGGAATTGTACGTAACTGTGAGCGTGCAGTGGACCTGTGACAGGCGAACTGGTGAATTGTAATTGTGTGCGCTACGTAATTCTATGTAATCGGCAAGTGTTCCGACTGTAATTCGGTGGAAATAAAGAACATTTTGAGTTGTGCAATTGGACTTTTAATTTCACGAACCCACAAAGTCACACTACTGACACGCAATTTCAGTATCATGGAGAAAGGATCTTGTTTCCTTTTGTACCTAGTCACTTCGGACGATGTGGAATTTTCCTGCACTAAAGTTATGGAACAAATTTAAATACTCGTTAACAAAACGTAGGCTATCACGGCCGGCGTCTAAGATTCCGGGTTGGGAGAGAGATGAAGAAACCCAGTAGACCACGGCCTTATAGCCCGGAATCTTCTACTGAACAAATTCAAATACTGTTGACCAAAGAATTAGCTGCCCCGTGGTTGAGCGATTAGACCGCTCGGCTCTCATCAAGGTGACCCGGGTTCGATCCCACGCGACCGCAAAGTAAGATTTGTGGTGGGCAACACGACGCTGGGACGGGTTTTCTACGGGTCCTATGATTTCTACCGCCAGCTTTCCATCAATTGCTCCATAATTTTCCCTATAATTTCATCTCGCCCCTATTCTGTCATCCACTTCTCTTATTCTCATACCAAGCATCGGGCTGATCATCCATCCTGGATTTTCTCTCACTGATCCAGAGATCCTGTTTCTCAACCCCCAATTTCAGTCTGGCCCTATCCTTCAACATTCCGGCTATAACATCCCGGCGATGGCATTGAATTTTCATTTTGGCATAATTTTCATTATGGCATTTTCAGTGTAAAAGAACAATTAATTTCCATTAATTGTACCTAATAGTGGTTAACTATAAAGCTCGGGCCTTAAAGTACTTACAGGTTGTAAGTCACCATTAAGGTAGTTGTCTCATGTGTTTATGAGAACCCCTAAGTGGTTTACCGGGAAAAATACGAGTCAGTTGGAGAATTTAATGTCATGTTGGCACGTTGGCCATAGTATCTCAAGGGTTAGAGCGGCTGGACGGAAACCAGAAGGTCCGTGGTTCAAATCCCGGCTATGGCATTGACTTTTTCAGTCTGGCTCTACCCTTTCATAGTGCATCCTACACACGGCTAGTGTGAAAGAACAATTAATTTCCAATCTTTGTTTTGCTTAACTGCAGTTTTCATGTAGAGACCAAAATTTCCTTAATTTAAAAATTTTGAAGTGCAACCGCATTAAATATCCTATATAGTGTTTTTGTAACATCATGGTTGCTTGAAATCAGAACAAGAAGGAAGACAACATATATTTTGGTTCACAATAAACCGATAATAAGAACGGGAATGCATATCAATGACAATATCGATAACAAACTGGAAAGTTGAGTTTGGGTACTGAAATGTTAGCTTTATTAATAGCGTAAGTTCATTGTTGTTCGATAATTTCTAATGGATTGTTCTATGCTTGTGTTTTTCAGGCAATACGCAGTTATAGGTTGTACACAAACAAGCTTTTGCTAGAGGAAGCAACGCTCAATGGTTTTCAGGTCTGTGGTTAGCTCGCACATTTGCAGAATTTCTTCCACTTTAATTTTCACAGTTTGCGACTAGAGAGAGCTTTGAGTAGCTACAAAGTAAGAATGAGCATGGACTTAGCCAATACAGTGATGGTGCTCACTTGGCGTTGCCAGTTCCACAGCGAAAGGCCGACAGAGATGGAAGCTATAATTGTCTTTGTCTTTCTAAAACCGCCCAGCTCGTAAACGAAGCTCCGTTATCACTCCTGTGTGCTGCAGTTGTAATACAAACATATCCTTAAATTCTATATAAAGAATTGTACAAAATCCATAAAAAGCAAACTATTCAAACATAATTCTTGCTGCAGGATTTTAGTTAACTCGGGTTTCATCCAAACAAAAGAATGTACTTTTAACGTTGTGCTTTTTGCACAGAAATTTTTATCTTCCAGCAACAGTTTCACTTATTCCAAGTAGAAATTTGTGACCGTCATTGGTTTTCTATATTTGAACCCAAGGAATTTTAAAATGTTACACGTAGAAGTTACCGAGCCGGATGGCTCAGGCGGTTTCTTCTGTGGCCCACATTCGGGAGGCCCGGGTTGGATTCCCGCGGCCGACCTACCTGACCCAGGGACTTTTCGGAGATATCTTCCGAGTCTCTAGGTGATTGCTCGGTAAGTTAATTACATCCCCCGAATTTCCTATTTTCTATTCCTCCATTTCACCTCCATTGTCGTTTCATGTCATCTCTCATCTGGTGGTGTCTTTCAGGGTAGAAGTATCGGCGGGAGTCTCGGTGGTGTATGGCGGGATGATATGCTCTGAGAAAAATTCTTTCCTCTCCGAAGGGACGGACTTGGTCTCCGAGCCGGCCTAGACTCAGCAGAACGACAGTTGGGATGCCGGTTGTGCCAGCCTACCTGGAGTATCCTGCTCTAGGGAGGCGGCCTTCGGTCTGCGGGCCGGCCTCCTGACTGTATCGGAGCCACGGCAGTTGGAATTTCCTAAGCCGAGCGCCTGGGAGTTTCTATCAGGTAAAGTGTAGGGACCTAGCCCTCTGTGCTGTGGTGACTCCTTGGGTTGGCCGCTCTCTGTCTCCTCTCACCTAATTCTTCCTCCCGGGGACACCCCATTTGTAGCATACGTACAATAATTCTAGTCTGGTCGATGTATCGAATCCCATCCGCGTAATCCACTACTACTATTAGAAGGTAAAAATCCGTATATCCTATTTTATTCCTCATTTAATTGGTCAGCCTTCTGGCATTTGGATATTGTTGTGTATAAGGTCTGAACAAGATTTGGGAGATATTTTAATTATTGGAGGTTCACATTTCATTTCGTGGTAAGCTCCAGGCTTCAGCAGGAGTTAACAAGTTGACACAGGTTGGAAGACTCAGTGATCAGAGTAAGCAGTGGTATTGAGCTGCTAGCTCATGTTTCCTGTTAATTTGACAGTAAAATTTAAGAAGAGTCATTCTTGGGTTGCACAATACTGCACCATAGGATGTAAACCCTCTGTTATGAACCGCTGACTCGTATGATAGCAGATGTTTTGGAAGCCAGTTCTATTTAAATCATTACAGACAGAAAGGAAGAGTTGGTTGGTCGGTGGGTTGGTTGGTGGGTGGGTCTGTGACACGGTGGGTGGCTGGGTCACTGGGTCGGTTGGTCGGTTGGTCGGTGGGCTCGTTGGTGGGTTGGTCGGTTGGTCGGTGGGCTCGTTGGTCGGTTGATCGGTGGGTCGGTGGGTCGGTTGGTCGGTTGGTCGGTTGGATGGTCGGTTGGTCGGTTGGATGGTCGGTTGGTTGGCTGAATGGTCGGTGGGCCGGTGGGTCGCTGGGTCGATTGGTCAGTTGGTCGGTTGGTCGTTTGGTCGTTTGGTCGGTTGGTTGGTTGGTCGGTTGTTCGGTTGGTCGGTTGAATGGTCGGTTGGTCGGTTGTTCGGTTGGTCGGTTGAATGGTCGTTTGGTCGTTTGGTCGGTTGGTTGGTTGGTCGGTTGTTCGGTTGGTCGGTTGAATGGTCGGTTGGTCGGTTGTTCGGTTGGTCGGTTGAATGGTCGGTTGATCGGTTGGTCGGTTGTTCGGTTGGTCGGTTGTTCGGTTGGTCGGTTGGATGGTCGGTTGGTCGGTTGGATGGTCGGTGGGCCGGTGGGCCGCTGGGTCGGTTGGTCAGTTGGTCTGTTGGTCAGTTGGTCGGTTGGTCGGTTGGTCGGTTGTTCGGTTGGTCGGTTGGTCGGTTGGATGGTCGGTGGGCCGGTGGGCCGCTGGGTCGGTTGGTCGGTTGGGTAGGTTGGTCGGTTGGTCAGTTGTTCGGTTGGTCGGTTGGATGGTCGGTTGGTGGGTTGGATGGTCGGTGGGCCGGTGGGCCACTGAGTCGTTTGCTCAGTTGGTTGGTTGGTCGTTTGGTCGGTTGTTCGGTTGGTCGGTTGTTCGGTTGGTCGGTTGGTCGGTTGAATGGTCGGTAGGTCGGTTGGTCGGTTGGTCGGTTGGTCAGTTGTTCGGTTGGTCGGTTGGTCGGTTGATCGGTTGGTCGGTTGTTCGGTTGGTCGGTTGGATGGTCGGTTGGTCGGTTGGATGGTCGGTGGGCCGGTGGGCCGCTGGGTCGGTTGGGTAGGTTGGTCGGTTGGTCAGTTGGTCGGTTGCTCGGTTGGTCGGTTGGATGGTCGGTTGGTGGGTTGGATGGTCGGTGGGCCGGTGGGCCACTGAGTCGTTTGCTCAGTTGGTTGGTTGGTCGTTTGGTCGGTTGTTCGGTTGGTCGGTTGTTCGGTTGGTCGGTTGGTCGGTTGAATGGTCGGTAGGTCGGTTGGTCGGTTGATCGGTTGGTCGGTTGTTCGGTTGGTCGGTTGGATGGTCGGTTGGTCGGTTGGATGGTCGGTGGGCCGGTGGGCCGCTGGGTCGGTTGGTCAGTTGGTCGGTTGGTCGGTTGGTCGGTTGGTCGGTTGAATGGTCGGAAGGTCGGTTGGTCGGTTGATCGGTGGGTCGGTTGTTCGGTTGGTCGGTTGGATGGTCGGTTGGTCGGTTGGATGGTCGGTGGGCCGGTGGGCCGCTGGGTCGGTTGGTCAGTTGGTCGGTTGGTCGGTTGGTCGGTTGGTCGGTTGAATGGTCGGTAGGTCGGTTGGTCGGTTGATCGGTTGGTCGGTTGTTCGGTTGGTCGGTTGGATGGTCGGTTGGTCGGTTGGATGGTCGGTGGGCCGGTGGGCCGCTGGGTCGGTTGTTCGGTTGGTCGGTTGTTCGGTTGGTCGGTTGGTCGGTTGAATGGTCGGTAGGTCGGTTGGTCGGTTGATCGGTGGGTCGGTTGTTCGGTTGGTCGGTTGGATGGTCGGTTGGTCGGTTGGATGGTCGGTGGGCCGGTGGGCCGCTGGGTCGTTTGGTCAGTTGGTCGGTTGGTCGGTTGGTAGGCTGGTTGGTTGGTCGGTTGGTGGGTTGGTCGGTTGGATGGTCGGTGGGCCGGTGGGCCGCTGGGTCGGTTGGTCAGTTGGTCGGTTGGTCGGTTGGTAGGCTGGTTGGTTGGTCGGTTGGTGGGTTGGTCGGTTGGATGGTCGGTGGACCGGTGGGCCGTGGTTTTGTTTGGTCGGTTGGTCGGTTGGTCGGTTGTTCGGTTGGTCGGTTGAATGGTCGGTTGGTCGGTTGTTCGGTTGGTCGGTTGAATGGTCGGTAGGTCGGTTGATCGGTTGGTCGGTTGTTCGGTTGGTCGGTTGTTCGGTTGGTCGGTCGAATGGTCGGTAGGTCGGTTGATCGGTTGGTCGGTTGTTCGGTTGGTCGGTTGTTCGGTTTGTCGGTTGGATGGTCGGTTGGTCGGTTGGATGGTCGGTGGGCCGGTGGGCCGCTGGGTCGGTTGGTCAGTTGGTCTGTTGGTCGGTTGGTCGGTTGGTTGGTTGGTCGGTTGGTCGGTTGGTTGGTTGGTTGGTTGGTTGGTTGGTTGGATGGTCGGTGGGCCGGTGGGCCGCTGTTTCGTTTGGTCGGCTGGTCGGTTGCTCGGTTGGTCGGTTGGATGGTCGGTTGGTGGGTTGGATGGTCGGTGGGTCGGTGGGCCGCTGAGTCGGTTGCTCAGTTGGTTGGTTGGTCGTTTGGTCGGTTGTTCGGTTGGTCGGTTGGTCGGTTGAATGGTCGGTTGGTCAGTTGGTCGTTTGGTCGGTTGTTCGGTTGGTCGGTTGTTCGGTTGGTCGGTTGTTCGGTTGGTCGCTGGATGCCACACATGATTGGACAATCATGTGTGGCATCCAGCGAAAATAAACATTTTAGATTCGGGTGATACTAGCCCCCCCTCCCCTTTTTCAGGCGCCTCTCCTTAAGAAAAAGTTTGGTCTGTGGGTCGGTGGGTCGGTGGGTCGGTTGGTCGGTTCGTCTGTTCGTCAGTCAGTCAGTCAGTCAGTCAGTCAGTCAGTCAGTCAGTCAGTCAGTCAGTCAGTCAGTCAGTCAGTCAGTCAGTCAGTCAGTCAGTCAGTCTGTCAGTCAGTCTAGTTAGTTAGATCATTGTTAGATAGAGGGCCGGATGCTGCTGCTCTGGTCTTATCATAGAACTGGTTGATACTTGTACAAGACTTAACACATCAGAGTAAAGCAGTCACCTCTTGTCCAGAACTCTACGCTACTCTACATAAAAAGTAATATTTATTATGTATTAATTGATTTAATGTCTGTCTTGATTGCACTCTTTATCTCTTCCAGATAAAGGAGAGCTTTGTTTGATTTGACTTCTCCAATCTTTGGAATATATTTGTCAATGTTGTTGAGAGCCAATCAGTTTAATTTAACCCTAATTATGTTACTACCCTTGAACCTGTTAGCTCTACTTTATCCCTTCAGTAGTTACACTCCCAGTTGTTGATTAGGTTTGTAAATCCTTCACGCCCCTTTCAATCCTGATTGCAACAATACTCACCCTCGTCTAATAAATCATAAATTGTTATACCTAAACCACACTTTTGAAAATCGTCTAAGTTGGTAGTACCTTTTATAGCTTGTCGATGTTTTCCAGAAGACCTATGTATGAGAACCTCTAATTTAGTGAACTGCTTACGCTTATAACAATCTTCATCAGAGAATGAGCACTCACGCACCATTACTTCTCGACACTGATCGAAATTTGTATGTTATAAACCTTTTTAATTGGTAACTGTTTGAAAACAGTTAATGTGTAACGATACTCTAGATAATACATGTCATTCAATTAATTAGTAGCAACATTTGAATTTGCAACAAATAAAACATTTTTGGAGCAGTCGCATTATTGCAGTGCTTAGAAGTAATCTCCAACAAGAACTCGCCTGTGGACATTAGGAAGCCGACGGATGCCATCCACAGTGTCTTGTTCTAATATTCGAACACACTGTTCTACTGCTGATATAATTGCCTGTCTGGTTCTAAAGTGAGCTTCTGTAAGTGGTAGTTTCATTTTCGTAAAAACATCGAAATTTTATCGACTCATGAGAGCACGGAGGATGCTCCAGAATTTCCTAATTCCATCTGCGAAGTAAATTAACAACAGGGCAGACGTGTGAGAGCGAGCACCATCATGTAACACAATGAGATGAGAATTCAGGAGATTTGGATGTTTATGACGTACAGATGGTCGTAAATGCTTTTTCATAAACCGACTGTAATATGCATCATTCATACGATTTTCATGAGGAAGTGCATGAGTGATAACAATACCATTTATTTAGGTGCAGACGATCTACTCCCATTAGTCCTGGACCCGTAGGACCAAGGACCCGGGCCTGTTTCTACCCGGGAGCGATGGAAAACTTCGGGGGTCTTTCCATGGGGCAATTACCTTCAGTCTAAAAAAACTCTCCATCGACTACAACGTCAAGACGGGATGGAAGTGGATGCGCCTCTTACGCGCGTCAACCCCACAGGGAAGGCTATCGAAAACCTCGGTGGGGCCGCTTGGTGATCTGGCACACCTTCTACTAGCTCTGCAGGCTAGTACCCGGGACTTATGAGTCAACCCTCTAACCCGCCGGGCGCCGTAGCCTGGCCGGAGGTACACAATTCCCCGTGGGTGTCGGGAACACCCTGCCCCCTCGACTCCAACCCAATCCGAACAACTCCCCGACGGGAGGATCTTGGCCGTTCGGCCCGAGGTTCCTATAGTAACGTCAGAGGTACCACGAGTGCTAAGGGTCCGCAGCGCCCACACCACGGCAGCTGAAGGGGACGGGTCCCCTCCCCTACAATACCATCAAAATCATAAGTAATAATGAACATGACTTCAAGAGGATCCTGTTCTTGTCGATACTTTATCGGCAGTGGTGAATTAATGTGCTGCCACTCATTTGATTGTCTCTTTAATTTTGATTGTTGGCATCGAACCCAGGTTTCATCCAATACGTCGAAGAAAACGTTCGCCTTTACATTCATAGCGTTCTAAATGTAATCTGACTGTTTCCATTCTCTATAGCATTGTTTACTCTGTAAGATTCTATGGAACCCATAGAATGCAGATTTTCCTCATCTTCAACTTCTTCTTAGGTATATGGAGAATCGTACAAGAAGCAACTCCAACTTCCCTTACTATTTCAATACAAGTCAACAATGCTGTTCTTCCAGTAGTGCTGTAACAGCGTTTACATGCACATCATCACTTGCTGATTGCGTCTGCCAACTCCACGTTTTTGATGAACGTCTTCCCTTCCTCTAGGAAATGCATTCTCCCACCTAGCCACTCTATATTATACGAGGGTGGCTCAAAAAGTAATGCCTCCTGTTTTTTTGTCTTTTAATTGCCAAGAGCATTGAATCCAATGTACATAGCCTGAAGACGATTAATTTGACACTATTCAATATAATCTCCGTCCTTTTCCACAGTTTTGGTCTAACTACGGCATGTATTCCAGTGTGGTAAAACACACGGTCTTGCTTCCTAAGCCATTGACGCACGGACGTTTTCACAGCCTCCTCATCTTCAAAATGAATCCCATGATGAGCTTCCTTTATTGGCCCGAACAGATGAAAGTCTGATGGTGCAAGGTCAGGGCTGCATGGGGCGTGAGATAAGACATGCCATTCCAATTTCTCAATTTCTGCAGTGGTGTAACGGCTGGTGTGTGGTCTTGCATTCTCATGCAAAAGAAGAACATCCGTCATAGTTTTTGTTGGGCGAACTTGGCGAAGGTATGCTTTCAGCTTTTTGAGGGTTCTGACGTATTGGACGGAATTTATTTGCATCCCTGTTCCAAAAAAATCAATCATAAGCACACCCTCTGTATCCCAAACATTGTGGCCATAACCTTCCCTGCCGACCGCTCAATTTTGAATTTGTTTTTCTTCGGTGAAGTTGTGTGATGCCATTCCATTGACTGCCTCTTTGATTCAGGTTCAAAAGAATGAACCCACGTTTCGTCTCCAGTAACAATTTTTTCCAGAAACTCATCTCCCTCTAAATTGAAGCAATGCAAGTGTTCGGAGTCTATTGTTTTCCTTGTTTCTTTGTTTTGGGCGGTTAACATTCTTGGTACCCAACGTGAACAAACTTTTGAGTAACCCAGTTGTTGAATAATCGTCATCACACTGCCTTTACTGAGAGAGGTAATGTGACACAATTCACCTGTTGTTACCCGGCGATCACCACGAATGATGTCATCGACTCGCTGAATGTTGCATGGAGTCAATGCAGTCACCGGCCTGCCGCTTCGCTTTTCATCTGCCAATGGTGTTTGCCCTTCAGCTTCGTTACAGCGACGAACCCATCGTCTAACAGTGCTGACATCCATCGTTACATCACCATATACATTTTTTAGCCTTTCGTTAATGCGGATTGGCGTTTCACCTTCCGCAGTCAAAAATTTAATCACAGAACGCTGTCTAATATGAATGTCGATGTCAGCCATTTTGCAAGAGGATGCCGTGCTGCCACGTGTTGACTTAGGAGGTTACTACTGCAGGGTATTGGAGAAGAATGTTTGAGGAATTGCGCCAAATTCAAGTTTTCACATAACTTACTTATTTAAGGGGGAAAAATAGGAGGTATTACTTTTTGACCCACCCTCGTAGTAATGTCTGTCTACCACAAACTTCCAATAATTCGGTATGGCATTGTCTAACATTGATACCTCTTACAACCTGAATTTGAACTAAGCATCTTTGTTCGTATTTACTAAAAATATATAGAGCACTAAAGATAACAGCCTCGGATTAAACTTACTAAAAATGTCTTATTTAAAATGTCTTCAAACTCATAGCTGACAAAGATTAGATGCTCTTATTTTTCATTGTTATCAGTTTACATGAATTACCGCTGATAGCGCCAAATGAAGGCAGTGTTCCACTATGTTTTTAATGACTCATGTCTTTCTAACATGCCTGTGTAAAATCTTACGAGTTTTCTCGTAGCTCCTATTAGGTCCATTAGACTAATCTCTGTTTCATATAACCTTCTCCCGCTGACATGTATGACTCCGCCTGCAACTACCTTCCCCCTCATCCTAATTGGCTAATGCTTTCGCGCCATAGGCCATAGGTGGTGCCTTCCCGTCACATTTAAACCTACAGTAAACGTCCTAAAAATTGCCTGGAAGATAGATAAAATTATACAAATAAGAATATGAAGGCATGCAAAAATAATGAAGTTTGTAATAAAACTGAGCAACCTGAAACTGAATGAATGAGCAATGTAACTGAAACAAGTTTATAATGAAAGGCCTTCGGCCTTTTCCACTGCGATTTTTTAAACTAGCACACATACCTTGCAAAAATGCTTGTCTTTCAGTCTTAAAAGTCGTGTCATGCCATACTTGTCGTGTGTCCTTCATTCACCCAAGTCTCGTCAAGGTAGTATATTTTGCGACTTGTATCTCGATACAGTGTGATTGTCCTTAAATAACTCTTCGCCACACAGCAATATCACCCCTGGAGTGGTAAGTTTTCATGTTGTCTCAATTTTATGTTGCGGTGTTCCTATGCATCTAACACACCTTTAAGTTCAGGGCACAGCTGTTCGACTTCTCCCACTGACAAAGACGGATTCTTTTCTGTGAGTGCATTAAACAGGTGCACCACAATTCTTTTTTCGTTGCTTTGTAAAGGTTTTCCCTTGCGATGCTTCAGCGAAAAACTGGCGGTAGACTCTGCCATTATACATATAATAAGTACACGGGCAATAAACGATCAATAAAATGATTTAGCTCTCGCACTCGGCACAACATACCTTCGAATGGTGATATATGACTAATCCAGTTCAAAACAAGGTCAGTGATAAAATTCATATAAACAAATATGTCATCACTACCACTAAATCACGTGCTGTCGTGTCATATGAAAGACGGGCTTCTGAGCAAAGGAACCTCCTCTTTACTTCGTTTAAGAATTAACATGCAGTTCAGGTAAATAAACTCTGTTGCGTAATATGTTTAATTCAAACAGTTACGAAAATATAAATTTGACAATTCTCTTCCAACATATAAAGATATATCTCCATGTTAAATAACGAACTAAGTTTTACCGCACAACAGTCTATACCACAATAGTAGCCAATGAGCGGTGATAAGGTCACGTGACAGTTTAGAGATGCGGTGCAAGCTTA
Organism: Mantis religiosa; assembly: GCA_030765055.1. Taxonomy (NCBI): domain Eukaryota; kingdom Metazoa; phylum Arthropoda; class Insecta; order Mantodea; family Mantidae; genus Mantis; species Mantis religiosa. The sequence goes on along the minus strand of CM060954.1, from coordinate 122,027,767 downwards.
TGTGAAACAAGGATTAGGCTTGCTAGGTGCCATATTTATTCGCTTAAAAAAGCAAGTTTTCGCTGTTAAAGATCACCACTTTACTGAATGCATGTTACAAAATGCATTAGCACGTGTCTGTTTTTCTTCATAGACCGCTACTAATTCTTTTCTTTCTGGTCAGGCGTCATATCTTTATCTCCGAAACCAGATGTGCTACAAACAGCTGTTTCGTTACATTGCTGCATTGCATAGTTCCTACAGCGTAATATACACACTTCGGAGCTTATATGTTGTGATCCGGAACGAGATAATATTGTTTCCCTTTCCCCCAAATAAGCGTTCCGTTAATTCAGAACACTTACATTATAAAATACGTATTTTAACTTTGCCATTCTTATTCTCGGCTATTGTGAACTAGCCTTTAAACTTTGTGATTTCGATGATTACCACGATGAAAATGCTCTAAACGCATGATTTGTTTCCGTTTAATTCCTTAAAATATCCTTTCTCTTCATAGATATCCTTACATCTCGACACACTAAAAATGAGCGATGTAGTTCGTAAGCAATTTTCAAATAGAAACGATATATGCAAATGAGATGTGTTACATTCACTTGACTTTCTCTATTCATTGTACAGCACACAATACATAGAAAACCTTATTCTTCCATCTACTTCAAGTTAATCGAGATAGACATTCATGAAATTGTGACATTTGTGACTTTTTTTACATGTTTTCTAGTAGTTAAAATCAGAAAACGTATGCAGAAACGTAAATCACATTAAATAACAATACTGATTTCAAAAGGAGTTAGACAAGGTTGTCCAATGTCCACCACTCTATTTATTTTAATGTACAGACGACATGATCAAATCATGGAAACAGCAAACGATAGGGACACGCAATCTCGGGACCAGAACAATAAAAACAATGGTTTTCGCAAATGAGCAAATATTAATATTAAAAAGCGAGAATGATCTTCAAAGAACGGCACATAAGTTATAACAAATAGCAAAAGCATATACATTAGAAATATCTATAAGCAAAACAAAAATATGGCATTTACAGGTATTCATTCAGTTTGGTCTAAAATAGTTCTAGAAAATAAAGCTATTGAACAAGTGGCCACATTTAATTTCCTCTGGTGTGAAATGTCATACATATCGGAAATAGATGTTTATAAAAAGAATTAACTATATAACACGTACAATAGAAAGAACCCTAAAGAATAAAGCAAGAAAAGACTCAATAATAAAACTGTATAAAGCAATGGCTCTCCCAATTGTAAAGTATTGTCGCGGGAACGGGCATTAAAGTTTCGGCGCCAATAGATAACAGACGGCGGATAGTGTTTCAGGGTAATAAAGAGCTTGCATAAGCAGTTAACGATAGCGCGGCTAGTGTGCGCAAAGAGCCGGCAAATAAAAATAGCTAAGATAAGGGACCTGCCGGCACAGATAGGATTTCACGTATGGAAGGTTCTAGTGATATCGTGATTGACAGAGAAAAGTTGGTTACTGATTTGTACAAGAAACCTCTTGAATTTATGAATGAGATATATAAGTGATTGTGACACTCCAGCGGACAGTTGTAAAACAGCGAGAGGTAAGCAGAGAACAGCTGAGTGTGTTGTTGTTGTAAAGACATGTAACAAAAGTGTTGTAAACAGTTGAGTAAGCTGTTTGTTACTGTCATCGGCCTTGGTGTTGTAGATTGTGATATGTGATGTAATTCTGCTGCTACGCAGTGTGTTTCTACGCAAATAAATTGGACTTTTAGTTCTATGAACCCACAAAGTTACCGTATCATTCAGAAACACGGACAATGACGGTACAACATAAAAGAAAAATACTGTGACTTTGTGGGTTCGTAGAACTAAAAGTCCAAGTTGCAGAAATTCAAAATGTTCTTTATTTCCGTAGAAATACACTTTGTCCACCAGCAGAAATACGTAACGCACAAATACAATCTTCTAAGGTCGTTGACCACAGCATAAAGTTCGCTTCCAAAGCACCAGTTTCAGTTACAACTCACGTCACGACTACTGTTTACAACTGTTTACAACTCTCCGCTGGCGTGTCGCCTCTTATATATACCACTAATGATATCACGAGATATTGCTGGAATAATGTGTAACAAACAAGAAATCGACAGTTCTCTGTCAATCAAGTTATCACTAGAATGTTCCATTTACCTCTTTATTTCTTTGGCATGCCTTTTATCTCCGCGCTATGTTTATCTGCTCAGACAAGCTGTTCATCTCCACCCGGCACCATCCGCTTCTTATCGCTCCCGCACCGCGCTTTCGTAAATAATGAGTTGGCGACACTGCCCCCGCCTCAAGGCTGATCGTTCCGAACAGCACCATCGTAGCGGGCCAGACAATCCAAGCGTACCACCAACATCTTCTCTCGGGGCACCTTCTGGATGCGGTAGCAATCTCCTGGCTACACATAGTCCGTACACAGACGTCTTCTATTCCAGCATCATGTTCTTCGTCCATTGGCCTTCCAGTCGTGCCGTCACCACCACCTCGCTTCTCGCGAGGACCATCATGTCTTCCTTCAAGGTGACCCTGCAGATTCCAAGTCGTTCTTCGGGTTGCTGGAGTATGACCTCTTCTCCGTTAAGCTGCAGGACTTTTCTGCCAACGTCGAGCACCGCCTTGTGGCTCCTGAGGGCATCCAGTTCCAGTATCACTTCCTCAGCCACCTTCGCGACAAACACCCATTGACCAACGGCACTCCGTCCCAAGATCAACTTTAACAGGGCCTCCTTCTCCACAGGCAAGATGTCACCCGATGCCATCATAAGCTGGTATGGTCGGCTTGGCGTCCTCGTCGGCAAACCCCTGGCTATGTCAGGTCAGATGACGGTCACGGCTGCCCCGGTTGCTATGAGCACGCGGCACAGTTTCACTCTCACCCAACTGTCCATGATGAGGCTGTCATCCATCCGTCGGCTGACGGCGCGCTGTGTCACTCGAGGGGATGGTGATGTCGCCGCCGATGTGCCCCTCGCCACGCCGGGCTTTACTCGTTCTTCCGACTGATCTTCCTGGTGACGGCAATCGCTCTTTAGATGTCCCGGCTGGCCAACCCCGCAACGCACGCTACTAGTTCTTCGCCGGCGACCTCGGCTGGCTGGCCTTCGATCTCCAGGGTAGGAGATACTCCTGGTTCTCGACGTCGGGGTCGCTGTCACCTTGACCGTCTCCATCCCCAATGCTGCCGTTAGCACCTCGTGGATAGTTTTATAGTCGCCGAGAATTAGGCGCTGACGTATCTCGGTGTCTCGTACCCCGTCAACGAATGTGTAGACAGCCTCTCGGGATACGAATTCAGGTGGGAGATCGAATAAGGCTTTACTAGCCAGCTGCTTGATTGCCAGGGTGAACTCCTGCAGCGTCTCTTCTGGCTGCTGCGACCTTGAGTTCAGCTGGCGGCGATACGCTGTGGCTAAGCGGTGGTTTCCAAAGCTATTCTCCAGGGCCTCCCAGATGTCCTTGGGAGCCACCACTGTCTGGACCGCGTTCAGGACTTCTGCGGCCCGTCCCTGGAGGCTGGCTATTAGCTGTGCGGCCTCTTCCTCCGGTGACCACTTGTTGTGCTTGGCCACTGTGTCGAAATGGTGGCGGAAGACTTCGAAAGTTGTTGCGCCGTCGTATTTAGGAGGTTTGACGTGCGCAGATGTTGCGTCGCATCCCGGCGCGTCGGCCATCAAGTCCTTCAACCTCCTGCCAACGATGATCTCTACCATGGCGTTCAGGGACTTGGTGTTGCTGTTGGCCTTTCCCTCCAGGTCATTGACGCGGCTCACCAGCTCTTCTTACAATGAAATATGTAACATAACTCTTTTGCAAATGTGAACTGAGAAAAGTGTAATCTTATGTCTCGATCGGATTGAGTTGTGGTACAGAGGGGATTCAGCAGTGGACCGTTCCGATCTATTGTATCGATGTCCCTAGTGGGCATCCCCGGGAGGAAGGATGAGGCGAGAGGAGACAGAGGACGGCCGTCCCAAGGAGCCACTACATTGCAGAAAAAACGGTTCCTACTCGTATTTACCGGGTGGAAATTACGCCGTAGGCCATCGCAATCAGAATTCAAACGTCGTGGTCCGGAAACGGCCACGGTCCTAATGAATGAAGAAATGTTCACCATAAGCATATCTTTGCACCATGCACTGCCGAGACTCCCACCGATACTTCTACCCTAAAAGTGACCACCAGATGCGAGATGATGTGAAATGATAATGGAGATGAAGTGGAGAGATAGGAAATTCGGGAAATGTAATTAACTTACCCAGCAACTTTACCAGGCGACCCAGGATAATCCCTAATAATCCCAGGGATAGGTAGGTCGGCTAGGGGAATCGAACCCGGGGCTCCCGAAAGCGAGAAACCGACGAAACCACCTGAGATATCTCGCATGGTTATGTGTCGGTTAATATGAAGTAGAAAGAAAATAATATTTTGTAAGAATAATTTGGATGAGTTATATAAATAGTCATTGTTCAGTATTTATCATTATAAAACTGCAGTAGAGATAGTCTGCTAAAGTGGGCTATAAAGTCACAGTTTCAAACATAAAAACTTGAAACATTAAAAAGACAATCATCTAGTATGATCAAATGACCAGTTATGAAATTTGTGTTTTAAACACAGTATCAGGTATTTTCAGGCTACTCGAATGGTTACCCTGGCTTTATCTTTGGTAATAGATACCTCTCAGATACCGCACTGATTACTCCACGTGGAGTAAACATATATTTGTCGTTTGTGATTCCTGCGAATTCCATTGGTTGAAGTGATGCGTTCATTGGTGCTTAGCACACGACCAAGAAGCGCGGCAGTTCCCCTCTCACTCTTACAAGAATAATCACAGAGAGGTTTCTGTTAACGAAGATAAAACCAGGGTAACCGTTCGAGCAGCGCGACAGTAATATTGTCACCTATCGCCCAAATTTTTAACATTCTTAACAATTAATTTGATAATTATTTAAGGGTTTTAGTCTGTGATATTCAGATGTTTTAAAATAGAGTGTATAAATTCAGGTATGCATTCCTCATTAATGCTAATACTATTAACCATAAAATAAAGTTACAATAAAGTAAAAACTACCAACAATGTAGTTTGTAGACCTAAGACATCTTAAGCTTTTGAACAACTTAGGAGTTTCAAGACACTTTCTGGTCAACTACAATACCTGCTAAATATATAAGTATATACATTATAAATATATAAATTAATATCCTCAATTTTGATTTCCTATAAGCAAGGCAAGTGCTGTGAATATTTAAAAATGAATTTTCTGCTTACGTTTCATTACTGTTAGGGTAAAGTGCAAGGTGTTTGCAAGGGCCCATTGGTGTAATCCATTTTATAATTAGACTTATATCGCAACAATGGTGTTCACACCATAAAGGAAAACCAGCTCCTCTTAAGTATGGATAAGATATTCTGATGCCTCTGATTGGCTAGTTATACATTTATGAATCTATTCCTACAGGATGGGAATGGGGTAGCAACGAACTCTATTTCAGCCAATTAAGGATGCAACCACTTTACTGCTGTAAACATTTTAGTTACGATTTGAAAAGGTAGAGACAGACTAAAAAATTCAATGCTATGCCGAGATTTTAACCACGGATATCCCGGTCTCCGCCCGGCTGCTCTTAATCATTGAGCTACCATAGCAACGTGCCGGCACGACATTAACTGCTTCAACTGATTTACATGTTTAATTGAGGTACTTAGAATGATAACGGTATATCCCAAACAAAGTTCATTTTGAGATCAATGTCATTTTCTATCTTTTCCATAAAACATGCGTAGTAGTTAATGTTAAGACTTGATATTTTCTGGGTATTTAAATTAAAGGATTTCAAATTGATGTGTAAATTTTTGAACCATTGTGATTAATAGTTACCTTGAATTTGTGTTCTTTATTTGAACAAAAATTATACAAAACAGAAACAAAATGGTGTAAAATAGACGTTTGCTTCATTTAACATCTTCAAATACCTAATCCAGTGTACTTCCAAATTTTCACATTTTTGGTCATCAACTTTCTTCTGTTTCTCCCTCCCCCCTTTTTGATTCAGGAATAACATCTCTAGATGGCACCATATTCACTACTGTGTGTACACTACAATGCCATGAATACTAAATAAAGCGATCATAAATAAAGCACTGATAGTTGGGATATGTTATTTTTACACTGAGGATGTGTACGTTTTCACTTCAAACAAATTTTAAATGTGGAAAATGAAAGCTTTGGCATACCTCAATTCCTTTGATACTTTATCATATGAAAGGTAGATGGCAGCTGTGCAAGGTCATGCTTCTCATGTTCCGGACACAATCTCCATAACATAACATTTATCTTCAGATCCTAAGAGTTTACCGAAAAATCCGAGTCAGTTGGAAAGTTTAATGTCAAGCTGTCCCCACGCCATGGTACAAATAAAAATAAAAATCTACAATACCATACGCTGGCACCTAATCTATCACGCCAGGGTATGAATATTCCACATATTTTATATTTATTAACTTTTATATAATTTATACACATTTTTTTACAGATATTAAAATTACTCCTACTAATAATAAACAAAATCAAAACAAAAACAAAATACTAATACACAATAAATAACACTTTTATAACACAAAACGTATCTAACTTTCTTTCATTTTATATTCACCCCTTTACCATTTTTATTACATATAACTTTAAATAAAAACTAAACTAACATTAAAAATAAAAATAATAATAATACATAACTAATATCCAGTAAAAATAACTAATATCCAGCTATTAATAAAAGAAGAAAAAAGAAATAAAAATCTACCCCTAAAAAATTAGCCGCTGGGGACCGGTGGCCCGAAACTGTACTCGTAACCAACACAACATAACTATTTTAGTTTTTAATGATACTTCACAAAATTTAACAAAAACATTTCACAACCTATTTTTCCCATATTGCACAACCAAAAATATAAATTAAAAGTAGAGAAAATGGTTAATGCTTTATATCAACCCATGCTTTATATCACACTTATTTTCCCTTGCTTTATATACAATATTAAAATTTCAATAGAGTTATTAAAACCTAATAAAATATAAACAAAACCAAATAATTTTTTACACAATTTATGCATTAATGCACCTAACTATGATGCCCATAAATAAACGTACCTCTAAGTAATATAAAAAAAATCTGAATTACACTTTAACACACACACACACACACACACACACACATATATATATATATATATATATATATATATATATATATATATATATTAACTTATTAATTTTCTTCCACAAATTTTATATATACCTACATATAATTTCTTACAAATATCCTAATAAATATATATACCTCTAATTACTTCATCAATACATTATTATAATTAGATTTCATTTATACTACCATCTTTGATTTTATTTGCCTATTTATTTTATTACCGTCGCGAATCCGTTATCTACGAGAGCACGGCTAGTGTACACAAAGAGCTGGCAAATAAAGATAACTAAGGTAAAGGACTTGCCGGCATAGATTAAGTTACGCTTCTGGAAGGTGATAGAATATTCAGCTTCTTTATTGTTACGGAAATATCCAGAATTTATTAATGAGGTGTTTAAAAGGGCGTCAATTCGCCAAGAGTCAGTCGCGAGAGTCGTAAGTAGTAAACAGCTGTAGAGTGTTGTTGTAACGAGAGCTGGTGTAATCAGAACGCTGTTTGTTATTGTCATCGACCTTGGTAGACTGTGTGTATGTGACGTAATGTTACGTGAGAATTGAGCAGTGTATTTCTACGGAAATAAAGAACATTTGGAATATCTGCAACTCGGACTTTTAATTCTACGAACCCACAAAGTCACATTATTTTATTATTATAGCAGGTGAATCAGCTGCACCTATTTAATTTTATCTATGCAACCTGCACATTATAGTGTCTGGGTGTGATGTTTTTGGAATTGACATATATCGTGATTGCTTTCTTCCCATATAACACTTATGCACTATCCCTCCTCTATAAAATGTTCTGCTAATCATCCATTGAAGATATTCAAGAAGGGCATAAGTCACATATGTCGCTTAGCACGTTGTATAAATTCAAAAATAAATAGGGGCATGTGTGTGTAGTGTTTAACGCCCGCTTTTACTACATACGGCATCGCAGGCGATGACACTGATGATACATGACATGAAGATGGAGCACCGGTTGAATGAGATGGCGGGGGAAACCGGAGGTCCCGGAGAAAACCTGCCCCAGCCACGTGTTGTCCACCACAAATCTCACTTTGCGGTCGCCTGGGATCGAACCCGGGCCTCCTTGGTGAGAGCCAAGCGGTCTAACCACTGAGCCACGGTGCGGTCATAAAAATAGGGACAGGTGACTCACCTGGTATTATATCAATTCATATTATTATCATATGGTTACATGTAATTTATATTACATTTTACCATTTAATAATTATTTATTTTATTTATTTCATTATTGTTATTATAATTGTTAATTATTATATTTCCATAATATATATATTTTAATTCAATTTATTTATTAATCCAATCCTTTATAAGTGCTGTAGCCATGGTACAGTGGTTCAATGGTTAAGAGCAACCGGACGAGACCGGGAGATCTATGGTTCCAATCCCGGCTATGGTATTGAATTTTTCAGACCTTACCTTTCCAAAACTTGCTCTACACACGGGTAGTGTGGAAGAACTATTAATTAGCTTCATTACGGTGTTTATACAATGAGCTATACTTGTGGCGTACGTGGGATCTGCAAGGCTGTACATTGAAATGAATGCACGTGTTTGTGATCTCACAAGATGTGTGTAGGACTATTTAGCTGCGGAATGCTAAGTTATTGATGTGTATATGCGTCCTATTGATCATTAGCAGCACGGGCACTCCACTTGCGATATTTCTGTTCCTTAAAACAAACATAAAATAACTTCCCCAGCACGTGTGTATGGGCGCGTGCAAATAAAGCTCTTTACAAGTTCCACAAATGAGAATGTCAATGCAGTCATTTTAACTAGTACGCTCCGGCGAACTTCAATTATAAATTTTGTTTTTAATTACCTTATTCTATACCTTTATAAGTAAAGGACGTTTTATACACCAACCGAAAATTCCATATAAAATATTAAGAATAAACAAGCTTAGAGGATCCTCACCCAAAAGGAAAATAAATTATGTTTAGAAAAGGAAATGTCTACCTGTCTCTTAATGGGTCGATACCAGTTATTATCCCAATACAGAGAGAAGATATTTTTACGATACCCGATAGTTCGAAGTCCGATACTGTCATTTCTACTTCTAGTTTCAATACAAATTGGATTGTTTCGAGAACTGTGTAATCCCAATCCCAATCCCAATGCCAGTGAAATTAATGATATGCACATATTTAATGAGACAAAATTTAAAACAATCAGCAACACAATCAGTGCAATAAATTAGGCATTTAAAAGCCAAATTCTTTTTTAAAACAGTCCACTTAATAAATATTTGTTAAGAAATTTAAGCATTGTCACTCTTTCGAGGACAAGTATTTATGTTTTTCAAATGGGAAGAGTTCTGGAGTCCAGCTAATCAGATGCCGTATCACACTCAGCGTTGCCAGCTTGTTACCCCACTCCTTTTATATTTCTCTCTCTCTCTCTCTCTCTCTCTCTCTCTCTCTCTCTCTGTCGCACACTCACACAACATGCAGATGTGCTTGGCGCAGACGTAAGGGTAAGCAAATTATATTTTACAAACTTTTAAAATGGTGCAGTTGCCAAAATTGGAAAAAGCCTTTTCGCATATTATGTATATTTTAAAATACTACAACTATAATTATAGTTTATGAATTACCTGTTTTTCTAATCCAATGGAACTGCCAATGGCTCACCCATATAGCTGTCAATGTCACTTCCATTAAGAGACAATTCGTCATTGTCACACTCTTCATCGTCTGAGTCTTGCAAATGTATGATTATAGGTTCCAAAATCTCATCACGTGTTATATCTTTCTTAAAATCGTCTTCTTGAAGATTTTCTGCATGCCTCACGCAGTTTTCCCAGCCGTGTTGTGTTACCTTGTCAATTTCTTCGTGAACAAGTCGTTCAACGTCCGTTAGTTTGAAAGTAGTATTTCCGTTTGCAACTCCACCAGCCACCTAAATTGGATTATATTGTCAGTGGTAAGGTGGGAGGCATATTACCTCGTGTCCCGTTTCATCTGCAAGTTGATCCAGCTGATACACTTTCTCCGTGGTTTTAAACGGAAGTACTCTTTGCAATAACTCATTTTTAGTTTCTGTTTCCGAAATATTTTTGAAGAACGTATACACCTTAAAAATAATACTTCGAGCCTGACATCGCAATACCAGCCTTTTTGACTCACCACTAAATTCACCGCAAGAAGCCATTGCACTAATTAACTCTTACTCTACTGTTGTGTAAAGAACAACTGAATGATATTGATCTGAACTCTCCAAAGTAAATAAACAATTCTTATCCAGCATTCATTCATAAACATAAGCATACAGCATTCCACAGGCTAACAGGAAATGTCTCGAATTTAACACCTTTACTTATTCACAGTAATTGTTTTATCACGTCATGTCAGTAGTTTAAATTTCAGTTCTGAGTAATTAAAAGTACGTGTACATACATACACACCAACCACTTTGAACTCTCTAGAGTAAACAGAGATTACGAACCATTCATAAACAAAGATATAACGTGACCAGACACGTTCTGTCAGGGCAGCCGGAAATTTGTTTCCTCTCGCTCAAATTGGATTATTCAAAGTAATTCTTTTATGACGTCATGTCAAACATTTACGTTTCGGTTCTGAGTAATTACAAATATGCGTACACGCATACGTGCCAACCAATAATTACATTCATACAGTGCTTACGTCGCGATTTATTGTTATAATACAGTTAATAGTGGTTTATTTATTTGTATTAGAAAAACTATTTGAGCTAAAAATATGGGGTTTTCAAGGTTATGTTAGATACATTACTCTCTACCTTCCACATGGATCAGTTTTGGCAAAATCTGAATTTGTCTTAATGTAAACAGTATTTCATACAGATTGATTAGGTTGGCGCTCCACACACACCACTTAGCGGGAATGCAATAAAACAACACCGCAGGACTCCCATAGGTTGCTCGCCTAAAAGTGCTCAAGGACAAACACCTATCCATTTGAAACACATAATAATTGTTTTTCTGTTACATATGAGTCCTGCTGTACTAAATGATCTTTCAGAAAAAAATGTTGCAGGAGAAATACCAAAATATTTAGCACCTGTTTTATTATGGAAATTTTGAACTGAATTTTGAATTTTTTAATGTCAGTTGGAGAATTTAATGTCATGTCGGCAAGTTGGCCATAGTAGCTCAGTTGGTTAGAGGAACCGCAGGAAGAGCGGGAGATCTGTGGTTCAAATCCCGGCTATGGCATTGAATTTTTCAGTCTGGCTCAACTCATTCAAACATTAGCCTGCATACGGCTAGTATGGAAGAAATGATTATTCCCAAGTTTTAGTTTGTTTCCAGTAATCACTAGAAAGAGGAGGTAACAAATCGTCCTTGAGATATGCAGTGATTTCTTCTTGGATTCTGGCAGTGATTCTGGAACAATTGAGTCGCTTAGAACAATAGCGGCATATCCTAGTCGACATCGAATTTTGAGATAGAAGCATGACGATCTACCTCTCATGTGATGAAGTATAAAACAAATTGGGATATGCTAAAGCTTTCATCTTCCACCTTTAAAAGTTGTAGTGAAAACGAACTCATTCTCAATGTAAAATAGATTTATCCCAATTATCAGTGCTTTATTTATGACGTTGTAGTGAACAGTAGTGAATCGCAAAATCTGCGGATGTCATGGGTATTGTGCAGAAATAGTGGTAAATCGTTCATCAATGAAATAAACAGGGAAGACTGTTGACGTACAGAATGGTGTCACTTCAAAACTTGTAATCCTAAAAAATAAAAAAATAAAAAAGCTAATGGTACTCCATTGCTTTGACATAAGGTTACATCCATTATTGTGGGTCACGATAATCCTGAGAGTGCTGTTTTTCTCTGTTTTATTTTTTTATTTTATTTATTTTTTAACTTTGGGTGCGCTCATCTGTAAAACTACTACAGCTACAAGTCTACATTTAAATTAAAGCAAAACTTAAACTGCTTTAAATGTACTTGTGGAAAGTTATGTGAAAATTTGAATTAAAAAATAAATATTGAATATAAAACAAGACCTGAAGCTTTCCTGGCGAGGAATATGCTCAATTTCTTATCGGGAAGCAAGCCTGGTGAAAAGATGATTAGAAATCGACGTTTCGGGAGTGTGCATCTCTCCCATCATCAGGATATTTATTAAATGTTATAACCACAAATTAATCACTGGATATAACACAAATATAAACAAAGACAAAACACTATCAAAATTCGCATCACTGAACAAAACACTGTTTTCAGTAAATTAAGTGCCAGGTCAGGAGATGGCGTGAGTATAGAAAATTAATTGGGTCACAGAAACGTAACTACTTAACTTGATTATCAAGCTGTATATATGTGCTTCTTACGTCGACGGATTTTCATTTTAAAGCCGGTTTCCAAGAAGTGCTGAACTGAAATCCAGCATCACGATTAAGCGTGCTCCTCTCGGAGGAAATGGTGAAAGCTTCTTTAACTCTCCACTCCCACTAACTGTTGTATTTTGCCAAGATGCCCGTCTCCCGAAAATTGGCTCTATGGTCGTTATCAAAACAATGCTCTGCTAGACCAGACTTCTCAGGTTGTTTTAAACGAATGCTCCGTTCATGTTCGATTATTCTGGTAGCGATGGTCCTTCCGGTTTGTCCTATATACGGTGCCCCACATTCATAGCGAATGCGGTATACTCCCGGAACTTGGAATTCCAGTTTGTCTTTCACTGGTCTCAACAGATACTTAATTTTCGGAGGTGGCTTGTGGATGGTCCTGATGTTGCCAGTAAACGAGATGCAGGCTGTAGCAGTAGGCTTATCTGACGCTTGCTGTGTTAAAGGTTTCCCTTTCCTAATTTGGTGATCGAGGCTTCAACGTCATATTCGGAGTAGACGAAACGTCAATTTCTAATCGTCTTTTCACCTGGCTTGCTACCCGCGAAGAAATTGAGTGAATATTAAATATTTTTGGAACTACGTAAATTCAAGACATTAATTTAAAACATCACGTATCCTTTATTGAAACTCCAAAATAAGATCTATTATGTTTAATGAATTGTGAAAGTGTTGTATAATAGCTAAAAGTTTCAAATTGATGTGTCGCCCGCCTCGGTAGCGTAGATGGTAGCATGTCTGCCTCACGTTCACGAGGTCCCGAGTTCGACTCTTGGTCATGGTGAGTTACCTGGGTACGGTTTTTCCGGGGTTTTCCCTTATCCTTCAAGACGAATGTCGGGTAACTCTAAGCTCTATGGACCCTGGACTCATTTGAGCATCATTTCACCCAATTCATACACCGTCCGATATGACTTAAAGTTGGAGGACGTAAATTACAAACAAACAAACAAATTGATGCGTTCAGAGTTCTTGAGCTGAGCGCACCAGAAAACTCTCATTTTAAAATTGGTGAGATAGACTGTTCGGCTTCCCTTAAATTTGGTTTACATTATTCTAACTCTGAAGTGTATCACAAAATTAATTTTATGAAAAAAGATAAAAATTAACAAGATTCATGGCTTAACCTACAGCGGAAGTATAGTGAACAGAGAAAGACAAAGAAATCTAATTACAATATGCCACTCTCTATTATAGTTTTATAACAGTCTTCGTCATGATGTGATAACAAAAAATATGAAGATTTGGAAATAGAGCTGGGTTAAGTATTTCAAGATATTAAATGAAGGAAAAGTCTATTTTACATCATTGTTTTCTGTTTTGTATATTTTTGTCTTATAATAAACAACACAAAGTCAAAGAAAACATTAATCACAATGGTTCAGAAATTTTCACATAAACTTGAAATCCCTTAATTTAAACATCCAGAAAATATCAAGTCGTGACTTTAACTATTTTCCTTGTTTTGGGAGAAAAAATAAAGAACATGACCTTTACGAGGGGATGTCGTAAAGTTTTAATTATCATCCTGTAGTTTTTATGCCAGAGCGATGAAAATTTTTCAGTGTCATCACTGATCCCTCGAGACACAATGTTGGTAGTTTCAGTCATTTGTTTTTTTTTTTTTTGTTTTTTTACAGGGAGTGCCAGACGTGACTGAGGTATAAGATGCTCAAGTTCCTGAATTTGAAGGTCAAAACTGCCCGGGAAATCCATGATGAGATGACGGCTGTTTATGGAAATGATTGCCCATCGTATGACACTATTGTGAAGTAGAAAAGGAATTTTTAAACTGGTCACATGCTCCTGACAGATGAGCCAAGAGCTGATAGAGCGTCAGTGACAGCCAAATCTGTCACAGTGAAGAAAGTGGAGGGTTTAATACTGGAAGACGGACCAGCAACCATCCAAATGATCAGGAATGAGACACATCTTAGTTATGGTAGTGTGTGGAAAATTGAATAATGACGAATTGCACATGTCTAAGGTGTCTGCACGACGGGTTCCACATTTTCTAACCCCTTTCCAAAAGCAAACACGGCGTAACCTTTCAAGACAGATGTTGATGCTGTTGGAACGGAATGAAGATGAATTTTTTGATCCTCTGGAATCCATGGATGAATCCTGGATATATCAGTATGATCTAGAGACAACAACAACAACTACTACTGATAAAAAAAAACAGATACTACAGATATAGTATACTACAGATACCACAACAGATACAACTACAATCTTCTGGACAGTTACGAGCAGCTCTGATTAAGAAACGACGCGGTATACTTGCTCTCCAGAGGTGTTCGTCTTCCGCCTGACAATGCACCAGCTCATTCATCTCAAGTTGCAGTTGAAAAAACAAGGGAAATTGGCTTTGAAAGCCTTACAGCATCCGCCTTATTCGCCTGATCTCACACCAAGTACCTTTTCCTTATTCCCGGAAATGAATCTGTTACCTGGTTGCCGATTTCACAACGCAAACGACGTCATTAATGAAGTGGAAGAGTGGTTTAAAGCGAATTGTGCAGACTTCTACAATCATGGTATTCGTAAGGTGAAGAAACTCTGGGCAAAATGTATAAATCTGTATAGTGACTGCATAGAGAAGAACTAAGAAGCATATATCAACACAAACTCTCTATCACATTTTTAAAGGGTGATAGTTGAAACTTTACAACACCCCCTCGTATCTCAAAATCACCTTTGTTTGGGATATACGGATATTATTCTAAGCCCTCAGTTATTTTCTTGCATGATGTTCAAGTGCTGATACCACAGACCTGATAATTTCTCGGGCTTTGCAATATTCTGCTTGCGGCATTAATATTTTGTGATTTTAAAATAATCACCATCAAAGTATCGAAAAACTACGAGCGAATTTTCTCAAGTACCGTTCGATTTTGATACCATGCAAGTATTGCGAGTATCGAGGTATCGCCATCCCTAATACAGTGCGATCCATATAAACTTGAACTATTTCCATAGGCCCTAATTTCCCTTTGAAAGCTCGTAGAATGTAGAAATTTGTTTTAATGATCTCAGTGGCTCTGGGAGAATGATGAAAAGGTTGGAGTATGGTGCGCGGTGTCAGCTTCCAGGATCGTTGGTCTCATTTTCTTTGACATGACTGTAGACACTGAAGTTTATATGGGTATCTTCAAGACATTTGTGGAGCAGCTGGATGTTATCGAATTGAGAGAAGATTTTTTCCAGCAAGATGGAGCAACGTTCCATACATCTAATGACATCATGGAGCTTGTAACCAGTTTCTTTGTTAAATATCAATAAACTCAAAAGGCCTCTGGCCCCTAAGATCCCCTGACCTAACCTCACCGGATTATTTTCTTGCGGGGCTATCTAAAAGTAGAGTGTATAAGAATAGTCCACGGACAATTGATGTTCTCAAGGAATCCATTCGAACCGAAATAAGTAACATTGGCGAGGATACTCTCCGTAAAACTTCAGAGAATATGGTGAGACGACTGCAAACATGTATAGATGTTAGTGGAGGCACTTCCAACATTTTCTCTGAGATGTGAATAATGTAACGTAATATCCCAATTGTGTATTATATTCTCTCAAAGTTGCACGTGTGTCCTATTATTGGTTCAAAAGTTATGGTCTGTTGAAATGGTTCAAGTTTATATAGATCGCACTGTGTATAATGTATCGCATTCACATAACTTTCTCTGTGCACTTTTCAAAATTATTGCTACAAATAATTCTATACAACTGTTGAACCATATAAGCTTTACTTACAAATTTATGCATTTCGTTGTATGATTAGTTTGTAGGATAGGGTACTGTCACCGCGGAGGCAGTTAATTACTGACGTAGGGGATTAGCCTTAATGGCCGGCCCCCTGACCGAACAATAGCCCAGGCAGAACAGTAAGCATTATGTACCGTCTGTTCGCTACAGGGCATTTGTTTTGTACCGTTTGAGAACGTTCATTGTGATTGGCGGTATATAATGAGCCGACTAGTGCCCGCCGGATAGCCTTTTCGGTGAACAGTTAACAATGAAAATCTAATGGATTCAATGGACAGCGCCAGGTGCAGACAAAATACGATAACTACTACCATAGCAATAAGAGTGTCATCTTTTGGTTAAGATTGGGCATTTTGCTACTGTACCACTGAACAAGGTGCACGATATTGCTGAAAAATAATGCTACATTTATTTCAAACTATTGGAAAAAACAAATTTAAAAGTGCAGAATGATGATAATTTATGATTAGCATTTAAAGTTATCTATTGGTAGATATAATCACCAACATCTGAGGTTTGAGCCAAATAGCCTATTCAAGTGTTTGTATGCTTATTCCAAATTTTTCTGTCATATGCTTTTCAAGAATTTTATTGCTTTCCGTTCTTAACAAATGCCCACACTATCTACATATATCTATAACTTCAATTAGTCCTTCAGTTTTTAATTCGGAGCGTATACTTAAATTTTTTTTTCGATCTCCATTCGATGGTCTTAATTTTACTGATTTCTTTGACTGTTGGCAGAGTCTAGTGTTCTGATCTGTACTTTTATGTTACAATTGTCACTGTTTTATAGAATTAAGTACCGTTTTCTTTCTTCTACTTGCTATTATTGCTATTTAGCTGTATGAATCTGAAGAGGTTATTTTATAAAACGATTAGTTTTTCTCATTAAGAATGGCGGGTTGGTGCATACCGGCCCCCTTGGGGTCACCAACGACCACCAGTTGACTTCTGAACTTAGCCTGCACAGAATGGTAGTCATTTTATGCACATTTCTCGCTCTAGAGGATACTTTTGTCCGTTTCAAATAGCTTCTTTATCGGAACCTTCAATTTTATTCGGAGCTTAGATAAAGTACTGACTAGAGCTGGGCGGACAGTTGATACTAAGTGTAGTTGAGTTCAACAGCTAGTATCATGTGCAGTTCAATTATGTGTTGTGCCTCAATAGTTCAGTTGGGATTGGATTGAACGATTCAGTTGGTTTAATTCTGAGTGTGTGCAACCGTGTATCAGGTGTAACTACCTAATCTCTGTTTCACATAACCTTGTATGCGGAGTGATACCTGTCAGCGGGGCCCCCTCATCCTAATTGGCTAATGCTTTCGCGCCATAGGCCATAGGCAGTGCTTTACCGTCACATTTAAACCTGTAGTAAACGTCATAATAATTGCCAGGAAGATGGATAAAATCATACAAATAAGAATATGAAGGCATGCAAAAATAATGAACTTTATAATGAAACTGAATGAATGAGCAATGAAACTGAAACAAGTTTATAATGAAATGCCTTCGGACTTTTCCACTGTTATTTTTAAAACCAGCACACATACCTTGCAAAAATGCTTGTCTTACAGTCTTAAAAGTCGTGTCACGCCATACTTGTCGTGTGTCCTTCATTCACCTAAGTTGCGTTAAGGTAGTATATTTTGCGATTTGTATCCCGGTACAGTGTGATTGTCCTTAGATAACGTCTTGGCCACACAGCAATATCGCCCCTGGAGTGGTAAGTTTTCCTGTTGTCTCAATTTCATGTCGCGCTGTTCTTACGCATCTAACACAGCTGTAAGTTCAGAGTACAGCTGTTTGACTTCTCCCACTGACAAAGACGGATTCTTCTCTGTGAGTGCATCAAACACATGCAACACAATTCTCTTTTCGCAGCTTTGTAAAGGTTTTCCCTTGCGATGCTTCAGCGAAAAACTGGCGGTAGACTCTGCCATTATACATATAATAAGTACACGCGCAATAAACGATCAATAAAATAATTTAGCTCTCACACTAGGCAAAACACACCTTCGAATGGCGACATATGACTAATCCAGTTAAAAACTAGGCCAGTGATAAAAGTCATATAAACAAGTATGTCATCACTACCGCTGGATCACGTGCTATCGTGTAATGTGCTTGAGAGCAAAGGAGCCTCTTATTTACTTGTTTAAGAAATAACATGAATTTCAGATAAATCAACTCTGTTGCGTAATATATTTAATTAAAACAGTTACGAAATTGTAAATTTGACAATTCTTTTCCAACATATAAATATAATTATATATCACCATGTTAAATAACGAACTAATTTTTACCGCACAACAGTCTATACTACAACAGCAGCCAATGAGAGGTGATAAAGTCACGTGACCGTTAAGAGATACGGGGCAAGCTTATGTGAAACAAGGATTAGTGCCTAAGTAAATAAAGTGTGTTTAACAGCGACTGGAGTTTTCATTCATTAAGTATGTTCAATAGCAGTGTAAATAATGACAACTTTAAGTTTCTTCTAATACGGCACTGACAATGATAAGTTTTGTTCTCAGAATCTACTTAATTTTAAAATACCTTTTCTATCGATTTCTCAATCGATAGTAGTATGCTGCATTACTCAATGTGAATAGTGTTCTTTGGACTCCCATCTAAGGGTCAAATCGGCTGCAAACATTTTGAATTAAGATATAGGCCCGCTTCTGTGGTGTGCGGGTAGCACGTCTGCCTTGCATTCAAGAAGTTTCAGTTCTAATCTGATTCAGGGTAGCCATTTGGATAAGGCTTTTACAGGAGTTTTCCCTTATTCTGAAAGATGAATGTCGGATAACTCCTAAGCTCTACGGATCTTGGGCTCACTTGAGCATCATTTCACTCATTTCATTCTTTGTCCGATATGATTTAACGTTGGAGGACGTTAAAAGAGGCATATATTGGTATTAAGATCTGTCGTCAGTAGAGCTTTCTATTATATTAAAACACAGGCATACAGTCATCTGTTTCAGTTTTCGCTGTCGCTTCTGTTCATTGTCACTTCACTAATGTGCTCTAATTAAATTTTCCCTATCGCTTTACTTTTCTTCGCGAAGCAGCCTCTTTATACTTCTGCTTCACTCGTTGGCGACAGAAACAAGACTTGTCTAATCACACGCAGTAGCAGCACCGCCATCCTCGCAACCTCTACGAACGACACACTGAATACGGGCTCAAAAATAAGGTATCTCTATCTTATACTCTCGCTTATTTATCCATTGGAATACGAGCTAACTGAGATTCAAACATGGGACCTTTTGAATTTGATTTGCCCGCTTCCTCCAAATCACAAAAACGAGCTTAGAGGAAATATTGCAGCTATTCCATCCAAGAACTCGATACCGAGTTTCAAAGCAAATACGTATTTGAAACGTCTGAATATATTTATCGGGTAAATACCAAACTTAATGTTTAAGTTTAGCATCTTCTAAAAGCAATATTTTGAAGAAAATCTTCCACTCCAAACTACCCTTTACATAGTATTTTCCGAAAATGTTAATTTCCTAATACCTCTAACGATTTTGATAAAAATATCATATGTTTGAGATATTTTCATTGCAAATGAAATGTATGTCTTCAATCCTCTCAGAAAAGCCTCTGTGCTGCCCATCTTTGTTAAGACTTTACCACATCTGCATAACTGATAAATCTTACTACACAATAAATGTAGATATTGCTAGAGCACACAATTTATGTCAGTTAAATTATTTGTATAGCTAACAGTATCTGAAATACTCCTTTGAAAATTGTTTTGAATCTTCAAATGTTTATACGAGCACTTTTCTCAAGTTACTAATCGTTAAATTTGTTGATTTATTTAAAATATGTTGACTACTTTCAAAGCAAACACATAACGACTAATTTTAAAAATTAGTTATAGCCTAAGTCTCATGTACTTCCCATTCTTTTTATGTATGTAATAACTAGGGGGCGGAATTTGCCCCATCTGCCTATTTTATTCCATTGTTCAGAAACGTGGGCTTTTAACTTATAAGCACGTTTCCTACAATTATTAACATAATTTCTTAGTTTTATAGTGCATATAAATGCCTATTTCATACTTTTGTGCCTATTATGCTTATTAGTGCCTAAAACTGCCTTTTTAGCCAATTTCTTCTGCTTGTAATTTGTGACAACAGCTTTTGCTATTGTTGGTTTCAACGTGAACTTTTCAGGGAAGAGAAATTTCTTACTGCTGCACATTGAATATACTAAAAGGTAAGTATCTGCCTTACAGACGTATCATAATGCGTTAATGACGTCATGGAAAAAATCTTAGAATTCGCCCAAGGACGAGTAGCAAAGACCAGCTAAATGATATTTCAATGGATTGACAAATAATCACTCTTTATGTGGGGAATGGAAAGTCCATCTATAAACAGTGTTTCAAGTGCACACATAGATCACTTTCCTTCGCCACCATGCCAAAAGAGAGAAGCAGCAAACGTGTACTTCCTAAATAGTGGATAAATGGTGATCCATCGTTCAGCACAGATGGGAAAGTAATTTTTTGTCAGCCTTGTATGAAACAGGTGAGTTTAATCATGCATGTTTGTATTAATTCTGTATTATCCTAGTTTCAAAAATCTTGTAAAAGTCAGCCCCTGTAGCAACATTAGACCGAACACAAATTAGTATGTTGAGGAAAACCGAAAGGAGAGAAACTGAACATTTTCAGTTTTCCAAAGTAAAGCATAAATTTGCCTAATTTGAAAACTTTCATCACATGATACGATTTTACATTGAAATTTAGCTTAAAACGTGTCTGAATCGTCTAATGCATTTCATCTTGTTTAGAATATTATTTATTTGAAACTTAAAGGTATAGCTTTGCAAACTCAGTGAACTGGATTTCACAATTTTGTTACAAGTGTTCATCTTTTGGCAGTTCAACGCAGTAGCATGATATTTTTGTGCTGGTGTAAAGTCTTATTGCTTGAGCTAATAGTAATTCTTTGGGAAGGGATTATTCATTAAATTATTGATGGTATCAATTGTTAACAATTATATCAGATCACAATCACTACCACTGGTAAGCAGGAATTTGCTCCCGTAAGATTTCTTTTACATGTGAATAAATCTACTGACACGAAGCTGTTGTTTTACCCAATCTTAAAATCACCACTCCGGGTCTCTGTTCAGGCTACAACTTCAACTTGTAAGGCTAGCGCATAATTAGGTAGGCTACACAGATTAAGATTATAAATATGAAAAAATTGTGCTTAATGATTTGTGTAAAATTTTACAGAAATGCCTTTATAAAATTAGGTACCAGAATTCTTTTCACGACGCCGTAATTGCTGTAATTCTGTTTGAATTAACTGCAAACGCTTAATAAAAAGCTGTGCTTTATTATTTGTTCTTAGTGGACAATGGGGCATTCAGGGTTTTTATTACAAAAAATAGCATTCTGTAGCTTTGGCTATTAATTAATTTTTGTTCTGTGCTTTATATCTTTATGACAAATCGTGACATCATTTTAAGTGATATTAAGATTGCTGTGATGAACTTTTGAAATTCTTATCTTTCCAACAATCGTTTCTATTAAGGAGACACATGCGTGCAAATTGGCCCAGAACTTACAACAATCCCAAATTTAGTTCTTTTTGTCTTAAAAGTAATATAGACATACTTCAATAATGTATATTTTCTAGCGGCACTACAGAAAACGTCACATGACTACTTAAATAACCCTACATCTGTATCGTATCTGCTTTTACGTAATTTTATCCTCAGATCTCTCAGATTCCATATTTTTTTACATTTTCATAACTTCAAAATGTTCCATAGGATGCAGTTTTCTATTAATCTGTATGAAATTCTAAACATACCTGTAAGGGCAACTGCATATTAAGCGTACCCATTTACATTTGTTGTGTTTTTGTTATTTGTATTGAAAATGATTATAATGCTTACTTCTTACTGAAAACGCCTAGGAAATTAAAAATTGTTAAATAGGTGTGATTATTTTGCCCTTCGTTGATATGATGAAGACAAATATTTCACATAGCTAGAGGTCACTAAAAGGTTAAAATGGTTGCAGAAACTTATACCTACCACAAGCATTAATTTTTAAAATTACAATATTTGGAACACTTTGAAAATCGGCTGTAATTTAGACATAAACTGTTAATTCCTCAGAAACTAATGTAACTAGAAATCTGAAACTTGGTATTATTCCATTCTTGATCGATCACAAAAATAAATGGTATAAATTTGAAACAAATCTAACGAAAGCTTCAGATATTTCAATTTTCACCCTTAAGCCTCCCCGCACCCAAAACCATGTTTTTGTTTTCTTGTCATAGTTAATTACTTCACACCTTTCTACACATTGTGGTTCTTGCTTAGTGAAGTGGGTTTGTATGCATTTTAATTATACGACAATATCTGTTATTTTAACTTGCTGTGGAGCCATTTATGGAATTTGGAATAAATGTAGAACTATTTCGCCTAAAGAAACACAAAATAGTATGTGTTTAGCGAATTTGTTGCGGCATACGTTGCGATGATTGTCATTTTGTTATAGTGAATTTATAGAGCATTTTAAGAGCCATAAATTTTGTATTTTAAAGTGTTTAGTTAGCAAATGTTTAGTGCCTATTTAAGTGCATATTTTGCCCATTTTAGTGCCTTTTTGCCTGCCTATTTTACACATTTTAGTGCCTATAAATCCGCTCCCTAATAACAAGACAATTGCTAATATTTCAGCTAATTAGGAAAGCATATTATATTAGCTATAAAACAATGAGACTTTTAATCGGGAACAGAGAAATACAGCAAATATCAATGTTATTGACAAAGAACAATGGCTACAATATTATAAAACTTTATGGTATAAAGAAGAAATAAAAGAGATAAATTATGAAGAGATTGAAAAGAAAAATAATTCTATTGGCATTAGAGGAATTTTAGAGACAGTTAGAAAGCATGAAGAATAGAATGGCCTGTGGTCTAGAGAAAATAAATGCAGAGATGATTAAATACTCTGGATTAATGTCATCTGAGACTATTACATGTACATAATGAATGCTGAAGAAATTATAACGTTTCTAGTTCATGGACGGTGGCAGAAGTAATATCTATACTTATGAAACGACAAAGTTTTGTAGTAATTATAAGGGAATTAGCGTCATGAACATCCTACCTAACATATATGCAAAAATAATAAACGAACGCCCTAAAACTATAACGGAACTGTTACTGGACGAACAGGCTGGTTATGGAAAACATCGATCCTATATGATATTTTTAGTTTAAGAAAAATTTTAGAGAAGAGACAAAAAGTCAATTTAGAAACGTATGTGGCGTCCGACTTCGCAGAGGCTTTCTATTTTATGGATAGAAGTAAATTGTAGAGTACAATGGACTAAGGTAGCTACAAAATAGGAATGAACAAAAGGCGGGGCTAGGCGTGGCTTTTTTCTGGCAACTAGCCAATGCGGTGCGTGCAACGTTGTACAGTTAAGCATGCATACTGGCTCACTTTGCCGAAATATAAGGCTAATTTTCTTGTGAATTCTAAAGATACTAATTACAGAATTATTTTATTTTAGCCATGATACAGAGCTGCTTTTTCGAGGATTACTGTCCAAATCCCATGTTTGTAGCACATCTGCTTTCGGAGATATGGAAAGATAAGGCGTCTGACTAGTGATACCGAAATTAGGGGATGCAATGCATAAAAAATCGTAATGGATTTCAAAGGAATGTATCTTTGTGAAATGCATGCACGTGCAGTTGAGTTGTTTTAACAAAATAAACGTAAGAAACAGTTTTCTTAGCAAAAAGTTCTAAAGGGATAGCACTTGACTCTGTTTGAAAAGGTATTCTTCGGACCCTTAATAATGGCATGACTGACACTAATAATCACAGTGGACAAAATAGTCACAAAGGGAATCTTTGTGTGAAAAGAGGGGTTCCAGAAGTGGAAGTTACACACACACACACACACACACACACACACACACAACACACACACACACACACAGGTAGCTGTGCCCAGTAAGGAGACGCAGCCCGTGGCTTGGGGCCGATTAAGAAAGTCATCGCCTCTGCCTTGGTCGAAGGCAGACCAGAACCGGAGTAAAGATCTGACGGTTCATACGTAACTAATTAAGTATTATCGAGTAATAAGAATTCCACCTACAGTAACTCTAAACAGAGATATACTGGTAACCCTTGGTCGACAACTTTGAGTTTGAGGTGATGATAGAAAGAAGCAGTCATTAAATTAGTTTGAAACAGGCATTCCAGTGTCATTAGAACCATTCTTACTCATACATATCCACGCATACCCTGAGAGTACCTCATTGTTCATACCCTGCGCTACCCAATTTATTTGCATCAAACTGTCGCGCCAAAGTGGAACTGTTTGCGCGCAAACCACATCTTATTTCCGTTACACTTGAAAGAAAGGAATCATTAACTGACAGTGAAGAAAAGCACACAGATGCTATGCTGCAGTTGCATTTTGTATCTTGCATTCAGTAAAGTGGTGATCTTTTAAAAATGCGCATGTGCTTTTCAGAGTTAGTAAATGCACCACTTAGCAAGCCTAGTAGTGGTACGTCTAGTAGTAATTGCGAAATAATTCATAAGAGTAGTTGGAGCAGCACCCACTGAAGATGGTCTGAAGCAAAGACCGAAAAGCGCTTTAAATGGAAGAAATGGTGAACATCTGCCTAGTCTGAGTGAGTAATCTTACAAGTTAAGCATGCCAGCTACTCATATTTATATAAAACATATCTTACTTTTAACAACTTGGCAAGTCTTCTTTAAATTATAATTCATAAGATTTTACATAAGCAGGCTAAAATATTCTTGTTAATGTGTATTCTTTTTTCAAACACATGTCAGTTAAAGACCTTTTAGAAGGTAAAACTTTCGCTCAGAGTCAAGAATTAATGTTACAAGCTTCTCACGTGAGTGCTCATTCTGTGGCGAACATTGTTAAAAAAAGGCAAACAGTTTACCAAATTAGGAGAGTTTCCATATTTAGATCTCCAGGGAAACATCGAGCAACTAAAAAACGTGTTACCAACTTGGGCAATTTTAAAAGTGTGTTTTACGTAGAACAATTTATGATTTATGTGACAAGGGTGAATACCCAACTGCCAAAATGAGGGGGAAAATAGAATATACAGACTCTGTATCTTCTATCCATAATATTCTGAACTCTCTTGGGCTCAAATATAGAACTAATGACGGTCGCAAATTTCTGCTTGAAGGAAGCGATATTGTTGCTGCTACAAGACTAAAATTTTTTGCGTAGAATGCACAACATTAGTACACGAGATTCATGGTGTAAAAATACATCATAAATACATATTCATATATTCTGTATTTATTAAGCATTTTAATTAAACAAAACTTGGTTTAAGGTCCATTATAGATAGTATACAAATTTAATATGTCATCATTAAAATAGAAACTGCATTCACATATCTTTAAAATGTCACTATTTTGTTTCACTGTAACAAACACCTTCTTTCTAGAACGCATTTAATTTGAATCATTTTGTTTTGTGTGCATATGAGGGATAGCTAACGTAAGTGAACTGTTCTCCAGTTCAAGGTTTTAAGATTCAGATTATGAGATAGTCATTGTGTATGTTGTCAAACATATCCTGACATATTAAGCGAACTTCTCTGTCAGTATTTTTGTCACTGTACGTCTCAGCATCTGTATGATACTTGCTAGGTGGATTCGATGAGACAAAGACAGATATACATTCCTTCTCTGTCACCCACTAGCCGGGGAACTGGCAACTCCAAGACAGTACGATAATCGTATTGGCTCAGCCCAGTAGATTCTTATTTTGTAGCTACTCTAAGAGGGATATCCTTCGCATTTAATTAATGGTATAAAGAGTTTATATAAGATACAAAAAATAATTTGTAAATGGAATCAAAACAGAAGAAATTAAGATGAATCAGGGAATCAGATAATGATGTAACCTGTTTACTACATTTTCATTATATATTTGATTAATAAATGGAAGAAAGAAATTACCTCAGGAATAAATACAAGGAAAAACAAATTTATAAATATTTTACTTTAGATGGATGAGGCTGTGATTATACAGAATTCCAAAGAAAATCTACAAAGAGCGGTATTTAAATAGCATACAGCAAATAAAGAATATAATTTTAAAATATCGCAAGAGGAAATTAAAGTATAATCATGTGAAATATCCTGTCCGTTCAAATTTAAGCATAGAAGGAGAAAGTTTGGCACAGGTTTCCCAATTTATTTAGGTTGTGACGTAAGTGTAGACAGAGTAAACCATGTGGAATATAAAATTAAAAAATTCTCACAAATTTTGTGGGACAGGAAATAAAACTCTACAAATTAATTCAAGAAAGGAAATAAAATTTAAATTTTATAAGACGATGGTGATTTCAGTTTGATACATGGAGGTGAATCTTGGATCTTCAGACAGAAAGATAGAAGTTGAGATACAGAGTGCTGAAATGAGGTTTCTGCTGAGTGTGAAAGGTGGTACAGAAAGAGAACCTTATTATAACTGCAGATATACTTTTGAATTAAAAATATTTTATTTAAATGAGAAGATTAAGGAAAACAGAAACAGTTGGAAGGAATATATGGAAAGTATGAACCAGGATAGGATACCTAAAATTGTGTGGAGTTACAAACCTCCAAGAAAAACAGGTTGGTCGCTCGAGGAAGAAATGGGAATGATGACCATGAGCCTCATCCCTGGATTGCAGAAGAAGCAGAAGCTGTTATTCAAGATATTCAAAGACAATTAGACATCGATATTTCGGGAGCATACATCTCTCGCAACATCGGGATGATGAATGAATAAATGAATGTTATTAAACACTAAACTGAGTTAACAAAATTTAGCTAAGACAAAACACTGCCAAAACTCGAATCCCTCTAGTAGAAAAAAAGACTTATGTAGTAATCGTCGCTTTTTATTTGTTTCATTTATACCCCGCCTTTAACTCCAATGGTCATATCGGCGGCCGTTCTCCTTTGGAACATATCGAAGGTGTTAAATTGTATTCGTTGGGTTTTAATCATTAGATCACGCACACATTCACACACTCATTCATTCTTCCAGATTCTGGGGAAGATGAGGAATTATCTTCGCCGGAGAATAATCCCCAACCCCACGGCCGGGAATCGAACCCGAGAAATAATTATTTCTTTCACACTAGCCATGTGAAATTCTCCAACTGACTTGTATACGAGTACTTACAGTATAGTAAGTCGCCACAAAAGAAAATATACGAGTCATTTGAAGAATTTAATGTCTTATCGGCACCTTGGCCACAGTAGCTCAGTTGGTTAGAGCAACCGCACGGAGAGCGGGAGATCCGTGGCTCAACTCCCGGCTATGGCATTGAGTTTTTCGGTCTGGCTCTACTCATTCTGAATAAGTTATGTTTTTAAGGTAATTCCCAAGTTTATCTCGATTAATATGAAGTGTATAAAACAATAACATTTATCAAAATAGCTTGCACAATAATGATTAGAGAAAGTCACATGAGTACAACACATAATACACGTTTCTTGTGCTGATTATCTTGTGTACCAAATGTATTTATCTCCGCAGGATTCAACAAAAACTTGACGAGAGAGAATCTCCCTCAAAATCAGTAAAAACAACAGTTCCTATCACAGTTGGTAATTGTGTTTCTTGTTAGTAACTTCGTCTCCCATCTCTTCCCTTAATTTGTTTCCAAGTTCACGAATAAAACCTCTTATACTGGAAGTTGTTCAAGTAAATTGGCTGATGTAACTTGAAAAGTACGTGCAGAAATATCCCAGACTCTGGGATTCTCAAAGTTATTGTTCTCTTCATCTCTCAGAGAAGTTACTGCAACTGGTAACAATACGTCTAACGAAAGTATATATAGAAAGATAAATTCTGGAAATAATTCTAAAAATAAGGAGAAAAGAAAGATAGTAAAGCTAGGGAGACAGACCTAATAAAATATATATAAAAATCTTTACGTTTTCCTTATTCTGTCGCTTGAGCAGCTTCGAGGTTGTGCAGCATTCTTTGATGAACACATTTTATTTTGTCGATAAAGTTAGAAACGTATTCATTCTGGAAGCATTATACATGAGTTCTTAAACTAAATTTATGTTGATGAATATTGTCAATGAGCAATATTTTATTTCTTTGACCATTTTATAAAACCCTTATCATTTATATAAAAATAAATAAAGCGACTCCTAGTTTTCAGTATTTAATTCCGAGGATATGGGTGTTGCTTTATTATTGATGGACTAATAATCTTTATTTTTAACACAGATGTGAGTAATTGTACCTTCGAAAAAGGAGACGTAATACAATTTGGATTCTATTAGATTGTTTTTTATTTTATCGTACGTTTAAAGTAAGTTTAAAGTAAAGTAATTTTGACTTTTCCAATCACGGAAGGTACTGAGATGTTAACTGTACTGCAGCAAGTAAGTAAACCAAAATTGATTCGAACTAGAAAAATGTAAACAAGAAAGAAGCGTTGGATCGACGGTTCAGAGAGCTTCATGATATTCCAGTATCTTCAGAACAGTTTGAAAACAACATTTTCCTCCTCCTCTTCCTGCTTCTCCTCTTCCTGGATTACGTTTACTGCCCCAATCAGGCTTTGCGGATCCTTTCAGTCTTTGCCGGATATCTCTCTTTTTCATTTTCCTCTAATTAAGGTTTGTTTTGGGATAGAGTTTTTGAACAGTAAAACAAGTACTAAACAACAGTTCTAGTGACGTGGATCTTCGACAGTACTAGAACAGGGAAAAACTAAACAAAAGGCAGTTATTTTTCTGAGTACACCTCGTACACTGCTCTCAAAGCTTTTATTGCAATTTTTCACAATTACAAACAAGTGACTGTGAAAGCAGGAGGCTTGGTAAGTAAGATTTACTTGCGAGACTTGATTTATTTACCTCACACGCTTCGTGGTTGACGCTTTCGGGATTCTACAGCATTAACGTACCTTGCAAAATTCACACATTTAGCAAAAGCTAAACGAACATATTCCAAACTAAGCTTCCTTCAATCTGCATGAATATTGCATCAGCGATTAAAAATCTCGAAATGTATGTGATGTTACGCCATAACTGAAATATATGCAATGTACTTAAGGAAACTACATAAAGAGATTTGTTTTAACTTAAACCATGATTAAAGAAACATTTGAAAATTTAAACCAATAACAAGAATACTTTGGAAATTGTTTACAAAAATATATTTCTGATATTAATTGTGGGCTTTAAAAAAATCTATATTCTTTGTGTAGCAAGATTTTTACATACCACCTGTTATGATTTACAAATTATACAGAAAAGATTTCCAACGAAGAAAACTTTAGAGTTTATTCAAGAACTTTAGGTTATTGTCATGCAAATATCTTAAATATGAAGTATTTTGCACAAAATCGTCTGACCATTTTAAAAGTAAGGAAACATGTTCCATTATAAACGTAGTTTGGTGTGAAGGGATTTCCTTGTTCTCTCCTTCGAAGATGCTGAAAATATATTCCTAGTTTGTTTTCGTTTCCGAAATTTGTGGTTCACAGACAGCGCCGAGCACGTCGTCGATGAATGGATTGCAATACTTTACTACTTTACTACTAGAGGAAGTAAACATTATCATTAAACTACGAAGTACATGATATGACACAATATGCAGTGAAAACATTTATGAAAATAGTCATTGGTGCACAATTATAAGAAAATGTAAACAAAGAAGATGTAATATCAGTTGAAACTGTAATTTATGGATGGCCTCAGGCCGAAGTTATTTCTTAACAAATATTAATTATAATTCAAAGAAGAGTTAAAATGTTATGGTATTGTGATAAACTGTAAAATAGTTATTAAGAGGAGAAAAACAGAAGAGAATTAGACAAGAATACGAGAGATCGATTGGAAATATAACTGCTTAGTGGTTACTAAGGGAGAGGGGAAAAACCAGAAGAGACGCTAAGAGGATTGTGTGTAGACGTGAAGAAGTCTTGCTTAGATTGAAGCACATTATAGTATATTCTGTTAGTTTACTGTGTCAAAATAAATAACTAATCTTGAAAGAAGAAAAGGGAAAATTATTTAAATAGTGAACTGGAATCATAAAAAGATAAGTAGATATGAACCACGCCTGGACATTTAAGGATGCATGCTCGCCGGCATCATCTTTGTTAAATTGACTCCTGCACGCGAAATATGAAAAGTTATAACAGCTGTACAAACTGGTAAAATAATCTAACTTTTAAAGTTAAATATAAAACTTACATATATTTGCACAAAATGGGGTCAAAATGACGAAAATAGTCAATAGGAATTTGTTCATTCACTCTTCTATAATCTATTCTTACAAGAGTTTATTATTCTAGTTATGTAAAGTCAGTTCGGAGTGGATGGGGATTTATTTTTTATATTGCATCCTTGGAAGTAGCTGGACTAAAACATCATGTTTGGTATTTAATGGAAATTTCCGTGAGTGATGCGGTTCACACACACCCAACGACCTTTAACTAAATTTTTTTATTGAGTGGGTCTCAAAGGAATTATTTGTTATTTTAGACTGAAATGCAATAAACTCTCCACACATTACTTAGATTGGTAAACGAAGTAAAACTTCCGTTTTTTTACTCATAGGTCTCAAAACCTACATTTTTGTTGAGATTTCTGTATCAATTTTTTGGATGGAATGCAGAACTTTCTTTACGTACTACAGCTAACAAGTAGAAAAAGTAAAAATAAACTAAAGATGAAATACAGCGCGAATACAAAGCAATTTGGAGTATATTTCAGCGAGTCAATGACTAAGAAAATGCGTTAGGCGTTTCTACCTCGTTCTTCTTAAGAGATTACATTTGCTGTTAATAAAGCACGTGGGCTTTTTCCTTGCACGTCCGCAACTTCTTTTTTAGAGAAGGTGAATAACTCGTTTTAAAGATAACGAAAGAAACCGACAGCAACTGCAGATGGCTAATTCACATAAAGCAACCGGTTTTCATCTTGTTTATTGTCCCTTGGCAAAAACAGTTAAGATAAAAAAGAATCAGTTCATTAACTGCTCCGGAAATGTCTTACTTAAATGAATAATAAATATACCGTTGGAAATTTATGTAATTATTTATGTGCATATAATTTAGAGCGGTAGCAAGTGATAACAGTAACGATAAGAAAAATTAAAAGGAAAATCGAAAGAGGAGCAACACAAAGAAAAGGAGGGCTATTAATTATATACTAAATAAGCTTAGGAGAGAGAGATTATAATGGATTAAGGAGTAGAGCATGCTCTTAATAATTCATTGCAACCAATTTGCTGTCTTTTCTTTCTTTTCTCTCTACAAATTTGTTGTTAGTCTCATTAAATAAATCACATTATTTTAATAATCAGGACGAATAAATAAAACATAATGAGAAAATATCTATTTATATGATCATTCATTACTTTATAATTATAATATATAACTCTACGACAAGAAGAGGACCTAAGACCTCAACTTACAGAAGATCTACTGCGTGTATGCCCCCGACGGGCTCTGCCAGAAAGGGAGGGGTGAGGTGAAAGGAATCTAACAGTGGTTGGACAACAGAAGACAAACACAGACTGAAAGGTTTCAATTGCAACACGTGCAACGAACTCTGCCCAATTGCGCACTTACTTATTTCAGGATTCGGAGACTCCAATGATTTATTAGTCCACATTGCCATAATTCCAGAAACTTCCCGTAACATAGCCAATCAGGATGAACTGAAGTGAAATAATAAGTGAGGTGAAATAGATGGACAGGAAATTTGAGGATGTACTCTCTGCCCACCACAAGAAGGCAAAGCAGAGTAATGAGTAATGTAATCACTTTGCTGTGTTTATGCTTACCTTCCGGATATGATATGAGTGCTAGTTTTATGCAAAATACAGTGTTGTCACATATCTCACCCTTGCATAATACCTATCATTGCAGTTACTGAAGTCAGCATTAGATATGGCAGCATCGGTGACTCATATGCACTCTCATACACTCAGTTCGTAGTAAATAGATCGACTAAGATCAGATAATTCAAGCTCATGTCCCCTCCATTCCCCGCTTGCCTTCTTGTGGTAGGTAGACAGTAATTAACCTTTCCAGTGCTCGCATAGCTACCAGGGAAAACACGAAAAGAAACGTAGATCAGGAAGGTCGACATGGGAATCGAAATCACTACCTTCCGAATAGAGGTCACACATGCTGCTGCCTGAGGCATCTCATTCAGTATACTAAGAATGGATGGGGGGATTGATGGACATAGAAAAGAACTGCGTGGCCTAATTGGGGAAAACTGCGGTCAATGCAAAGTGTGGGAGCGGTTCATGTATTGGCAAAAGTTTCTGGGAGGAATAGGTTCATGACCCTCATAGCCCGCGTCGGTAGCGTGTCTGCCTCATGTTCAAGAGGTCCCAAGTTCAATCAAGGTCAGGGTGAGTTATGTGGATAAAGTTTTCCCGGGGGTTTCCCTTGTCCTGAAAGATGAATATCGGGTAATTCTATGTTATATGGACCCTGGGCTCATTGAGCATCATTTCACCTATTCCATTCATCGTCCGATGTGACTTAACGTTGAAGGACGTAAATTGAAAAAGATATCCCTCATATGACATGTAATTCTATCTTAGGCTCCTGCTGATATAGCAGTTTTCTAATCTACGCGGAACCAATATCGTCTGTTCACTACAGCTCATCTTATATACGGGATTGGAGAGAAAGAGACTCGGGAATGAAAAAATATATGGAACAATCTGTTCGGTAATCGTGCTCCACCGATTGGAAGAGACGGCCTGCGAAGTACTAAACGAAGCCATACCGACGGCGGAATAACTCTGGCGACATGGACGCGCACAATGAAACCCTTGAGTACTCTGTTCCCAAATTGATTGCTTGGAACATCGGATTGCCTCTTGCAGACAGGCAGGTTGATGTTATCTGGATGGTGCTCAGAAGCTATATCGCCAAATGATGCTAGCCGGAGGTTCCGTCACACCTTTAGAGACTCAGCGCTTGGAATTTTCCTTCAAAAACATATCCTTCCAAATCCTTCCAAAGTTGTGTGACTTGACGTGTAACGGGAAAGTTAAACTGGACGATTAAGAATAATTTTGGAAGTATGGCACTAAGGAGAGAATGGGTTTATTTTCCTGAGACAACAACGATGGCAGTTATTCACTTCTGGCTTCATTGGCTCCATTCAGCCTTATATCACCCGATTTAAGGTTCCTAATCCTGGTATTGAAGCTAAAAAATATTACCTGTTCTGACATACCTAACACACTGTAGGGTCGAACCACTATTCGTACCGCCCAATTTATAGAAACCGCCACTACACTAAATTAAAGCAAAATTTAAAACACTTTAAAAATGAATAACTTGTATGCAGTTAGACTTACGGCTTTCATGGCGAGCGCTATTAGTAACTTGTAAGCAGGTGTATGTGACCAAAAATAGTGAGCAGACTCTGGAAATGTATACTTTTTAAGTCCACATCTTTTCCACGGCTGGTTTACAATGGTGTCATGGAACTCATATCTTTAGCTTC
Source organism: Mantis religiosa (assembly GCA_030765055.1). Classification (NCBI taxonomy): domain Eukaryota; kingdom Metazoa; phylum Arthropoda; class Insecta; order Mantodea; family Mantidae; genus Mantis; species Mantis religiosa. Next base: position 121,993,806 of record CM060954.1, on the reverse strand, counting down.
ATCCTACTGAATCCTCTCCTCATAATAATAATAATAATAATAATAATAATAATAATAATAATAATAATAATAATAATAATAATAATAATAATAATAATAATAATAATAATAATAATAATAATAATAATAATAATAATAATAATAATAATAATAATAATAATAATAATAATAATAATAATAATAATAATAATAATAATAATAATAATAATAATAATAATAATAATAATAATAATAATAATAATAATAATAATAATAATAATAATAATAATAATAATAATAATAATAATGATAATAATAATAATAATGATAATAATGATAATAATGATAATAATGATAATAATAATGATAATAATGATAATAATAATGATAATAATGATAATAATGATAATAATGATAATAATGATGATAATGATAATAATAATGATAATGATAATAATGATATTAATGATAATAATAATAATAATAATAATAATAATAATAATAATAATAATAATAATAATAATAATAATAATAATAATAATAATAATAATAATAATAATAATAATAATAATAATAATAATAATAATAATAATAATAATAATAATAATAATAATAATAATAATAATAATAATAATAATAATAATAATAATAATAATAATAATAATAATAATAATAATAATAATAATAATAATAATAATAATAATAATAATAATAATAATAATAATAATAATAATAATAATAATAATAATAATAATAATAATAATAATAATAATAATAATAATAATAATAATAATAATAATAATAATAATAATAATAATAATAATAATAATAATAATAATAATAATAATAATAATAATAATAATAATAATAATAATAATAATAATAATAATAATATTAATAATAATAATAATAATAATAATAATAATAATAATAATAATAATAATAATAATAATAATAATAATAATAATAATAATAATAATAATAATAATAATAATAATAATAATAATAATAATAATAATAATAATAATAATAATAATAATAATAATAATAATAATAATAATAATAATAATAATAATAATAATAATAATAATAATAATAATAATAATAATAATAATAATAATAATAATAATAATAATAATTAAAAATAACAATGACTATGTTCACATATTGTGTGTTGTTTCCTATGTTTCGTGCATAGCCACAAAGGGAATGCTTCTTTTTTTCGCACACATTAATGTGTGCGAAAAATTCAGTCTCATGATGACTCGTAATTGAGCCTCAGTTACAAAACACTGATAGCCGAGTGGTTATAGACAAGTATGTAGGAGCTAGGCCTATAAAGGTTCGAATCCCGAATATCATTTTGACTTTTTTATTGTATATATGCGAAATTGTATTACGCACATTGTAATATCTCTTGATTGCTTAGGTTTACTTGATTTTATGGCACTTATGATGTCACATAAAAACTGAAACACACTATTCTGTTTTTAAATTAAATGACCATTTCCTTTCACCAGTATATACAAAGTGTATATTGTTAACGCAGCGCCATCGAATGTTCCCGATGTTTTCCGAATAGAACTTTTTTTCTGATATCTGCTTATTTTTTTTTTTTTTTTTTTTTTTTTTTGTCAAAGGCTGTATAACTAAAATGTGCATTATGTAGTGTTAAAAATAAAAAAGACACATACTAAAAATTTAAAAATACTTTTTTTTCCATAATTTCATTAAAAACATAAAAATGTTTCCACATAAACAAGGGAAAAAAAGAATAAAAAGGATAAACTAAACCAGGCATACAAATTTGTGATCCCACTAATTTGTGTCGTTCTACGTTCCTGCTTCATCATCATCATCATCATCATCATCATCATCATCATCAGCAGCAGCAGCAGCATGTGTTGAGGGTAGTTGGACTTCACGGCGACACAATGGCATGAGAATGGAAGCACTCTGGACGATAGGCAAACTGAAGAACAAAACAGCGGGTGAGTTAAACCTCATGTACCAACTTATTAGCACACTGTTAGCGACAATAAGAATTTTAAAAAGAGTATCGCTATGTGATGGCTTTGAAACTTCTTGTTCTTGACATGAATAGGAGAAAAGACGAATAGCGACTTGTCATTTGGAAACGGAATAAGTATCTGAAAACCGAAACCAATAACGAAGAATATCCCAGAAGTAACCAACAAAACAAAAACTTCATTTGTCATAAACCGAAAATGTTTAAAGGATCTACGTGTCCATAGGAAGATAAGTAAAGTACTGTGTAAATAAGAAATTATAAAATGAACGTTCCTGTGAAAATGAAATGGTTCTTATTTGGTGACTAGTCAAACGAATTATGAATTATTTAAATATTGTAACTTTGCGGGTTCGTGGAATGAAAGTCTTTTTTGCAGAAACTTAAAATGCTCTTCATTGCAGTAATCAGTAACTTTGTACAAGCCTTGCAGCACTAAAAAGATGTGACATACACAATAGCAATCTTCAAGGTCGTCTCGTTGCTTCACCATACGTAAACGAATGAAAGAATTCGCTGCGGTACAGTTCAAACGCACAATTACAACACAGCTGTACCACACCAACTCAACTAGCAACTGACCTCGCTCTAACACTTTGCGGGGTTTTTATACCTCCAGCCATTGTTCTAGAATGCGGTAGATTTCTCGATAACAATCGCGATGGTAGCGGGAAGTTCCAGACTTCTCTGCCTCTTTCTCTCAGTAAACGTCCAATTCTGCACGCCACTATCTGTCTCTTTCTTTCCTGCGCACGCGCCCGACAGTGGTTGTCGCAGCTCCAACACAAAAAAAAGCGATCGGTGACAGTATTAAATAAATCAATAAATGAAAGGAACAGATAAATAATATACTTAATACACTAATTAGAGCGCCTACTTGTACACAATTATTATTTCCAACTAAAGAATAAATTCAGAGCACTGGTGCTTTACACTGATGAAAAAAAGAACATCAATTTTTCCTGCTTCTTTGTTTTTTCCTATAGACATCAATACTCGAAGTATAATAGACATAGACACAGTTTGGGCTTTTCAAGGGCAGAAATCATTGTGTAATTTGAATTGGATACTGGGAACACTTTTAGCCGTACTTAACATCAGAGATCGCCAGATAAAACCTGGGGGAAAGTGACCTTGTGCGACCGTATTAACACGTGCGCAGCAAGAGTACGTTCTGAAAATATTGATGTCTCGGTCAACATACCTACTGTTTTGTTTTATACTACAGCTAGTATAACGTAGGAAAAACCCAGGCATGGTATATCCTAACATAGCATAAGCATAACGTATAAATAAATATTATTTGATAATGGGAAATAGAAAAATGTAACATATTAATGGGAAAACGTTTATTAGAGCCAAGTATTAATAAACATTATTTTGTGGACCCCATTTTGGGACACAACTGCGATGTGATGTGGATGTTAATGGCACGTTTTACTAAAATATTATATTTTAAGGTATTGGCACAATAAATAAACAGTATAAATAGATTTTTTTTAGAATGGCCTTGAAGTAATTCATTATTCTAAATGCATTTTGTGTAATTTGAAATTCGGAATACATAGAGAAAAACTTACTATAAAATACCAAGCGAGATGGCTCAGAAGGTTTTGTCTGTTGCCGGGTTCGATCCCCATGGCTGGCCTAACTGATCCAAGGGTATTTTGGTGGGGGGTGCCCTGGGCCGTCAGGCAAATGCTGGGTAGTAAACTAAATTCCCGAATTTCCTGTCCCTCCATTTCATTTCCATTCTTATTTCATATTATCTCTCATCTGGTGGTCTCTTTGAGGGTTAAAATGTCGGTGGGAGTATCGGCGCTGCATGGCAGGATGACATGCTCCTTGTAAACACATTTTCACTCTGTTGGGAAGGTCTCCGGTCTCCAAGCAGGCCTAAAGGATCGTTTCAGGAACGCCGTCGGTGTGATTCCGGTTGGCAAACCTGCCGGGAGTTTTCCAAGCTCTAGTATGGCGGTCTCTAGTCTCCGAGCCGGACTGGTGGACTGTTTCAGGGCCACAGTAGTAGGGATGCGGGTAGTCCTAGACTGCCCTGGAGTTTCAAACTGGTAAATGGTACTAACCCTGCCCTCTGCACTGTCGTGAATTCTTGTGTTCCCCGCCCTCTGTCTCCTCTCACCTCATCCCGCCTCCCGGAAATGCCCCATTGGGGCATAGGTACAAAAGGTCAGCCTGATCGACACATACAATCCCCTCCTACTAAGAAAGAAAAAAAACTGTTAGATTTGCTCAAATATTTAACTTGTCAATTTTTTACGGTACTAACCATTTCATTAGTGTCCTTTATTATTGGTATGGACTTTCAAATGCGGATAAGTTACTTTATTTCTGCCGGCCCTCGTAGCCATGAACGTTAGAGCGTATGTCTCTAGCGTTCCGTCGGGTAGAGGATCGCGGGTTCGAGTCCCGCCTTGGGCATAGGTGTACTCTGTATGTGTACAATTTGAGAAAACATATCCCTTCGATACCCAAATGAGTTCTTCCTCAAAGGCCAAAAAAATAAATAAATAAAGTTACCTTCTTTTTCTCCCATGTCGTACAAACAGCATGAAGTATCAGTCATAACAAAACGACCTACTTTTTTAAACAGCCCAACTATCAGTTTATCAAAACTCGTTTAACAAGAAGTGGATAGAAGAACGAGCACTTCTAAGTATGGTTTGCAGATAAAAGTATTATGAATGCATACATCAGGCATCCTAAAATCCGAATCAGTTTTCCTAAAACAACTTTTATTAATTAGCACCCTAACATAAGCGACTTTCTGAAGTGTGTGTGTGTGCGTGTGTGTGTTTGTGTGTGTGTTGTGTGTGTGTGTGTGTGCGTGTGTGTGTGTGTGTGTGTGTGTGTGTGTGTGTGTGTGTGTGTGTGTGTGTGTGTGTGTGTGTGTGAACAGCCGACGAACCTGCTGACCTCGAGTCTTTGTTTCTCTTTAGAACCGAAATGAACTCATTAGCAAAGAGAAAATATTTTGTGAAACATGCAGTAGAGGTAATGAGAGAACAGTTACAAATAGTTTTCCAAGGCACGTTGTACAATGGACACAGTGCATGCAGCTTGTAACGTCTCTCTCTAGAGGATTCCAGCTAAAGCAAAATTACTAGAAAGTCAGTGCCGGAACGGTATATATACCGACTACAATTGAAAATAGTTAAGGATCCTCAGAAGTAAAGGGTCACCACAAACAATGGGAGGGACACAAAGGCCGGTTTCACCAGCAGCAATTATTTTTCGTTTTGTTTTATGTAAGCCCAGATTTCTGGTTAGAACACAGAGGCACGTTTCAACCTATATTAATGTACAGCTTTTGCTGTACGTATAACGAAACAGGAGTCCAGATTGCTAAAACGCTGACAACTTTGAAATTACATAGTTTTTGCATAATCACACGAAAAACAAATACCAACTCACCACTTAAGAATAAATTGAGAGACCCAGAAACATTCTAACCGGCTGCGCGGTGTTTTGCTGTCCGCGCCCTCGACGCCCGTTGCCGTCTGCCGCTATCATAGATAGACGCAGGTAAAACCATGCAACATTTTTATAACTACTTTAAAACGCTTTACTTACCCATATCAGTCAGAAGATATCGAAACTAGTCACGACTTGTTATTCATACATGTTTGTTACGTACCTCCATCGCTCGCCGAGAAATGCTGGCATTTCTCCATTAGCACCCAATTTTTTTCGAGTCAACAGTTGACGGATGTACATGCGCGAAAAGAATTTTGCCCTCTCTTTTTATTAGAGAACTGACAGACAGGGAGCGTGATTTTGACTGTTTTAAAACAAGATTCTAGAACAGGTCACACAGCCAATCTTTCCATAAAAACAATTGAAAATATGTTCCAAGGCAGAATTATTAGTAGAAATGTATGGCCCCTCTGTCCCCCGACCTAACCTCATGCCATTTCTATCTCGGGGGTAACTTAAAGCACAAAGTGTACGAGACAAACTCACACACCCTGTAAGAATTAAAACAAAATATCCTCCAGGAAATTGTCAACAATTCTCAACGTGTGTATAGTTTATGTGAACTTATATGTTTATACTGTACCCTAACCTAATAGTTCCCAAAATGTTAACTGTACTGAACAACTGTATACAAAATATTGTAGCATCTTATATTTGTCGCTATAAGACCATTCTTGTTAGGCGACATTATATAACTCTATCTTTAAAAAAAATTCTCATAGTGAACTACGGTGAGTGATGGGTAGCTGTCCTAAAGAGGTGACGAACATGCATGGACGGCGGCGGTGGCTACTTCCAGCATCTCATTTATATAAATGTTTAAAATGCTGCATGGTTTCATCCACGCCTTTCAATGGTAGCTGCATACGGTAACGAGCCCCGAGGGCGCGGATAAGCAAATCACGGCTCAGCCGGTTAGGATGTTTTTGGGTCTCTTAGTATAACACTGGAAATAATTAAAACCAAGAAAGTGGATCTGACATTAAATGTGTGCTTTAACTATGTGCAACATTTGCAGTAAGATCTTCTATATTTCCTATCATTTACAAATGATACAAGTGATGCTCAAGTTGTTCTCGGGAAGCCAGCCAGGTAAAAAGACGATTAGAAATCGACCTTTCGGGAGTGTGCATCTCTCCCATTATCAGCCTATTTATTAAATGTTATAACCACAAATGAATTACTGATTATAACACTGATATAAACAAAGACAAAACACTATCAAAATTCGCAATTCTGAACAAAGGTCTGTTTTCAGTAAATGAAATGCCAGGTCAGGAGATCGCGTGAGTATAGAAAATTTATTGCTTCAAAGAAACGTAACTACTTAACTTGATTATCAAGCTGTATTGATCTGTGCTTCTTAAGTCAACGGATTTCTATCTTAAGGCCGGTTTCCATGCGGTGCCGAACTGAAATCCAACATCACTATTAAGCGTGCTCCTCTCGGAGGAAATGGCCAAAGCCTCCTTAATTCTCCGTTCCTAGTAACTGTTGCATTTTACCAAGATGGTCATCTCCCGAAGTTTGGCTCTATGGTCGTTATCAAAACAATGCTCTGCCAATCGAGACTTCTCAGGTTGTGCGTTTATTCTGGTAGCGATGGTCCTTCCGGGAGAATTAAGGAGGCTTTGGCCATTTCCTCCGAGAGGAGTACGTGATGCTGGATTTCAGTTCAGCTCCTCGTGGAAACCGGCCTTAAAATGGAAATCCGTCGACATAAGAAGCACAGATCACTACAGCTTGATAATCAAGTTAAGTAGTTACGATTCTTTGACCCAATTTTCTATACTCACGCCATCTCCTGACCTGGCAATTAATTTACTGAAAACAGACTTCTGTTCAGTAATGCGACTTTTGATAGTGTTTTGTATTTGTTTATATTTGTGTTATATCCAGTTATTCATTTGTGGTTATAACATTTAATAAATATCCTGATGATGGGAAGGATGCACACTTCCGAAACGTCGATTTCTAATCGTCTTTTCAGCTGGCTTGCTTCCCGACAGCAACTTGAGCATATTCGTCGCCAGGAAAGCTTCAGATCTTATGCTACAAGTGATATTAGACTCAAGAGAATTTCACAGGCTATTCCCAGAAAATCCAAGGCAAACATACATTTCATTTGTCATCGTTAACCCTCTTTTGTACAAATAAGAAAATAAGACATAATTCCATGCAAAGAAAAATTAATTTTGGAGTGTAAAAGATAGTTTTGAAAAGGATCTTAGCCCATCCTTGGAAGACTCTGAACTTCAATAAGAAGTCTGTTACTTAACAAAATTTGTATTTTTTGAATTATGTTGTTCACACACACACACACACACACACACACACACACACACACACACATACACACACACACACACACACACACACACACACACACACACACACACACAGGCAGTCTCAAAACATAGGTATTTTTTGGGTGAAATACAATACTATCCTTACTTTAATAATACTAACAATAAAAGTGGTAATGGTGATGGTGCTAGAACAGTACAACATAAACAACTGTTAAGCCTCAAAGCTAGTGTTCATACCCGCCTTGGTAGCGTAGATAGTAGCGTGTCTCGGTCAGGATGAGTTACCGCTCCATGGACCCTGGACATATTTGCCTACTGTTCACTACTCCATATTGCCAGTAAGATAGATAAAATAATGCAAATGAACAAGTGAAGGCTTGTAAAAACAGAAGTTTATACTGAAGCTCAACCCATACGTAGAATGATACTGTGAGACAAATCCAGTTCAAAGCAAAGTCAGCAATAAAAATAATATAAGTATGTCAAGACTACCGTGTTATCACAGTCATCCCTAGAGAGGCAGGTTTGAAGCGGAGGATCCTACTCCTTATTTCGTGTTAAGGCGTATCATGCATTCCATATAAATTAACTCTGTTACGTAATATATTTAATTCATGTTATAAAAATATAAATTTGACAATTCTCTTCGCACATATTAAGATATGCCATAATGTTAAATAACGAACTGAGTTTTACCACACAGCAGTCTATAAAACGATAGCAGCCAATAAGATGTGATTAGTTCACGTGAGCGTTGTGTGTAGTGTTTGACGGCCGCTTTTACTACATACGGCACCGCAGGCGGTGACACTGATAATACATGAGATGAAGATGGAGCACCGGTAGAATGAGATGGCGGGAAAAACCGGAGGTCCCGGAGAAAACCCGCCCCAGTGCCGTGTTGTCCACCACGAATCTCACTTTGCGGTCGCCTGGGATCGAACCCGGGCCGCCTTGGTGACAGCCAAGCGGTCTAACTACTGAGCCACGGCGCGGCCACAACGTGAGCGTTAAGATATAACGTGGCAAGCTTATCTGAAACAAGGATTAAAGCATATTACATGATATCTATCGCGTTTTTCTGCACCACGAGCACTTGTATTCTACGGTTAATTTGTGGTAATTTTTATTCTTGCATAATTTTGTTCGTAGTAGAAACCATGTCCGACTTGTCCAAGTCGGTAGATTTCTTGCAGTCAAGTTTGCACATTATTGCATTCGTATTGTTAAGCAAATAGCAGAGAAAGTATTTATTTACGAATTGTATTCAAGCAGCTATTGTAATTTATCAATCTCTAAGTGTAATAATAGGGCGTTTGGGTCATTCTGTACACAATGACCCAAACGCCCTACTCCTACCTTTCCATGTATTAGAACTTTTTAATCTTACGCAGCGTTTCGCGTACACAATAGTGCACTGTTTGTTCCAAACACTGCATATGCAACATTCCATGAAAATACGTACACTCAAACTGTAAGGAAGTATAAAAACATAAACCAGAAACAGGTAGGACACTTAAAAAACAGTTAAATTCCCAGGCCTGTGTAATCATCACAAAGGTGGTAGTGCTGCAGTTTCCCACGCTGAGTTCATTGTGCGTTGTGTCACATTCCTGTGCTTACACCTTGACTCCTCATATCAAGTTCCTTCCGACAAAAGCTTTCCTCTTTTTGTTTCTTCTCACTACTTTTTTATTATTATTTTACACGCTACACATGCTGGCTTGTATGACACACACATGAACGTGTCGGTATCATGTGCCATATGTAGGCGCCAGTCAACTTTTTAAAGAAATACGAGCGACAAAAGAAAAAAAAAGAGTGCCAACCTTAGAAAGAATAAAGCATGTGATGTGTAACAAATGCTTTCATTGTATACAAAATAAAAATACCGTTAACCTTACACCTACTGAACTCTATGGAAAGAAAATCGTATACACAATGCCGCTAATGTATAATTCTTAAGAATAACTCTTATGCAGCAAATCAGAGAAATCTTTATCAAAGCGTTTAAAAAATATGTGTTGCACTCATTACTTTCTCTGTCTATTCTTTAGCGAACTATTCTCACAAATCTATTCTTCTTATTTCTCATTTAATCAACATAAGAATTTGTAGAAAAAGTTTTATTACGGTTTACTTGGCCAAACAAAGGAAATATAGGAATTGAGTACACTTATGACACTGGTTAGTTGTTTGGGTCCAAAATGATCGTATTTTAGTTTTCAGGCTTAAGATAAAACTAAAATCTCAGAGCTTTCAAAATATAAATGACATGTTGGGGTTTTCAGTTGATAAAGGGTTTTTAATTTGGATGTTTACTATAACCTGTATTTTTCATACTTTAGGTACCTTTCCTCTGGAATCAATTAACCTACGTGAATGAACTTTTACCGGTCATTTCTTAGTCAAAAGACTACTGTTTCCACTGTAACAGTTGTTTTGATTGATACTTATTTAAAAGGGGTTTGAAAAATTTATAAATTTATAAAATAAAAACAAACAAAATTGTGTAAAAGTATGTGTAAGTTTGTTATTGGCCGTAGTAATAATTGTATTAAGTAATGTAGTGACGTAGTAGTCAATCGGCCAGTCATATAAAAGTAATATATGGGTAGCGATAATAACGAAGGATTAAATAATCTTGGTGTAGAAACCGAAAGAAAATTCGTCTTTCTTTCTGGAAGGCCAAAGAGATCGGACACTTTTAAACTGCTGGAAAATATTTAAGTGTTAGTTAAGTTTGAAGTATTAGATTGATTCCGATCACAGTATAAAGTTATGTGATAATAATTGTATTGGATTTGGTGTTAAAAGAAATAAACAAAAGATTTATTTCTTATAGAAATTCGAATTAAAAATGTTAATGATTTCTTCACTCGTTACCACCCTTGCAACTTAGAGTTTTCATTGCTCGTAAGTAAGAATATAACAGAAGAATATTAAAAGCTAGCCAAGGCATAATTAAGGATTTTCCTGATAACTTCGGGGAATATCTTCTTCATTAAGTCATAATATTTTGGACGAAAGTAAGATCGATGAAGTAAGACCGACGACGGGAAACGAGATACCAGCATGAAACTTGCTATATATGTTGCCACAACTGTGGGGCATCGAAACCCACAACAGCGGAGGAATCCTGCTACTCCCCTAAAATTATTCCTAAACTGGCTAATGAAAATGTATCCACAACTTATAAGTTTGTAAAATTTGGCATAATGTTCACATAAAGTGCATATTTGGGGAGGGGCAGATAGTTTAGAATGTGGGAGGCAAATTTAGTTATATTTGGAAATTATGAAGTAATGCAGGTATGGTGACTTTGTGGTTTCGTAGAATTAAAAGTCCAATTTGCCGGAATTCTAAATGTTCTTTATTTGCGTAGAAATACACTGTTCAATTCTCACGTAACAACATTACATCACATAAACAACACAATATTCCAAGGTCCATGACAATAACAAACAGCGTTCAGTTTACATCAGCTCTCGTTACAACACTCTCAACTGTACAATGCTCACCTCTCGCGACTCACTCTCGTTTTACAACTCTCGCTACTGACTCTTGGCGAGTCGTCGCCTTCTTAAATACCTCATTGATAAATTCGAGACTCTTCTAGAAGAATACAGAAACCGAATATTCTATTACCTTCCAGAAGCGTAACTTAATCTATGCCGGCAAGTCCTTTTTCTGCGCTACCTTTATTTGCCGACCCTTTGTGTACACTAGCCGGCTATCGAAGATAACGGCCTCGCCAAAGTATTAAATCATATAACAATTTCAGTAAAAAATAATTGACAGCTGTAGAGAAAATTGAACCTGAATATTCCCAAAATACTAACAATTTTGAAATTTTTGGTTTTGTTTATGACAAGTTTGTAGCATTGCCTTTCAGCACACATAGACCATTTTACAAGATTATATTGAGAAAAGAGTCTTATTTCCAGTGTGAACGTTCCATTTCATTATGTTAAATAGTTGTTGAACTGAAAATCAAAGTCTGCTCTAAAATAGTAGTCCAAACTGCCGTTCAACTATAAGCGCTGCTCGCTATTTGATGGCTTGGTGTAAACATTTTGTTTCCCTCTGCACTAACTTAGGTTCGTATCAGCTCAACTGCTCATTGCTTGGTCTCCGTGGTCCAGGAGTGACATGTTAGCTCGCGGTTCATAGGTCGTGGAGTCAAACCCTTGCAAGGCTTCCTTCGAAAGGAAGGTAAAATTGTGGTTCCCTGTCAGATATATGATACACGAAAGAGCCTCAGATGCCTTTTAAGCAAAATCAAGTGGTCTTTTACTCTCAATATAAAATGGAACGCTGAGAATCATATTAATCAAAAGGAACCCATTAATAAACGCAAAAGGCTGGCCCCGTAGCTCAATATGTAGAGCATCTGCCTGCCGTGCTAGGAGTCACGGGTTCGATTTCCGGCGGTGGGGGTGGGGATTTTTCTCCGACCAAGATAACTCCTCATCTTCCCCGGAGTCTGGAAGTATGAGTAAGAGTGCGAATATGTGCGTGATCTAATGATTATAATCATGTTACAAAGGAGAACGGCCGCCAATATGACCATTGGAGTTAAAGGCGGGGTAGAAATGGGGGGGGGTGGCATGTCATAAACAGAGATGAGGGGTGAGTGACACCACGCAGAATTAAAAGAAAACTACAACCTTGTTTACTTGTACTATTTAACTTAGCTATTTTATGCACTACCGACATCTACTTGTGTGTACCAAAGGATTTAAATGTATTTATGGTACTTTTATACCACATTTTCTCATGGATGTTGCAATGAATTTATCCTTTTAATTGCATTATAATGAGCGGTTTCGTATACGTTAACCATTTTAAAATTTATTTTAGAAGTCGCTTTTGAAAAGTTACGGTCCCTTAGTAAAACACTGTGCCCCAATTGTATGTGCGCCTTTGGCGATATTTTTTTAATTTACATTTCCTCTTCTCCGCTCTTTCTTATGCTCTTCTAAAGACAAGATGGCAGTTTACTTCTTCAGAAAATTCCTTTTGCGTGCTTTTGTTGGTGAAATGTCAAAATTAATTAACATTAATTTATGATTATCAGTAGTTTAGGTTTAACAATAAAGTTAAACACTGGTGCCAACTTTGTTTTTGCGTTTACTGAATGCAAATGAAATGTAATAATCAAAAAGGATTTCCTTTTGTCTTTAATAAATGTGCTAACAATGTTTCATTTTTAAAAAAAAATATAAATGACATCATAAAATAAGTAATGTCGGTTTTTAAGCAGAACTTTATTTCATATGTATTGTTAAATACAGAAAATGAAAATTATTATAATCCTCTAAATAGAGATCGTTATATTTACAGTCCTAAGGCACCTTGCAGCGAAATTGCTATCCCTCACGGTACTAACTATTGAGTTTTGATACAAAGTATTTATTGATACTTAATTCAACTGCTTCGATGTTTTAAGAACTTCTTCCAACATTTCTAAGGAAATGAGAAGTATATCTAAACGGATGGCAGTCTAATGGCACACGATCAGAAGTATATTCAATTCCTGAATGTAGTCTGTTGCTCTTGAACTTGTCCTGCTTCATGAAAACGTTTCTCTTAACTAATGCGAGTATCTCTGCTTCTAAACTTGATGAGTTAGTTCCAATTGTTGAGAGTGAAGATCTACATCGACTGTACAAATTATTAGTGAATCAAACCTTCAAAATTCTATCAGACACATTATGTTGAGGCTGAACGGATTTTTTTTTATAATACTTCCATTTTTTCATCACAGGTGACAATCCTCCTGATAAAGCTACCATTCCAGGAATGAGGTGTGAAATGACCATTCCACGTTCAGTTTGCTTAGATGTCGGTTTACGTGGTACAAATTTGCAGCTTTCGAACATTTCTAAATACCTTACATAGCGATGTATGGTATCTTTTGAAGCTCCAAGTTCTTTAGGCAGACTCCGTGTTGTCTGTGATTTTATTTCGAAACTCTGATTGTGTTTTTAATTTGTATGGTTATGAATGCGTTCGTCTCCAATACTGGAACGTTGTTCTGTCACTCGCTCATTACTAAAGGCCGGAAGCGATTGCAGTTTTTCATAGATATACTGCAAATGGACTGTACTGTTATTGCTTACACATGTAAACAACTGCAGGTAGGTATAGCCTGACCATGACAACCACCTAACAGCGAGAGAAAACAAAACTGTCGCGTTACACTACGCCTTGACTTTGCGTCTGCATACACTTGAAAGGCAAAGCTTCACTATTATGTGTTTCAAATGGGAAGAGTTCTGGAGTCCAGCTAATCAGATGCCGTATCACACTCAGCGTTGTCAGCTTGTTACCCCACTCCTTTTATATTTCCCTCTCTCGCACACTCATACAACATGCAGGTCTGCATGGCGCAGGCGTAAGGGTAAGCAAATTATACTTTACAAACTTTTACAATGATAAAGTTGCCGAAATCAGAATTGGCAAAAGTATTTTCGCAAATTATGTATATTTTTAAATACTATAACAATAATTATAGTTTATGAATTACCTGTTTTTCTATTCAGTGGAACTGCCAGTGGTTAATCCATATCGCTGTCAATGTCACTTCCGTTAAGAGACAATGCGCCATTGTCACTGTCTTCATCGTCTGAGTCTTGCAAAATCTGGTCACGTGCTATTTCTTTCTTAAAATCGTCTTCTTGAAGGTTTTCTGCACGCCTTACGCAGTTTTCCCAGTCCTGTTGTGTTACCTTGTCAATTTCTTCGTGAGCAACCCGTTCAACGTCCATGAGTTTAAACGTAGTGCTTCTGTTTGCAACTGCACGATCCACACCAACCCAATTGAATTATATTGGCAGTGGTAAGGTGGGAGGCGTATTACCTCGTGTACCGTTTCAATTGCTAGATGATCCAGCTGATACACTTTTTCCGTGTTTTTAAACGGAAGTACTCTTTGCAGTAAGTAATTTTTAGTTTCTGTTTCCAAAACATTTTTGAAGAACCTGTACATCTTAAAAATAATACTTCGAGTCTGACTTCGCAATACCTGCATTTTTCACTCGCCACTAAATTCACCGCAAGAAGCCATTGCACTATTTAACTTTTACTCTACTGTTGTGTAAAGAACAGCTGAATGATACTGATATGAACTCTCCAGAGTAAATAAACACTTCTTATCCAGCATTCATTAACATAAGCACACAGCATTCCACAGGCTAACACCTTGACTTATTCGCAGTAATTGTTTATCACGGCATGTCAGTAGTTTAAATTTCAGTTCTGAGTAATTAAAAGTACACGTACATACATACACACAACCACTTTGAACTCTCTACAGTAAATAGAGATTACGAACCATTTATAAACAAAAATATAATGTGACCAGACACGTTCTACCAGGGCAGCAGGAAATTTATAGTTTCCTCTCGCCCGAATTGGCTTATTCAAGGTAATTCTTTTATCACGTCATGTCAAACATTTAGGTTTCAGTTCTGAGTAATTACAAATATATGTACACGCACACATGCCAAATTCATACAGTGCTTACATCGCGATTTATTGTTATAATACAGGTAATAGTGGTTTATTTATTTGTATTATAAAAGCTATTTGCGATAAAAAATATGGGGTTTTCATGGTTATGTTAGATACATTACTCTCTACCTTCCACACGGATCGGTTTCGGCAAAATCTGAATTTTTGTCTTAGCGCGAATAGTATTTATTAGAAATTAATTAGGTTGGCGCTCGTCACACACCACTTAGTGGGAATGCAATACGACAACACCGCGGGATTCCGATTGGTGGTTCACCTAGTAGCACTCAAGGACAAATAAAATACCTTCCCATTTGAAACACATAATAGTTCGCAGAGTACTACGTTACGTTGTTTTCGACGTATGCACATTTGATGGTTGTGCTGTACATCTGACGACAATCATACTCTGTACATATAAACTGCATCGCATGTGAACGCACATCCCTCCGGCCTTTATTCCTTACGATAACTGCACGACAATACCATAAACTACAACTTCACACATTCCTCAGGTCACTGCAGTACCTTCTTAACCTTCAGAAGTACCTCTGGACAAACTTCGTTACCTCTATTTGAAGCTCTTATATTACCAAGTGCTGAGTACCTACATGCTAACAATATCGAACAATAACTATAGCATACTTTAAATGGTATTTACCCAATAAAAGCATATATGCGACGATATAAACTCGACTGAAAGCCCACATTACTTATCAGTAAACCTAATTTTTAACACGTTATGCAACTTTAATATTTGCCATTGCGATAGTTATGAATTCCAATGGTTTTGAAATTGTTCGACACCGATATTTATCAATTGTCATTTGAGTAAATTATAACATGGTTATATTTAGATTTTGTTTCACTCAAAAGTAATCTGTTTTGTCTTACTCCTACGAGAATATACATATGACCAATTAGTGTCACAGCAACTAGAAGAAAATCCAACAGATGACGAAAATTTCCATTTCTTAAGAAAGCTGACATGCTTAATTATCTTGGATCTGCTAGGTGCAGGCGACCAAACGGCCGCCTAGGGAGAGAAGCTGCCAATTCGTTTATACGTAATCATCTACTCAACTTTGTCTAATCATTATTTCATCAGTAATCATTATTTAAATCTGGGTAATTGAGCTGCAAGAAACTTATCACAAAATTTATTATTGTTATTATTGTTGTTATTATTATTATTATTATTATTATTATTATTATTATTATTATTATTATTATTATTATTATTATTATTATTATTATTATTATTATTATTATTATTATTATTATTATTATTATTATTATTATTATTATTATTATTATTATTATTATTATTATTATTATTATTATTATTATTATTATTATTATTATTATTATTATTATTATTATTATTATTATTATTATTATTATTATTATTATTATTATTATTATTATTATTATTATTATTATTATTATTATTATTATTATTATTATTATTATTATTATTATTATTATTATTATTATTATTATTATTATTATTATTATTATTATTATTATTATTATTATTATTATTATTATTATTATTATTTTTATTATTATTATTATTATTATTATTATTATTATTATTATTATTATTATTATTATTATTATTATTATTATTATTATTATTATTATTATTATTATTATTATTATTATTGTTATTATTATTGTTATTATTATTGTTATTATTGTTATTATTATTGTTATTATTATTGTTATTATTATTGTTATTATTATTATTGTTATTATTATTATTGTTATTATTATTATTATTATTATTATTATTATTATTATTATTATTATTATTATTATTATTATTATTATTATTATTATTATTATTATTATTATTATTATTATTATTATTATTATTATTATTATTATTATTATTATTATTATTATTATTATTATTATTATTATTATTATTATTATTATTATTATTATTATTATTATTATTATTATTATTATTATTATTATTATTATTATTATTATTATTATTATTATTATTATTATTATTATTATTATTATTATTATTATTATTATTATTATTATTATTATTATTATTATTATTATTGTCATTGTCATTGTCATTAACATTATCATTATCATTATCATTATCATTATTATTATTATTATAATCATCATTATCGTTATTATTATTATTATTATTATTATTATTATTATTATTATTATTATTATTATTATTATTATTATTATTATTATTATTATTATTATTATTATTATTATTATTATTATTATTATTATTATTATTATTATTATTATTATTATTATTATTATTATTATTATTATTATTATTATTATTATTATTATTATTATTATTATTATTATTATTATTATTATTATTATTATTATTATTATTATTATTATTATTATTATTATTATTATTTATTCTAACTAGACATAGTATAATTTGGGTTTGTGGGCCATGGTCTAAGTGGACCTTTAAGATGCATAAGTGACTGCGACCATCTCACTATCTTGTTAAATGGTTGGTTGGTTACAAACACGCCCCATATGGCAACCTTGGCCTTCGGGGTAACCTCGTCCCACCACGTGATGTCTGGACCCATTTTCCAGTTGGAGGCATCCAGAGGGCGGGTCCATTACCTCCAATGATAGGGTGATAGTGAAGATGACGGTGAGGCGAGAGGAACTACAGCTTATTCCGTGGACTCATAACCACGTTGGGCATAGGGGACACTTCACATATGCTAGATAGAGGTGAAGGCGTGGATAGCGCCGACTTAAAATCGCCAACCCCAAAGCCGGGAATCGAATTCAGTACCCTTAGCACGGGAGCCGTGAACGAAACCACTGCATTACCCCGGCGCCCCTATCTTGTTAATTTACTGGATGCATTTCGTACTTAGACCATCAAACAGCAGCATAGTATTTATGTAGCAATTTCTGACATACGTCACTATACTCGTATTGACCAAACAAGTATAAGGATTCGTCAAATACCGACCAATCGCTGAAATTTTCAGGATATTCGATTTATGGGATACCTTTAACTTCAGCATGTTTTTTAAATCGATCATTGGACACAGTGCACAATTATCGCTTAGCAATTATCACGTGACGTTATCTTACTTTATTATTTTCTTACAATCAATAAGCACCACATGACGGCCTTAAGACCAAAGTTGCTTTCACCAGTGTTAACTTGTGCACGGCCTGTAAGAACTATTAGGCTTGTACATTGTGTCTTCTGAGGTTGTTTCGTTTATGTGCTAATGTAGGCCTATGTCGTCTAGGAAAAAAAATAACTTGTTTTATTGCTTTGAACAATTTGTTTTATTCGTGAAATAGTCTCTACAAATGTAACTCGTGGTTTTGAACTTTTCTAGATAAATTCAACACAACTCGTGTCATTACCTATCATAACCTTTCGTTTCCAGACTATGTTTAGCCCGCCTCAGTAGCGTAGATGGTAGCATGTCTGCCTCACGTTCAAGAGGTTCCGAGTTCGAATCTCGGTCAGGTTGAGTTACCTGGATAGGGTTTTTCCGGAATTTCCCCTTATCCTGAAAGACGAATGTCGGGTAACTCTAAGCTCCATGGACTCCGGACGCATTGAGCATCATTTCACTCATTTCATTCATCGTCCGATATGACTAAATGTTGGAGGACGTAAATTACAACAACAACAAAAAAACCCTATGTTCTTATGTTCATACTAATAACTATTGAAATGATCATTGAGGGAATATATTATAAAATATGTTTTGTATGCAATGAAGGACATTTGCACACTTACATTAATCCGATATGCAATTGTCATCCTGACAGCGCTACAGCAATCGAAACTTGACCCGGAACTGGTATCACGTAAGTTTATCATGAATCTGTCGACAACATCGTTCGTAATATTCTGCTGCAGTATTCCTCTTTGATAACGTGCATAATGTTTAGTACCAACTGCGCATTTAGAAGGCCGTCCATCTTTCTCAAAATTATTTTAGGCTTTTAGGTTTTAACGGTCACCAGCCCCTTTGAATTCTCTCTGAGTATCCACAACATTGTATTCTGATATGCCGCTACCTCGGTAGTTAATATATTAATGCAACTTTAAAACACTTTCAATACAATCTGCTTTTCATCACCTTTCAAGTAACTTTGACTAATAATTTTTTCACTGCCACAATTAGATCTCTGCCCTGCTTGTCCAACAGTGTAAGGTCACGATAGCTCGTGTTTAGTCAACGGACTTTTGGTTTGTATTTAAATATAATTATAACAGCTGCGCCAGAAGCCATTATATAAAGTAGTTAGGATTTCATTAGGACATTCTAGACAAAAAAAAAATCAAGAGATGAGGGAACTATTTTTCCTTCCTCATATGAGCCTATCGGTTAAGAATCAATCACAGTTATTTTTGTTAATTGATGGAAATTAATCATTCCTTCACATTAGCCGTGCATAGGCTAAGGTTTTGAATAGACAGAGTCAAACTGAAAAATTCAATGCCATGGCCAGGATTTGAACCACAGATCTCCTGGTTTCCGTCCAGTCGGTCTTATCCATTGAGCTACCATGGCCAACGTGTCATCGTGAAATTAAATTCATTTGACTCACATATTTTCCCGGTAAATCACTAGGGGCTTTCGTATTCGAGAAGTATTAGTCAATTGGAGAATTTAATGTCATGACGGCACGTTGGCCATGGTAGCTCAATGGGTAAGACCGACTGGACGGACACCAGGAGCTCCATGGTTCAAATCCTGGCCATGGCATTGAATTTTTAAGTTTGACTCTATCTATTCAAAACCTTAGTCTATACACGGCTAGTATGAAGGAATGAATACTTTCTATCAATTAACTTAAATAATAAGAGTTTAATGATGAAGGCTGGTACTCAAGTACTTACGACAGTAAGTCGCCAGGAACGGTGTATCTCGAATACGACAGTTCCTAGTGGGTTACCGGGAAAATATGAATCAATTAGAGAATTTAGAGTCATGACGGCATGTTGGCCATGGTAGCTCAATGGGTAAGAGCGACTGGACGGAAACCACGAGATCCGTGGTTCAAATTCCGGCCATGGCATTGAATTTTTCAGATTGACTCTATTTAACCAATCACAGTGTTTACTGTCATGTATTATACTGAATTCCCTTCGTTGTATGTAGCTGGTGCTTATTTCAGTGGGAGTATAGAATTTAAAATAGTAGTAAATAGTAAACAAACGATTTCAACATAAATATTAACAGCTTTATAAGTATATATCGGATTTATTAAAAATATACTGAATTCTTCAACGAAGGTTCAATAACCTTTGGAGATCTGAACGTGCTTGAATGTATACTCTACTTTTGTGACCACGCCCAGATATAAAGAGTCATGGCTCGTAGCATCTTGACGGCGCAAATAATTCTTTCACCATTATTTCCTTTAAAACCCGCTACACACAGCAGACTTTTCCAGATGGTTTTCTAAATAATGCAAAAGCACGTTTAAGAAAATTCAAAACAAAATATAGTTAGAAATTTATTGTTCTACTATGTGTTTAAAATGGGAAGAGTTCTGGAGTTCAGCTAATCAGATGCCGTATCACACTCAGCGTTGCCAGCTTGTTACCCCACTCCTTTTATATTTCCCTCTCTCTCGCACACTCATACTTCGCAATACCCGCCTTTTTGATTTGCCACTAATTTCACCGCAAAAATCCATTGCACTATTTAACTCTTACTCTACTGTTGTGTAAATAACAACTGAATGATATTGATCTGAACTCTCCAGAGTAAATAAACACTTCTTACATAGCATTCATTCATAAACATAAGCATATGGCATTCCACAGGCTAACAGGGAATGAAGCGTTTGCTATTTCTCGAATTAAACACCTTGACCTATTCACAGTAATTGTTTTATCATGTTATGTCAGTCATTTAAATTTCAGTTCTGAGTAATTAAAAGTATATGTACATACACTCCAACCACTTTGAACTCTCTAGAGTAAATAGATTACGAAACTTCATAAATAAAGATATAATGTGACCAGACACATTCTGCCAGGGCAGCAGGAAATTTATTGTTTCCTCTCGCTCGAATTGGCTTATTCAAAGTAATTCTTTTATCACGTCATGTCAAACATTTACGTTTCAGTTCTGAGTAATAACAGATATACGTACAGGCATACAAGCCAACCAATAATGATATTCATACAGTGCCTACGTCGCGATTTATTGCTATAATACAGGTAATATTGGTTTATTTACTTGTATTAGAAAAACTATTTGAGCTAAAAATATGGGGTTTTCTTGGTTATGTTAGATACATTACTCTCTGCCTTCCACATGGATCAGTTTTGGCAAAATCTGAATTTTTGTCTTTGCGTGAATACTATTTCATACCGATCGATTAGGTTGGTGCTCCTCACACACCACTTAGCTGGAAAGCACTACAACACCGCAGAACTCCGATTGGTTGCTCACCTAATAGCGTTCAACGACAAACACCTTCCCATTGGAAACACATAATAGACCCTGTACGTTACATAAAGTAAGTTGATCAGATATACTGGTCCCAAAACATTAGAGAGAAACTCCAATTGTGCTTGCAGCTGACTAATTAGCGATCTTTGAATGGAAAGAGTACAGCGTTGCGAGATGTAATACAGTCATGCTTTTTATTTTTATTTTTTTTTTTTTATTTTTTTACAAAGTATTGACGAATTTACCAAAGAAAACTAGGTAAGTTAAAACCTTCTTCCTGCGACACGCTATTTGGCCCAACTTTCAATTAACCATCATTTGGCGGTGTTTGAACAACCCACCAGTCACATTTCTCTTATTTTACTTAGGATTAGAACTCTTGAAGGCACAATATATAACAGGGGTGACCACTAACCTTAATTTTGGTAGCCGAAAATTTATGATGCTAATGCAAATTGAGCCACATTCCAAGAAATATTTATAACATAGTTTATAAAACGAAAACGCACTTCTATTTTATAGAAAATGAAGGAACGTTTGGTTTTTGTACTATACAGAATATTATTGTTCAGTTACACATGAAGGAATTATATTCTACTTTTGAGATCTACTTTTTCGAATGTTTTATCTGGCAGAAAATTGGTAAGCGCAGTTTGCACAAGTTCAATTAAATCCTTATCACTTAGTTCAGATCGATATTTAGATTTAACGAATTTAAGTGTTGTGTACAGTCATTCACACGCATAAGTAGTCATAAAGATATATTGAAATATGTTGCTTAGTACCATCTTTTGTTAACGGATATTTTTCTTCTGCAACACTCTTCCACAATTTTATTACGAGAGTGGTCCGAAAAGTTTCCGAGACATTTTTTCATTTTTTCATTTTTATTTTCAACATAGTCTCCTACACACTTTTCCCAGTGTAACCCATCCAAATAGTACTCGGCATTTTTCTCTGCAAAATAATTGTTCACGAAGATTTATATGAAGAAAATCTCTGTCCTCCGAGCGCAGTTTTCAGATGAAACAAAAAGAAGTCGCTTGCCACTAGATCTGATGAGTAAAACGGATGGTCAAGCAGTTCAAACCATAATTCGTGGATTTTCTCCATTGCAACCGCTGATGTGTGAGACGGTGCGTTGTCTTGGTGAAACGGGATTTTCTTTTTCTGCAAATGTGGCCGTTTTTCCGCAAGTTCTTCCTTCAGCTTGTCAAGTAATAAACACGTTCTATACTCCTGTAATGGTTTTACCTTTTTGAAGATAATCGATTAAAATAACCCAATGACTATCGCGCCCCCCAAAAAAGAAAAAAAAACAGAAACAGCCTCCATCACTTTCACAGCCGAAGAAAACAGTTTTGCTCTTTTGGAGCCGGTTCTCCCTTTGCAGTCTACTGTTTGGACTGTATTTTGGTTTCGGACGTATAATGGTGTATCCAAGTTTCATCTACAGTAATTAATCGGCGCCAAAAATCGGATTTATTGCGCCTAAACTGCGCCAACAGAGCGTTGGAGATGTTCATTTGAACACGTTTTTGGTCTAACGTGAGCAAACGCGGCCTCAACGCGCGGACAGCTTTCTCATGGCTAAATGTTGATTCAGTATGTGCCAAACACGTTCTTATGTCACGTTCACAGCCTCTGATATGTCTCTCACTTTAATTCGGCAGTCGTCTAACACCATTTGGCGAACTTTGCAATGTTTTCGTCGGTAGTTGCAGTTTTGGACGCCCCAAACGTGAATCCACTCCCAAGCTCTTACAGCCACGTTTAAATTCACCTGCCCAAAATTTCACTGTGGTAAATGATGGTGCGGAGTCCCCATACACAGAATCCAACTCATCTTTGATTTGTGTAAGCGTATTGCCTTTCATAAACAAATATTTAGTGAGAGCTCGATACTCGATTTTGTTCATTTTCATAAAAACACTCACATCAATTCACTCAAACAACTGTTACACAACTACTGAGCGTCCAAAATGGCTGAAACCTTGGTGAGTAACTGTCAACAGATGAACAACGAAATTCAGGTTTTTTACGAGTGCTGCCATCTTCATTTTAAGGTCGGAAACTTTTCAGACCATTCTCGTATACTGGCTGAGTAAAAAGAATGTCTTTAACCCCGCTTTTGTAACTCTATGACGTGATTTTTTTTTTTTTTTTTTTTTTTTTTTTTTTTTTTTTTTTTTTTTTTTTTTTTTTTTTTTAGAAAAGCTGTAAGATATCAACATGCCCTCACATTATTATGGTTACAAATAAAAGGTGTAAGGTTCTTATGGCAACATTTCTTTTTTCTTCAGTCCTCCAGTCCTCAGTCTCAGAACGCACGAACATATGCCATTTCAAACCGTAATTTAAATATATTAAGACCTTACTGCTGTGTACTGAGCTAAGGAAAAAGCGTCATTACTTTAAACTCAGTAGGTTTTCAATTAAACAATACAGTAGGCTACTTCAATAGTGGTTTTGGATTTAACAAATGTAGATAAAAGCTAAGCTAATAAGGACAACAATGTGTACTTCATTGCTGAATCTTCGTGAAAGTAATTAGTGATGGCACAAGTTACAGAAAGACAACGAATTGAAATACTAATGATGATCGGATACGGTGATAGGAGGACCCAAGAATAGGCCTGTGTTTTGTTTGCGATATTTTGAACAATTTCAAAGAAACCAGAAGTATTAAAAGTAGACAAAAATGTGTCAAAAATTGCAGTTCAATATCTAACTGTACGTTCGGAGACTAGATGACCACAAAAAAATGTTGCCTTAAAAATAAGTTATGTCCTATTCACAACCATAGTAATATGAAAACATGTTGATATCTTACAGCTTTTCTAAAAAAAATATCACTTCACAAAACTATAACTACAAAGTAGTTCCATACTTTTTACTCATCCCGTAGAAACGCCACTTTGAGTCTTTTAGTACTTCATCATCTTACAGTTTTAGTAGGTCCAACTCTACAACTGCTGTATCCTTTGTTATTGTGATGGAAAAGAACACCCATCGCCCAGAGCAAAAGTATTTTCCAGCAACGAATTTGAAGGTTTAAGTGATCCTAAATCCTTAAATCTGCCATTGATTTCTTTAGCGAGACCTGACATGTTACTCAAGTAATCTACAGTTTCCACCTGTACGTGAGGGAGGCTTTCAGTAATTTTCTTCAAACATTTGTAGTCAGCAAAAGTTTTAGTCTGAAACTTTAACTTGCTATGAAATCTAAATACAGTCTGGGCCAAATCAGAAATAGGTTTTCTTCTCTTCATGGTAAAGATATGTGTAAGGACAACATATGTTAAAGAAATCTAACAAACACGGCGGTCATTAAGTTCAGGAACATTTTTTTTGTACTTACATCCTCCAACGTTAAGTCATATCGGACGATGAATGGAATGGGTGAAATGATGTTCAAATGAGCCCGGGGTCCATGGAGCCTAGAGTTACCCGACATTCGCCTTTCAGGATAAGGGAAAACCACGGAAAAACCTTATCCAGGTAACTCACCCTGACCGAGATTCGAACTCGGAACCTCTTGAACGTGAGACAGACATGCTACCACCACGCTACCAAGGCGGGCTGTTCAGAGAAAGATTTTCCTTTTTGCTCCGCCTTGAGATGTTATTTTCCATTAATAATATTAGTTTAATCTTACTCTAAGCATGGTGTTAAGAGCCGCGTGCGGCTCCCGAACCTCGTTGTGGCTACCGCTGATACATATATGTTACACTCACATGATTTTCTCTACTCACTATCGTCTATTTCTATATACCTTGTACAAACCTACTTGTAAAAACTTATTTTACTGCATCTTTAAAATCATTCGAGATAATTCTCTGCAGAAAATGATTGCTTGCAAATTTTGTTGTAAGTACAGGGGAACAGAGCACGTCGAATCGTTAGCCATCCTGAAAAGGCGAGCGCTATGACTTTAAAATTCCATACCTTTTTTCCGTAACATCTCTAAAAACAAATGAATTGCTACAGGTTTTTAAAAGGTATGAACAATGTTAGTGTATATCTCGTAATTTCTGAAGCACAAAAATGTTATTTACGAGGGCTGTTCAATAAAGAATGATCACATTTTTTTTGACAACGTACCTTTGCTCATCCTCATAATTTTGATGGTCCTTCTCCAAATAGTCTCCCCTGAATGCGATATACTTCTCCCAGCGTTTCTGCCAGTCTTCAAAGACATGCTGGAAACCATTTCTTGAGAGATCCTTCAAAATCGCCTCCGCAGCCTTCACTACTGCTTCTGATGATGGATAATGCTTCCCATGAAGGCGTTTCTTCAAGTTAGGGAATAGAAAAAAGTCACATGGGACTATAGGGAGGGTGAGGGATGCACTTCACGTTGATTCTTGCATGATATTCAGCCACAACATTGGCAATATGCGGCCGCGCATTATCGTGGTGCAGCATCCAGCCTGCTTCACAAAAATGTGGTCTTTTGCGACTGATATGGACTTGCAATATTTTCAGGACACTCCTGTAGTATTATCTAATTACTGATGTGTGTGCAGGTACAACATGCTCATAAACCATTTCATGAACATCAAGGAATGAGATGACCATAACTTTCCCAGCATAAGCAACCACTTTTGCATTTTTGGGGGTTGCTGAAGAAGGAAATTTCCTCACTGAGCTTTGCTGTTTGCTCTCAGGATCAAAATGATGTAGCCAAGTTTCATTAGCAGTGATTACATTTGAAAGAAACTACGGTTCTTGCTCTAACAGCAACTTTAACTGCATGTTACTTACATTGCAGCGGTAGGCGATACTGCACATGTCTGAATTTGCCTGGTTCTCACAGGCGGAAACCAGGAGTGCCAACAATGAAACTACTACGGCGTGCTTGTTTCACATTAAGCTAACAGAATACAATAAGATTGAATTTTAGTGCGAAAAATGACCGTAAAAAAATTATGATCATTCTTTATTGAACAGCCCTCGTAAAATATTGTGTTTTAAAGAGAGAACTATTTCTTATGTGGCATGTTTTTGTCTCACTTTAACGTTTACCAGTTATAAACAATTATATATACAACATCCATCAGAGTGAACGGGACTTCTTAGATTATTCAGGGCTCTTAGAAATTATAAGATATTCATTGATTTTTTCATTGAAATAGCTTAAACCAGCAGAGCCGATTTTGAGAAAACCAAACAATTCGGAAAAATCTTCCATGAAGAAAGGTGGCTTGGAATGGAGGGATATTCTTGAAAATTTCGTCGAATACTTGCAAGATATCAGAGAGGGGGCGAGAGACGGACACTTTCCTCTTTCTTTTAGTTGAATTCACCGAGCTAGATGGCTTAGGGGTTTCTTCTGTAACCTGCATTCGAGAGGTCCAGTTTTTTCCTTTTTTTTTTTAGTTTACGTCCTCCAACGTGCTTGGCAGCACTCCTGGACAGCTTTGGAAGGCACACAACTCCGGGCAATAAAGGAGAGCGTACAACCCTGGCTAACTTCCTGCAGGGATAACCGGCGAGCCGAGGTGATACTTACCCGGCTGAGAATTGGGCACACACGAGCGACTCATGGTCATTTGTTAAGAGGTGAACCGGCCCCAGTGTGTGCTCCATGTGCAGTACGCCTCACTGTGCGGCAACTCGAGTGCCCGCAGTACGCCCGCGTTCGCCAGTCAGTAGGCTTGGGGACTAACTTGCTGGAGGTTTTAGGGGACGACCCAGTGGCCGTGGTTAAGGCACTGCGGTTTGTTTCCCAAATCGGTTTTAATAGACAAGTCTGACTTGCATTTTATATTTGTTAATTTTAGAGATTTTAAGTTGTCTTGGGATGGGTTTTTATGTACTTTTAATAGTTGAGTGTTTTTATTTTTATTTTACATTTTAGCTTAATTTGTGTAGCTTTTATTTTTTAGTGTTGACTTCGGGCCCAAATGACCTTGTTGTCGACGGGCCCTAAAACACCACACACTCACTCACTCCTCCAACGTTAAGAAGTCATATCGGACTACGACGATGAATGGAATGGGTGAAATGATGCCCGGGGTCCATAGAGCTTAGAGTTACCCGACATTCGTCTTTCAGGATAAGGGAAAATCCTGGAAGAAACCTTGTCCAGGTAACTCACCCTGACCGAGATTCGCACTCGGGACCTCTTGAACGTGAGGCAGACATGCTACCACCACGCTACCGAGGCGGGCTGAGGTCCGGGTTCGATTCCTGTTGCCGGCCTACCTGTTCATGGATTTTCTCGGGAATTTTCCCGGGTCGCCAAGCAAATGCTACGTAGGGCAGGAACTTTGGAGACCAAAACTTTGGAACGAGGCGGCTGCAGGTTGTGAGACACTGACCTATGGAACCTCGCGATCCACTGCTGTCCTGATGTACAGTCACGTTCCGACGGAGGGTCTGAGGTGATACTTGGAATAATGACATGTGTGCTGCTTTAAGGCAGTGGGAAAAGTTTGTGAACAAATAAACGAAGTCCCTGAATGATACTAATGGTAATTGTGTTGAACAAAATCTTCAACGTGTTCTTAAAACAATCCATTATATTCGAAGCTGTGTGAAGTGCGAAATTGTTTAAACAGCAACAAAAATTCAAATATAAACTGTTTCAAGTACGCTCCAATCACACGATGCGATGTAGAGAGAACATTCTCTCAATACAAAAATATTTTGTCAGACAATAGAACCAGCAGCAGATTTGATAATTTACCAATGTACGTAGTTGTACCCTGCAATAAAATTAGTGACTATAATTAAAATTTAAACAGTGTTATTTCAATAGGCCTGTGTATCTGTTCACAAAAGAGAGAATGAATAAGTTTTGGGACTTTCTCATGTTACTCATATTGTCGCGAACCCATTATTTACGATAGCGTGGCGTGGAGCGATAAGGGACAGACAGTGCCGGGTGGAGAGAAAGAGCTTGCCTAAGCACATAAACATATCGCGGAGATAAAAGGCTTGCCAAAACAGATAAAGTTAGATAAAAAAGGAAAATTCTAGTGTCATCTTGATTGTCTTACAGAACATTAGATTTCTTGTTTGTTTTAGAACAGTCTAGAATTATCGATGTAGGTGACACGCCAGCGGAGGGTTGTAGTCGTAAACAGAGTAGTGGTCGAAAACGGAGTTGAAAAAACAGTTGTAAACAGAGGCGGAACGAGAGTTGTCATTGAAACTAGTGTGTTTGGAAAGTGAGGTCTTTGTTATGGTCAACGACCTTCGTCGATTGTAATTGTGTATGTGACGTAATTCTGCTACCGTAAGGATTGTCCAAAGTGTATTTCTACAGAAATAAAGAACATTTTGATTCTACGAACCAACAAAGTCACAATATATACGCGCTTGGTCAAGAGCCTCTGTTCGTTGTCGTCGACTGACTTCGTGCCCGAGGTCGGAATCAGGTGTAGGGTGCTCTGCGGACGTCCTTCTTTCACCTTCAGGTCTTTGTAAACAGACCTAATTCTATAGTCTTGGCGTAGCAAACGTATTAGGTTCGGTGTCTAAAGTTCTTGCCCTGTTAATTACATTCCCCCGAACTTCCTGTCCTTTTATTCCATCCCCATTATCATTTTACATCATCTCTCATCTGGTAGCCTCTTTCAGGGTAGAAGTCACGGCAGTAGCCTCGGTGGAGCATGGCAGGATGATATGCTCTTAGTAAAACTTCCTCCTTCGACAGGACGGTCTCCATTCTCCGAGCCCGGGCTAGGGGGCCTTGTGCGGTCCGCAGTTGGGTGAGCTGCCAGTTGTGCTGGCCTTCTAGGGAGACTCCAATTGGTAAATGGTAGGGACCCTGCCCTGTGTATTGTCGTGGCTTCTTGGGACGGCTGTCCTCTGTCTACTCTCGCCTTATCCTTCCTCCCGGGGATGCCGCACTTGGGACATAGGTACAATAGATCAAGACTAGTCGCAGTGCCGAATCTCCTCTTCAGCGTGATCCAATCTAATCCAGTTAAATTCGTAATCGAACTTTCGGATGGAAGGGAATATCTTCATGAAAGGTACTCGATTTTTTCTCAAAACGGTTCTAACGATTTTGATTAAAACACAATATTTTAGATATTCTCATAAGTTCATAACAAATTGCGAAAAGCCTCTTAAGTTCTCTTCACTCTGAATGATTTTTGTATAACTGGTAAACAGATAAAATAGAAACCACCTTACTCCTAACGGGCCCAAATGACCTCTCTGTCGGCGGGCCCTAAAACACCACACACTCAAACACCCCCCAACTCCCAAAAATGTAGATTTCCTTAAAGTACATATTTTATATCAAATTGCTTTTCTTTTTCTTTTCTTTCCTTTTTCAGTTAGTTGTGACTTTGTGGGTTCGTGGAATTAAAAGTCCAATTGCACAAACTCAAAATGTTCTTTATTTCCACCGAATTACAGTTGGAACACTTGCCAATTACATAGAATTACGTAGCGCACACAATTACAATCCACCAGTTCGTCTGTCACAGGTCTACTCCACACTCACAATTACGCACAGCTCCACTGATACGCGTACGCAGTCTTCCAGTCCGTTTCTCTAGCACGGCGCTCCTCACGGTTGCTCGCCAAGAACTGAACTGACTCGTCCACTGCAGCCCTTATATAAGAAGATCGCTGTTTCTGGAAGCTTCGCGGCTCGAAACATCATCCCGACTGTTCCAGACGTCAGGGGGAGGGGAAAGAGACAGTACAGTGCCCGTGAAACTTTTCTAATCATCCCCTCAGTTAGTGACACGAGATAAATGTGAAGGCGTGGTCTAAATGCCTCCTGTCCCCCACTCAGCTATCAGTTGGTCGTGCCTTCCGATGATTGGGTGAAAATACCTCTACTTCCCCTCGAGATTACTCTTTTTTCCTAGTCGTGCAAACAGAAGAGGATTTTTAAGTCGACACATAGCAAGGAACTCTTAAGAGATCGTTTTCCAATAATTATTTACTGTACACCAAAATGTGCATTTTCAGTGAAATTTCGAGATCAAGATTTTGGGTGGTATACTTCTACCAACTTTAGGTAACGTAATCTAGCTGAGACATTTTCGGTCGGGATTTTACAATTATTATTTATTATTATCAAGGAAAGCTCTAACAAGGCGTTATCTACCCAGAGATTCTCGCGTACAACTACAGTTCATTCTATAATTATAATTATTAGAGTGACATACAACGGTCACATCCCTCATTGCCTGAAGTAGAGTTTGCTGCTATCATACTTCAATCCAGTAAGATCTTTAGCTAATGAGGACATCAGAACATCTTTGCACGTGGAGCCGATCATGTGGTAGGAGCTGGTTACTCTTTGCTCTATGAACAGCCTAGTGCGATATCAGCCTTATTATAAAATGGACTGCACACCATTTCGTATTGATTCTATACTCTGCACTCGTGTGTGCTGAATCTTCTTGTAGATATAAGACTTCCCCTGATTTCAAACTTTCCCTTCGTCACTGCTAATAAAGCATTCTCTCCCCCAGAGCAAAGGGGTTCCTCATTCTTTTCTCACCCTTTCTAATTGCGCTTACATTTGTTTTTTGTTTCCCCTGTCGCGTGAATGTGGCACCAAACGCAGAGCATAGATTAAGGAATATTGCACCACACCATATGTCTTGCGGCCTACCCCAAGGCGCATTGCTAATTACCTTCCTGAAATCTGTATTGTCCAAACCAGCAACCCTCTTTAGGGTTGTCACGAAGGAAATCCGAGTAACTGATGTAAAAGGAAAAGGGGGGATGGTATTTGATAGCAACTCTGTTCAAGGAGGAAAGCTGGGACTGTGAACAGTAAGTATTGATATTTCGACGCCAAATATTAGTTGTTTTGGTGCACAACACTGCTGGACTTCAACAAGTGCGGTTCTCAGATCGAGCAATTTTAGTGTCAACTTGTACTTACAGAACGTTAGTGATGTAAATGGAGATAATTAGATAACTGCTACCTTAATGTGTATTCGCTTCAGTGTGTTTGTTTTCTCTCTTCGTCTAACAGTCTTACCACAAACGGTCGTAATTGGGCCACGATTTCTTTTAAAGCGTTTTAGTATAGAATACCCGTTTTGCTTCTGTTTGTTTATTCTTCAGCGTGTTAATTGCTGGTCCTGCGCCGTGGCGTAGCGGGCTAAGGCAGCATGCTTTGGTCCCTGGCCACGGAAAGCGGCCGGGGTTCGATCCCACCCATGTGGTGGGGATTTTAAGTGCCGGGTATAGGACCGGTGCCCACTCAGCTTCGTGAGGAAAGTGAGGAGCTTACGATAGGTAAGCGGCCCTGGTCACGGAAACCAACATTCCGGGTGGGAGATGCCGAGATGCTGACCACATCTCCTCCCCGTATCGGTTGGATGATCGGCCACCTCTGCCGTGCGTAAGTGGGCGTGAGGCCGGCAGTCGGGTTGGTAGGCTCAGGCCCACTCGGGACTGTTACGCCATGGATTACGT
Organism: Mantis religiosa; assembly: GCA_030765055.1. Lineage (NCBI taxonomy): Eukaryota > Metazoa > Arthropoda > Insecta > Mantodea > Mantidae > Mantis > Mantis religiosa. The sequence goes on along the minus strand of CM060954.1, from coordinate 121,961,599 downwards.
GTTAATTGCTGGCCTAGGTAGTGTGAGGTCAATGAACTTGCATATAGCATTCGAACTTAGTTCCAATACCACATTCATTGTCGTAAGGACTGATACAGTTCTCGGAGGGGGGCGACACATATAGCTTCTGTTACAAACCAAACTAGGCCAATTAAGCTAATATTTACGTATGTAATATTGTTCATGCATCATCCCCTATTACCCATACAATTATATGTATTTTATACACCTAATAGCCTGATAATATTATACTTACACTGACCAATGTGAATGTCCTTTATACTGTGGCTATAGTTGACTGTTTACCGACATTCCCCATGGCAACCTTGGCCTTCGGGGTAACCTCTCCCACTACGTGATGGCTGGATGCTTTTCTCAAGTGGAGGCACCCAGAGGGCGGCGTTCATAACCTCCAACCGTAGATGATGTTGAGGCGAGAGGACCTAGAGCTTATACCATGGACTCCGAACCACGTTGGGCATAGGAAACACTTCACATGTGCTAGACAGAGGTGAAGGCGTCGATAGCGCCGACTTAAAATCGCTAACCCCAGAGCCGGGAATCGGACTCGGGATCCTTAGCACGGGGACCGCGAACGAAACCACTACGCTACCTCAGCGCCCCTATTTTGGCTATAGTTAAATGAGGAAAAACGCCCAAGTTTAATATCAAGGAGAGTCAAAATTTCGGCATTCATCGCATAGTACTACGATTTATAGTGCAATTCATTAAATATTCCTTTTAATAACAAACTCAAGCAGAAAAAGTAGCACTGTTTATCAATTTCGTTAACAGTAATCAAAATATTTTATTTCTACCCTTTTAGGGAGTAACTTAGGCCACAATAATTTACTCGAACTAGAACATTTCTGTTGTAAATATGTGAGAGAGATGAGAGAGAAATAGTCAAACGAGGCCTCTTAGGCCACTGAGGTACACTAAACAATATAGCAATGTATATAATTCCTTTAATCACTGCTCAGCATGCCTTCGCCTAAGAATTGTGATTTCTAGGAGGCTTCTAATGACAACCATCCATTACTCCGGACAATTGTGCACAAGAGTTCTTAAAATGTCCAAACTATCACTTACAAGGGTGGGTCAAAAAGCAATGCCTCCTATTTTTTTCCTTAAATAAGTAAGTTATGTGAAAACTTTGAATTTGGTGCAATTCCTCAAACCTTCTTCTCCAATCCCCTGCAGTGGTAACTTCCTAAGTCAACAGGTGGCAGCACTGCATCCTCTTGCAAAATGGCTGACATCAACATTCGTATTAGACAGCGTTCTGTGATTGCGGAAGGTGAAACGTCAATTCGCATTCACGAAAGGCTAAAAACTGTGTATGGTGATGCAACGGTGGATGTCAGCACTGTTGGACGATGCGTTCGTCGCTGTAACGAAGCTGAAGGGCAAACACCATTGGCAGATGAAAAGCGAAGCGGCAGGCTGGTGACTGCAGTGACTCCATGCAACATTCAGCGAGTCGACGACATCATTCGTGGTGATTGCCGGGTAACAACAGGTGAATTGTGTCGCATTACCTCCCCCAGTAAAGGCAGGGTGATGGCGATTATTCAACAACTGGATTACTCAAAAGTTTGTTCACCTTGGATACCAAGAATGTTAACCACCCCAAACAAAGAAACGAGGAAAACAATAGCCTCCGAACACTTGCAGCGCTTCAATTTGGAGGGAGAGGAGTTTCTGGAAAGAATTGTTACTGGAGATGAAACATGGGTTCAGTTTTTTGAACCTAAATCAATGAGGCAGTCAATGGAATGGCATCACACAACGCCACCGAAGAAAAAAAATCAAAACTCAGCGGTCGGCAGGGAAAGTTATGGCGACAGTATTTTGGGATGCGGAGGGTGTGCTTATGATTGATTTTTTGGAGCAGGAATGCACAATAAATTCTGTCCAATACGTCAGAACTCTCAAAAGGCTGAAAGCACGTCTTCACCGAGTTCGCCCAACAAAAACTATGGCGGATGTTCTTCTTTTGCATGACAATGCAAGACCACACACCAGCCGTTACATCACTGCAGAAATTGAGAAATTGGGATGAAAAGTCTTACCTCACCCCCCATACAGTCCTGAGCTGGCACCATCAGACTTCCATCTGTTCGGGCCACTAAAGGAAGCTCTTCGTGGGATTCATTTTGAAGATGAGGAGGCTGTAAAAACGTCCGTGCGTCAATGGCTTAGCAAGCAAGACCGTGTGTTTTACCATACTGGAGTACGTGTCCTAGTTATAAAGTGGACCAAAACTGTGGAAAAGGACGGAGATTATATTGAATAATGACAAACTAGTCGTCAATGGTGTAGTTTTCAAGCTATGTAAATTGAATTCAATTTTCTTGGACCCACCCTCGTAGGTCACAAAAAGTGTAAACGTGTCAATTAAATAAACAATTTTTTCTTAAATCCCTCTGTTTTCTCGTATGTAGATAACAACGTCCACCTCTGCCACTAATAACGTAGGTTATTATGGTAAACGTAACAAATTATTTGTTAAACTTTCTTTCACAATCGTTTCGTTCCGCATGAATAACACTGTTAGCATTTCTAACCTTATTTTCTATTTCTTTTTAATTTGAAGGGTGATTCTAAACGTATTTTTGTGCTGAATTCGAAAATAATCTCGATTTTCTCCCATCATATCAGGTTTTAAACTATTCATAAATAACAAACATAAAATTAAATCTTTGTGAAACGTAATAAAATAATGGAAAGATAGAGCAGACTGAAAAATTCAATGCCATAGCCGGGATTTGAACCACGGATCATCTGGTTGCCATCCAGCCGCTCTAACCCTTGAGCTACCATGGCCAACGTGCTAACATGACATTAAGTTCTCCAAGTAACTCGTGTTTTTCCCGGTAAACCACTTAGGAGTTCTCATGAACACATGAGACAACTACCTTAATGGCGACTTACTACATGTAAGTACTTTAAGGCCCGGGCTTTATAGTTAACCACTATTAGGTCAATTATTGGAAATTAATTGTTCTTTCATACTGGCCGTGTTAAGGCTAAAGTATGGAAAGATAGAGTCAGACTGAAAAATTCAATGCCATAGCCGGGATTTGAACCACGGATCTCCTGGTTGCCATCCAGCCGTTCCAACCCTTGAGCCACTATGGCCAACGTACTTGACATTAAATTCTCCAACTGACTCGTGTCACGTTAATGAATTTAATGTCATGTCAGTACGTTGGCCATAATGACTCAAGGGTTGGAGCGGCTGGACGGCAACCAGATGATCCGTGGTTCAGGTCCCGGCTATGGCATTGAATTGTTCAGTCTGACTCTATCTTTCCATACTTAAGCCTACACACGGCCAGTGTCAAAGAACAATTAATTTCAAGTAATAAAATTACTTTCAACAAGCATTTCTATGAAAAACTAGGCCATAATTATAATTTTTATTTGCCGCTAATTAATCATTAACTAATAATAATTATAAGTACATTCATAACCATACTTAAATATCGCAATTCAAATTTTCTCCTCATTGATCTCCTCGATTGTTGTTCAGAGCAGCCCCTTTTTGACATCCAACACTAGTCCGCCATCATGTGAATACTTCACTTCTATCCATATCTCATTTCCATATTCTTTTATATCCTGATGAAAAATTTCACTCTGTTCCTCATTAAAATCTGCTTATCAGGGAAATACGTACTTTGCCACTCATATTTTAACCAATGTGTTTGAAATGTTGTAGCATACGGTAACAAAGTTTAGATCTTTTATATTTCCAAGGAGACTATATTTTTGAAATTATTCCAAGCGTCCTTCACTTCTCGACACATAGTATTCTCAAAGTATATGTCCATCATCAGGTTTAGATTACTCCAGCTTTAATTTTTCCATAGGATACTGAAGAAAATGCAATATAAAGGTAATTAAAGCACTCACTGTCTTTACCTAGAATTTTCCTAAATTATTTCATTAACCTAACTTTTCATAAAGAGGTGGCAACATACTTTTGAGGGATCAATAGGAAGTTCACTTTTTATAATTATGTTTTCCGGCAGATGTTAAATTTCTACGTGGCCACTTAGCTCTGCTATCCCATTCACATAAGAAACAAGGACATTTTGTGAAACCAGCCTGTTGACCACTAATCATGAAATGTCCACACACTATCAATGGATGGTTTTCATACTGTAGTTTCTGTAACAAAAACTTAACCGTTTCATATGTCCCCTTTGAAACAAAATAGTGGACTACAGGAATGGAGGACTGAATGCTTCCATTATGAAGCAAAACACCTTTAAGGCTTTTTGAGAGAATCAGAGTGAGTACTCGCGGTGCGGTACCCTGAAAGCAATACGTCACTGGGCGAAAGTCACAGCACGCTTCCTACCATTTCAGTCCAATGCTTCATGACGATGGGTTGCCCCAATGCCGAGCTGCATTGTATGTTGTACTCACCCTGCGAGTTGGTAAGTACTCCACTACTTTTTACATGAATCCAAGCTGGAACTGTCTGACCTGTATATGTACAGATGTATTATATTTTTAGACGTTGCGTATGACGTAATGTTGCGCAACAGTTTATGGTCTAGTTTACTTGTTTACTTGCAAGAAAAAGGGGTGTCAGGTTAGTAATCTTCCATCTAGCCCACTAGCTTTATCAGCAATCTGCTGGTGAAAGCAGAGATCTTACCCCTACCATTGATTCGCATGACGTCACTTACGCATATCCGAGCAAGATTATGTGCCACGTCTAAAAAATACATCTTCAATTACATATTCTTGCAATTTCACGACAGTTTATGTGACGATTGTCCAGGATCAACTGTTCCACGTGCTGAATGATCTTAGAAATGACTACCGTGGGCAGTGATCCACCACGACCAGTATCGTTAGTGATCGAGATACTGCCATCTTTGAAGCGCTTACACCATTCAAATGTCTTCTACGACTGAGTGTCTCATCACCGTACTGAGCCTGAAGTCTTCTTTTAATTTCAGCAGGTTTAATTCCCCCGTTCACTAAACAATTCACCACAACCCGCTGTTCCATGTGGACGTTCACACTGTTGTCCGCCATCTTGAATAACGGTCTATTCAGAGACACGTGAAATGAGCGCCGTCTACCAGTAAAAAGATACAGGTGCCACTGTCTACTGCATGCAAAACCTCCAGCCTAGGCGTCCATTTAAAACTGAAAAAAGAAGTGTCGGGAAAAACATCTACACGGAGGGCCATCCGAAGCGGAGTCCCCGAAGGTTCTGTGTTATCCCCGACGCTCTATAGCGTTTATGTGGCTAACCTTCCCACGTCGATATAGCACGTTAATATAGCTGCTGACGACGTGCTGTTATATTCTACAAATAGACACTCACGCAGGGCCTTCAATCCCATACAACGACACCTCTGCCTTCTCCAAGAATGGTGCACGCTTTGACGATTGTCCATCAACACGGAGAAAAGCCGAGCCATCATGTTCACCAAGCGCCGCTTTCCCGCCAACTTCCCCTCATTCACCTACTTTAGGAAAGGATTAGTTGGGAAAATTTCATCAAATACTTGGGAGTGAAGATGGATAAGGGCCTAACTTTTCGGGAGCACATCCAGGAGCTATCACATCGGTCGTGCGGCGCCTCGGCATCGCTATACCCTGTGTGGTGGTCTGTGGTGTCCGTTCCCCTGAAGTTGTGCCTTTTTCGGGATCTAGTCCTCCCTATTATGCTCTACGCGTGTGTAGTCTGTGGTATGGCGGCTCTGATCTGCTACTTCTCCAACGTGTACAACTTAAATTCCTTCGGATTATTTATTCTGAATGCAGAAGGTTCCCCGTGAGGCTACTTCGTGAGGCTTCATTCTTCCGGTATGTGGAGGATGAAATTAGGCACCGGGCCACTAAATTTTACGAGAGATGACCTCAACATCAGAGTGCCCTAGTTAGATCTCTTGGGGACTATTTACCCTGTGAACGACGCTTAAAGCGATACCGGCTATACCGCATGGCTTGCGGACACTACCAGTTACCATTCCAGCCTAAAAAGATTACAGTCACCCAAGATTTGTGTCTGGATACCTAAATTTCTGCTTTTCCTAGTTTATTAATTAATCCACCAGCGATGCACGAGGGCCGTTGCACCCGAGTCTGCATCAGTTGAGGAGGAATATGCATCCCGTCTTTCCCCTACCTAATTTTCAACCGACAATGCAACATCCACATCCCGCCACTACATGGTTAGGCTCTATCCAGAGCAGGTACAAGTCTTAACCCACCTCGGGCTGTTCCTCAGCCTGTCAGCTGCTACGAGACGTGACGAGATGACTCGTATTGACTTGAACGACCCTCGTATATTAAAATATAACCTAATGTTAGGTGCAATATAAGTACAATCATCATACTAGAAGTTGATCTGGTTGGCTCAGTTGGTTAGGCCCTGGTCTGTTGATTTCAAGGTAGTGGTTCAAACTTGACTAGACCGATGCTTTTAAGTGTGCTTAGAAGCGACAGCCCTATATCAGCACATTTACTGACATGTAAAAGAACTACGGAATGAAATTCCGGCACACCGACGGCGCTGATGTATTCCTGGTCACGATAATCCTCTCTATGGCGTATCGCATTACATATTTCTTGGTGAGACCTTATCCATTTTGAACATATTCTTTGTTACTGGCGGACTTCCAAATACTTACATATAGTTTTTCCGAATAGTAAATCGCCATCTCTTTGACCATGCAAGGAGGCTGAACTTCAATGTCATTACAGAGACATACATTTTAAATTATTTTAAATGGTTTTCTAAGGCCGGTTCTTACTGTGTAAGGAACCACAGGCGTTGCACACTAATAATACACAAAATGAAATGTTAATTGGGAAGGAAACCTTTTAGACCTAAGTTTATTTAGGAAGTACCTCTCCAGCATTTGTCAATTATGAGGACTAACGAAACGAGGACGTCGGTCCTATCGGGATTTGAACCGCAGATCTGACGTCCACAATTCGTCTTACCCACTTCGACCACCCATATTGGTTTTCAAAATCTTCATTATCAAAGCCTGTGGTACTCTTTATACATAGAAAAGTGTAAATGTATGTCATGAAAGTTTATCTCGACAAGCATAAGTTTTGTAAGAATATTTTGTAGAAGACTAGGCAGAAAAAGTCATGTGAGTGCACACAATAGGTGTTTAATATAGTATTCAATAATAAGGACGTACAACTTTCAGTTTCTGATGACCGGTATACACTGCTCCATTAATGAAGACAAAGTGGCACAAAACGCCTAACGGACTGAACGCAACTCCAGACAAAAGCAGTAATTTCCAGCAGATCGGTCTGGCTGGTTACAACTCCAGTAGCAGACAAGACAACATTTTATTCCTCTTTGTCTTTTCTTTCTCTCTTTCGCAACTCGCTCAGCTTGCAGGTGCATGAACCGAGTGGAGCTGGGGTTGATGCCCTGTCTCCCTTTCTTTTGTGCTAGTGGTTTATTGTCCAGTGCTTTCAGTTATTTTCTTTTGTACATAAATAATATACAGTCATTATTATAGCACGGGGGTGGGGTGTAAACAGAGCCCGCAGCAAGGGGAATGCAAGGTGGACAAAATCGTGACTTGATGTTGGTTAGAGTTGCAGCCTAAATCGTTGTCGTGTTCCTTTAAAGTCTGTAATGTTCAGAATCACAATGGTAATTGCTATTAATGTCCCGTGTTAACTCTTTTAAATCACGCGAGCTGTATAACTTATCTGCATTTTGGCGACGCTTTCAAACACGTAAGGAAAGTGTTGTAAAACACAACAGATATTATCAACAAAACGTACAATTTAATAGATCAATAAACAATAGTGATACGTCACTTAAAGTTCCGGTGTAATTAATATTTTCCATGCCCCCTATTCATCACAGATGGCAGTAATGCAGTTTGTAAAAGTATTTCTGAAACATCCTGTGTATCTTGAGGACCACAGAATCTAAAAAGAAGCATTTTAAAATGTGTGTGTGTGTGGGGGGGGGGGGCAGTAAAGCTCTAAAACAAATGTTACTATTGTTTTGAATCTTACATGAACCTTTTACTGTCCCTACATCTTACCTACAGAAAGTAAAAGCATTACCCTCAACCCAAAAATACGATACCAAATTTTCATTAGAATTGTGCATGTTTTGAGGTCTGATAAACCCAAAGAAAGGCACTGTTCATGTGTTTGTGAACACAATAACATGAAATGTCTGAAAAACACCAAAAAGTTCAGCCTCTCGATGGGACACGAAGATGTCCAAGAAAACCCCCTTACTTCAAAATGCCCTTATTCGGAAATTGTTTCATTATTTTCGATTTTTACGAAAACGTCTCTAACAATTTCCATTATAATGTGTTTGGCTTATTTGAAGAAGTAAAATGTTTATCTTGAAATAGCCTATGAAGGATTTGCTGAATGATGCTGAATGATTTTTGTATAGATAATTGGTAACCCTTAACCACCAGACAAAATCTACACAAACATAAATATATTTCATTAAAGTGTGCAATTTACTGCTTCATATCAAATTGGCAAGAAACTCTTTGTTATTTTGTTAAACATTCAAATAAGCTATACCTTTTGCAACTTCAATTGTTATTATATATTAGCAGGGTCTGATAGTTTTCCTACAGCTGAAACGTCATCCTTAATAATTTGATAGTGTTCACTTTTGATAAGATAACAATTGCTTGTTCTCAGTTGGGTGTCGTTTCTAGTACTTAAGTAGTATTGTCGTGCTGCTCGAATGGTTACCATGGCTTTATCTTTGTTAACAGAAATCTCTCAGAAAACGCACTTATTATTCTTGTAAGAGTGAGAGGGGAACAGCTGCGCTGCCCGGCCCTGTGCTAAGCACCAATGAACGCATCACTTCAGCCAATTGCATTCGCAGGAATCACAAATGACAGATATATGTTCACTCCACGTGGAGTAATCAGTGCTGAGAGGTATCTATTACCAGAGATAAATCCATGGTAACCGTTCGAGCAGCACGACTATAACATCGAACGTCAATTAAAGGAAATTAATTGTTCTTTCACACTGGCCGTGTGTAGGATAAATTGTGGAAACGTAGAGTTAGACTGAAAAATTCAATGCCACATTCGGGATTTGAACCACGGATCTTCTGGTTTCCGTCCAGCCGCTCTACCACTGGCCGTGTGAAAGAACAATTAATTTCCTTTAATTGACCTAATAGTGGTCAACTATAAAGCCCTGGCCTTAAAGTACTTACATGTTGTAAGTCACCATTAAGGTAGTTGTCTCATGTGTTTATGAGAACTCCTAGAGGTTTACCGGGAAAATACGAGTCAGTTGGAGAATTTAATGTCATATCGACACGTTGGCCATAGTAGCTCAATGGTAGAGCGGCTGTACGGAAACCAGAAGATCCGTGGTTCAAATCCCGAATGTGGCATTGAATTTTTCAGTCTGACTCTACGTTTCCACAGAACATCAACTTAACAGTACGTATGTTACTTGGGGAGGTTTTGTTACCTTTACAGGTTGTGGTAGCACTGGAAAACAATAGAAGTGTACTACGCAGTTTTTCACATTCAGCATGACTTTTACCATGTTTGAGAAAATTACAGATAGATAGCGTTAGTATAGTTAAGCAGCTGGCTAAAAATTGCTCATCTTATCAAAGTGATATGAACAACACAAATAAAAGGGAAATGGAGAGAAATATAACCTTAATACAAGTACGAGGTCTGTTCATAAATTATATTTTTTATCCATATTTATTGAACCCTATTTTACACAGTGGTATATTAGGGTTAGAGTTGATACATAAAAATATACAATTTTAACAAAAATATTTTAAATACTAGAAGGAAGAAATGATGTTATAATCTGATGCATATTAATTTAAACTATTTCAGACGTTTAAACACCGAGTTTATAAACATCATGAAGTACTTACACTGTTGTGGCTTCATTAGCAAATATGTGAGCGGAGCAGAAAATTCAGTTCCTAGAGAGTCTAGCTTGAATATAAGTATAAATTATATTCGATTGTAATGTGGAGTTTTGTTGGTACTCATGTCCCCCACTTATGTTGACAAGCTTGGTCATTTTGAATTTTCACTTAATTGTTGACAGCTATTTTACTTGGACATGCTTCGACTTTTGACTATTCCAAAATAATGGAACAAAGAACCTCTATCAAATTTTGTGTGGAAAACAGAATTAAGTGCCAGGATGCATCCCCAATGTTTGTTATGGCATATGGTGAACCTACATTGGACCAAAACAACGATTATTGATGGTACAAAAGGTTCTCAGAGGGTCGAGAAGTTGTGAACGACTAAGTGCATCCCGGACAACGGAGCTCGTCAACAACATACCAAAACATTGAAGAAGTGAAGAAAATAATAATGGCCAATCGTCGGATCACCATTAGAGAAGTTGCTGAGGACCTAAGCATATGGGTTCGCTCGTGCCATTCGATTTTGACCAATGGCACCGTTACTTGTGCGCGAATTTTTGGCCAAAGCAACACACTTATGATGTCGTAGCCACCGTTCTCCTCAGATCTGATCCCCTGTAACATTTCTTTTTTTGTTTTTGTTCCCAAAACTGAAGAGGCCCATGAAAGGGCGTCGCTACACCATGATTGAGGAGATACAGATGTCATCGAAGGAGGAGGTGAACAAGCTCACAAAGGAAAAAAAAAATTTTAAAGTGCTTCGAGGATTGGAAGAAACGTTGACACAACTGTAAAATATCTGATGGGGATTACTTTGAAGGAGACAAAATAGATATTGACGAATAAATAAATACGTTTTGAAAAAACCACAAAATTCGTGATACCTTTTGAACAGAGCTCGTATAGTATTGCTAAACTATACGATTTACTGAAAACGGTGTGTTTATGAAGTATAACTTAACCTAATATGATGTTAATTATTACTTTAGCATCCAGAGAACTATTTAATTTTAGAAATGTCTAATATTTTCTGAATACCTCCTATAACGATGCTTTGGAGTGCCATTTTTAGAGCAAAAGCCTAGATTTGGAATACACATACACTTACCAACCCTACTTGCTCCTTTGTAGGTACTCCTTAATGATCATTTCCTTCCATGCCCCTCCTACCACCCTAAAGCCTTTATACCACACTTTCATCCTACTATTCACAGCTTAAACTTTGCCTCCTAAAGCCAATTTAGAATCATTTGGAGGGATACAAATATAATTGCCCCTCTATCGACCTCCCATCAAGTTTCTAGCCTTCTAGTTGGGGTTTTATATTCGTCTTTGCGGTTTAAATAAATCTATGAACTGAGGTGCACTGTATTTATTTGATGTAAGGATATAATAAAAGACCAAATTTGTGTTATTTTATATAAATATACCGCAGGACAATATTAATACGAATAGAAATAATCGTTTATAAAACAAACCGAAGATACAGACGCAATTGGAAAAAAATAGCAGTAATTCTGATTTCACATTGATCGTTTCAAGTAAAACTTAGTCCATCGCTTGAACTACATTTCTTTGATTCTTTTTTAACTCAGTCCTCACGTTAAGCCATATCGGAATAAAATGAAATGAATGAAATGAGACTCAAATGAGCCCAGGTCCATAGACCTTAAGAGCTGCCAGATGTCCATATTTCAGGATAAGGGAAAACCCCGGAAAAACAATATCCCTGTAATTTAACCTAACCGAGATTCAAACTCGGGACCCCTAGACACGCTACCAACTGCACTAAAGAGGCGGGAACTTCTTTGATAATCTAGCATAAAATATTTATTGAGAAAGTCATAGTAAAGCAAGGAAAAAGAGCGCCAGATATGGGTAAAATCATAAGTCCTTTCTTTTTTGGATACATCTTTCCTATTATGTATTTCAAATGGGAAGGTGTTTCTCCTTAAGCACTACTAGGGGAGCAACCAATCAGAGTCCTGCGGTGTTGTCATATTGTATTCCCGCTAAGTGGTGTGTGAAGAGCGCCAACCTAATCAATCTGTATGAAATACTATTCGCGCTAAGACAAAAATTCAGATTTTGCCAAAACTGATCCATGTGGAAGGTAGAGAGTAATGTATCTAACATAACCATGAAAACCCCATATTTTTAGCTCAAATAGTTTTTCCAATACAAATAAATAAAACACTATTACCTGTATTATAGCAATAAATCGCGACGTAAGCACTGTATGGATTTGGCATGTATGCATGTACGTATGTTTGTAATTACTCAGAACTGAAACGTAAATATTTGACATGAGGTGATAAATGAATTACTTTGAATAAGCCAATTCGAGTGAGAGGAAACAATAAATTTCCTGCTGCCCTGGCAGAACGTGTCTGGTCATATTATATCTTTGTTTATGAATGGTTCGTAATCTCTATTTACTCTAGAGAGTTCAAAGTGGTTGGTGTGTATGTATGTACGATACATATACCTTTCATTACTCAGAACTGAAATTTAAACTACTGCATGTCGCGATAAAAGAATTACTGTGAATAAATCAAGGTGTTAAATTCGAGAAATAGCAAACACTTCATTTCCTGTTAGCCAGTGGAATGCTGTAAGCTTACGTTTATGAATGAATGCTGGATAATTTACTCAGGAGAGTTCAGATCAATATCATTCAGTTGTTCTTTACACAACAGTAGACTAAGAGTTAAATAGTGCAATGGCTTCTTGCGGTGAATTTAGTGGCGAGTCAGAAAATCAATTATTGGGAAGTCAGGCTCGAAGTATTGGTTTTAAGGTGTACACGTTCTTCAAAAAAATTGGGCAATGAGGGATATAGAAATGAGCTCGATTTCAAAAATGCTCAACGGCTTACTGCTGAAGCATGTGGTGTACGTAAAACAAGTGTGTCCCGCATTTGGATTAGAAAAGCAGGTAATTCATAAACTATAATGATAGTTATAGTATTTAAAAGTATACATAATTTGCGAAAATGTTTTTTTCCAATTTTGATTTTGGCAACTGCATCATTGTAGAAGTTTGTAAAATATAATTCACTTACCCTTAAAGCTAGCGCCAAGCAGACGTGCATGTTGTATGACTGTGCGAGAGAGAGGGGAATATAAAAGGAGTGGGGTAACAAGCTGGCAACGCTGAGCGTGATACGGCATCAGATTAGCTGGACTCCAGAACCCCTCATACTTGAAACACATAATAGTGGAAAAATATCCGTGTGAACTTCCAGAAATTTTGGGAAATATCTTCTTTTTATAGCTAAGAAGATATCGATTATCGACAAAACACAAGCCAAAACAAAAATTGTATCACAATTGTAGCATCTTCCACTAAATTGTTTGGATATAGCGTACTCCTTGATTCACCAGTAGTGTGTTTGCTACAATGATGTTATACGACGGTCGGCTAATAAATCCCAGGCCTCAAACATTTCAAAATCGGTTTCTTTATTTCTCAACATAATCTCCAGAAAAACTAATAAATGTGCCATATCGATGTTCTAATCATCTCTATCGTACGATTTATCGTGGTCCTCAAAACAGCTGTTCACCGCATCAATGACCTCATCGTTACTGTGATATCTTCGTCCTCCAAGACATTTTTTGAGGTTCGGGAACAGGTGATAGTCACTAGGTGCTAGATCTGGCAAGTAGGGTGGATGTTCGAGAAATTCAAACTTTAATTCGTACATTTTTCCCACTGCAATTACTGAACGATGGATCGAAGCATTGTCGTGAAGAAACAATTTTTTTCCTCTTTACAACATGAGATCTTTTTCTTTTCACTTCATCACTCAAACATTGCAGTAAGCTTACATAGTAGTCACCAGTAATATTTTTACCCTTTTTCAAGTAATCAATAAAAATAATTCACTGTGCATCCCAGAAAACGCTCGCCATAACCTTGTTAGCTGACGAAATTTACTTTGCCTTTTTTGGAGTTGGTTCACCTGGCGCAATCCACTGTTTTAACTGTGATTTACTTTCTGGTGTGTAGTGAGGTACCCGAGTTTCATCCATGGTACTAAGCCGTCTCGAAAATTCACTTTAATTCTTATGGAGAGCTCCAGATTCTTAACAGAAACAGTTTCTCTTTGCAACTTTTGATCAGGTGTCAACAAACAAGGCACCAACATTCCACAGACCTTGTGAAAGCACTAAACATTACTTAAAATATTACTGCACATTCTCTGCTATCTCAAACAACTATTAACTGGAGCAGTAACAACATCAACAATGGCGCTCTTGGTGACCTTAGGAATTTGGCCAATTGACTTACCAATAAGGCAGCGAGGAGCATACTATTGGCTTAGAAAAGGAGATCTTAGAAGAGTGGAAGACATAATAGGATCGAGACGTGGAACCAAACTGGAAGTGCGAAGGAAATTGGTTCAAATTTGGCAGGAAGAATGAGACCAGATACAGGAGGGTAGGAGAACACATGAAATATTCCCTAGTGTGAAGGAAAGATTGCAACTAAATAATGAACCTCGAAGAGGGGCAATTCAGTATCTTACCGGATATGGACCGTACGCGACATATTTTAAGAACATAAGGAAAAGACAAATCGATGTTTGTGATAGATGCAATGTGCCAGATATTCCAGAACACGTGACATTTGAGTGTGGAAAATACGAAGATTTGTTGTACGCAGAAAGGAATGAGCTGAGAGGAAAATATATATGGAACATCGTGAGGCAGCAAGACGATTTAAGAACTTTGGAGTAGATCACAATAAAGATATCAGAAGTAATTATGTTAGAATATCATCAACAACGACAACGACGTGAACACCAGCCCAGAAGAAGGGAACAATATGCATATGCCACACCCAGAAGTTCTACATGGATTCGGCAGAATAGAGAGGGAAGAGAATATGCTAGACCACACGAGGAGGTTCAGATAGTACAGAGAGAACTCGAGGACGACGAAGTTGCAGCTAGTTAATTGATAAGAAAAATTTGTAAATTGTTAGTTAACTTGTAATTTCAAAAGATCTTGATATAATAAAAGCACTAGTATTAGGATGCTACTTCTTCACGGTAGAAATAGGTTAAACTGTAGGATTAGAGTTTATCTACACAAAAAGTTGTTAATAGATTATTATTATCCTTGAGAAATGTAAATATAATTTAATTTTTGAAACACTGTCTTGGTATAAATTCGAGAATCCAAGACAATAGACGCTCAGATTATATTTTTTTCATATTTTTTATTTTTTATTATTTTCATATTTTTTATTTTTTATTTTGTAAATATTTTTTATCTCAGACAACTTTAATCTGTAGTCTTCCAGTACTAAACGATGCATTTGCTTAATGATCTCTGGAATTGTGAATTCCACAGGACGTCCAGAGCGAGGCTCGCACTAATGCTTGTACGTCCCATTTTAAACTCTGCAACCCACCTTTTAATCACTTGAAGGGGCAGAATCTTTCAATATACTGTCCGTTTCCTTCTTAATTTCTTTACTCGTTAAGCTTCTCAAATGGAAGTATTTAATCACTGCTCGTTTTTCCAAATCCTCCATTTTCGTGAAGTCTCTACACTTGTCTTGTTTAAATTGCTGTCATTGAAAACTAAACAAGCTATTGACCTGTAAATATGGATACAAGCTAGTCTAGAGTTGAACTAGATGATGCTAACCGTCAAAATGACCCAGTGACGCCATCTCTATGTGAGATCCGGGATTTATCAGCTGACCCTCGTATGCTACGCTTTCCGTGACAAGTTTGCTATGTCTGATTTCCTATCCTAAGTTCTTGAAGACTTTTTAGTATCACAGCTACATTGTAAATGTAGAATGGTTATTTTCTTTAATTAATGTTCAACAGACCAAAACAATAGACACAGCAAAGTTAGTAATAACTATTCAACACAATTCCAAACACTTGGATTATCTGGAATTTACATCTACTTGTTAGGAGGCAATAAATGGTCTAAACAAATAATCAAGGAGGTTTAAGAATGAAGTACCTATCCATATCTGATGTACAAGAAGAAGAGGAAGAAGAAGACTAAAGATTGCATGATGAAAGAACATGTGAAAGTAAGTCATTTGCTGTGGAATGAATAGGAGAATATAGTGTAGTGATGGAATGTGTATGTAAAGGTCAAAGTTGTTCTTAAGTTACAACACTTTTGTAACATAGTTAACAACATTTTAAATGAAATAAAACAAACCAGTATGTTCTTCTAAACCATTGCTTGCTTTCTTAAACCTAAACAATAAGTTCTAATGCCATGCATAAATACGTAAGATGTACAAACTGGTAATACGAAACTTGAACAATTCCTTGATGTGTTTGGATATGTTTTCAGTGAAAGTGTTCTCTTTTACTGCCCAGGAGATGGGAGCAACCATGGGCTAGGAAATCATCTGAGAAAAGTCCAAAAGAAATCCAGAGAAAAATAAAGATCGAAGGAGAATCCAAAGCTGTTTGACGTGATTGAATTGGTTGCCTGTCATCTGTTGGTACTTCTAGTTCTTTTTGTTGATATGTTTTCATCTAGCGACACATTTCATAAACATGACAAAATTATTGAGAAAAAAAACTGCATATACTACTTCGAGGTTTGTTTTATTTGCTGCCTTTTTGTATTGGAGTTTTTCCTTTAACTTCATTCGTTATATCTGGGGCATTTACTTTGGAATATACTGCCTGTTAACTCGTACACAGTGGTTTTGGGTCCCTTGGTATTGTACTCGTACATTAGAGCACACAAACACACACACATGCTCTCTCTCCCTCTCCCTCTCTCTCTCTCTCTCTCTCTCTCTCTCTCTCTCTCTTTCTCTCTCTTACTCATTCATACTACCAGACTGTGGGGAGGATAAGGAATTATCTTGGCTAGAGAACAATTCCCACTTTACAACCGGGAATTGAGCCCTGGACTCTCGCACAACAGGTAGGTAATCCGATTTAAGGAGCTAAGTGTATTGCGTCTTTTCTGTTAACGTTCTCTGGATTTGTAGTTGTTGGCTCTTTTCGCATTTCTCTATGGTGCTGTTCTTAAGGAACTTTGTTGGCTAGTTATCAACAGTCCATATTGTTTTAACCTACATATTAGTTTAGGTTGTTGATCGTATGAATATTTGGCTACTTAATAGTTATTTAAGAGCCCCCAGATTTTATTTAACTACGTAATATAATGTATCAAATATATCAGAGAAATGTTTAATAAAAACTGTTTGTAAACTTCTTCCACCACCTTCTCTTGTTCTTCTCTTTTTTGTCTTATGGTTATCCAAAGAAAACGGAATTTCAAATCCATCACATACCCCACTTTTAGATGACTCCACCATTGCTTTAGTTTTAAATAGAATCAGATTTGAGGATATAACAGTGATGCTTGTAACAACCTTACACAGTTAATGCTGATTTTCTATTTAATTATCATAAATAAAATATTGTTCTGTAAAAGAAAGCACAGTATATATTATAAACAAAAATATAGGGGAACTGGTTACTGGGCAAAACACTCTGCAGTTAAACATAACTCATCCAAAATGCCTTTTGCGAAAACGGTTGACTCACAGAGTATCTAAACACATCATTTCAGAAATGAGTTGCAAGTTCGTGAAACATAGTTTCTTACCAATTATTACGATGCTGTTAACGATGTCAGTCAACTTGACTTTACATGCAGAACTGATACTCTTTGTTGGGTAAGATCCTTAAAGAAATGCTGCGGTGGTATGTTGTCATCATACTGGTTGTTGACATGTAAAGAACCTCGCTGGTTGTCTTCTAATGTTATTTGAAGGTTGTCGTCAAAAGGTACCTATTTCTACTTTACCACCAAATTGTGGCCCCTGGATATTCTGCGTAAGTCACGAATTTCATCCAGTCGATCGACAGAAACAGAATTTTCGCCACGTGGCATGTAGTTTCACTTCGAAGAACTTTTCAGCCCGGGCGAGATCACAATATTGTCACAAGTGACTGTTTTGTGTGCTGGGTGTAATGCCCCGTCTGTACCAGGTATATGGTGCGGTGGACCACCTTTATAATTATTTTGTTTAGTTAATATTCTTATTTAGTTTATTGTAGGTTTAGTTAGTGTTACCCAACCTTTTATAGAAATGTACCAATAGAAGATCCCAACGTCTCCGTAAAGCATGAAATCCCGTCTGAGTCATCCCCCGTGCAAGATCTGGCCATGTGGCATCTTTATCCATTAACGTCCATGGTCAGGTCTTCACAATATGTTCCTGCATATGTGGCTCCTTAGCTGTGTCTGTTCGAATGAAGACATGAGATGCTGTCATCATATCTCAGCTAGATGGATAAAAACAGAACTTGTATAGTGACGTTTGAAAGGCAAATGATGGAGAGATTTCATTTAATTTTGTAGTCTATTAAGCAGCGATGGAATGTAAGTATCAATAGCGAAATGGATGAGTTTACACAAACTACCAGTGGAAGAAAGTCTGCTAGAGGGATGCGCAAGAAGTTCACATTAGTTAATTCATCTTTTGGACGATGGAATGTTTCTCTTGGAGTAATTGCCCAATCAAATTTTCTTTTGTTTTTGCTCTTGAGTGCAGGAAAAGTATTATGAAGAATTTATTGACTGGAAGCCGAAAGTGGAAGGCTTCGTCTCTAAAAAGTAACAATTCCTAAAGTACGCTGGAGCTGTTCTATTGTTCCTGGAAGTGAGTAGTTGAGAATGTTTACACTCTTCCCCTCAGGAGAAAAATGCCATATTTATTAAATACAACATCCAAAGAAAGAAACCCCTGAAATTCCAGATTACAGTTGGAGAGATTAATACACAAGCCATATTGTTAGCGATATTAAAACGATTTTGTTAAATATAATCTTCCTTAGACGTTTATGCGAAAAGGAAAGACAAAACCAGTGACATTGCCTGACATTGTGGATATATCGCTGATAGGGTGGACTTGTGTTTTAACACTAAAAGGAATTAATGCAAATTCAAACAAAGCATTATTGTGGCTGCTTTTGGAGTGTCGTCAGAATGTACAAAAATAAAAACACCATTAAGTGGCAAATTTCTAGATACATGATTTAGAGACACACAGCCTGTTTATTGCATTATACATCTACAGCAAATTAACAAGAAGTACATAGGTGGGCTGAAAAGTTTCCGACCTAATAAAGATACAAGACATTTTTTTCAGAATTTTTTTTTTAAATTCTTTAACATAGTCTCCTTGTAACTCTACACACTTCTCAAAGAGATGCTACCATCTCTGTAACCCGTCCAAATAGTACTCGGAGTTTTTCTCTGCAAAATAATTGTTCTCCTCTTCATTTGACGAAAATCTCTGTCCTCCGAGCGCAATTTTCAGACACGGGAACAAATATAAGTCGCTTGGGGCTAGAACTGATGAGTAAGGTGGATGGTCAAGCAGTTAAAACCGTAATTGGTGGATGTTTGCCTTGTAACCGCTGAGGTGTGAGGCGGTGCGTTGTCTTGGTAAAACAGGATTTTCTTTTTCTGCAAATGTGGCCGTTTTTCCGCAAGCTACCTTCAGCTTGGCAGGTAATGATGCGTAGTATGCTCCTGTAATGGTTTTCTCTTTTTGAAGATAATCGAATTAAAATACCTCCATGACTATCCCAAAAAACAGTCGCCATCACTTTCCCAGCCAAAAAACCCAGCTTTTTTAGAGCCGGCTCCCCCTTTGCAGTCCACTGTTTGGACTGTATTTTTATTTCGGGCGTATAATGGTGTATCAAAGTTTCATCTACAGTAACTAACTGGCGCCAAAACTCGGATTTATTTTGCCTAAACTGCATCAACAGAGCGCTGGAAATGTTCATTCGAACACGTTTTTGGTCTAACGTGAGCAAACGCGGCACCCAACGTGTGGACAGCTTTCTCATTTCTAAATGTTGATTTAATATGTGACAAACACATTTTTTTGACATGTTCATAGCCTCTTCTATTTCTTTCACTTTAATTCAGTGATCGTCTAGCACCATTTAGTGGACTTTGGCGATGTTTTTGTCGGTAGTTGCAGTTTTTGGACGTCCCAATCGTTCATCGTCTCCCAAGGTCTTACGGCCACGTTTAAATTCAGCTGCCCAAAATTTCACTGTGGTAATGATGGTCGGGAGTACCCATACTCAGAATCCAACTCATCTTTTATTTGCGTAGGCGCATTGCCTTTCAAAAACAAATATTAGTGACAGCTCGATACTCGATTTTGTCCATTTTCATAAAAACACTCACTCAAACGACTGTTACACACATAGGTTACATAACTACTGAGCGTCCAAAATTGCTGAAACTTTGGTGAGTAACTGCCAACAGATGAACAATGAAATTTACTAGCTTTTATTTACGAAGGCTGCCATCTTCATGTTGAGGTCGGAAACTTTTCAGACCACCGAATAAGCTTTTGTCAGAATAGGCTGTAGAAGAGTGGGTAGAGGAATCAGGTGAATGCAGTACTTTAGTATAGTTCCCTTTAACTTGTGCAGTCATTTCGAAGACTCTGACTTGAGAAACAACAGATGATGTTATTACGTGCTGAACTGTAGGTTTTCTTAACTTTTAACACAGCACATTTACTTCCATAACCGTTCTTTTAGGATCAGTAAAGAAGAAAAGGTTTTTGTTAAAGAAATATTCCCCTCTCCAGCCAGTATCGAAATCGGGACCTCTGGTTTGATTGAGTTGCCAAAATGCTGACCACTCGACAGCACACATTTTGCTTTATTTTTATCCCATACTTCACAATTCAGGGCCTAAATAGCATGGCTCATACTATAAGATGAGTTTCTTTAAAGTTTTATCGTTAAAGGTCCTATCGGATAAATAACTAAATACTACTATTTCGTTAATGTTTTCTAAATTAAAAGGGATAAAAATTTCCATCTTATCTATAGCACGCACTCTGTAGAATGGCCTTTCCAAACGAAGGCAACACCATAGCCAAAATGTATAATCACACCTCGGCCCAGGTTTCCTACATTTAAGTATACGCACGAACGGCTGTTGTGTAGTTTAATCTTGCCTTATCATGTACACATCGTCACTGTAGACCACAGAATAAATATTCCCATTTTCTAATGCATGTTTAGTACGTAAAATAATTGTCTAACACGATATATTTGAAATAAATTGTCATATAAACACCCACCTACACACACACACACACACCACACTAAAAGCACATCAAAATACATTCTTTACAAATTAATTGCATCTTATAGATAGATAAATAAACATATATTGAAAGTAAATAAAAGAATCAATATACAAATTGCTAACTAAAATAATTTAAATGAATGCAATACATTACCTGTAACAGTAGACGTCGTACCTGCAGGCTGGCTCGGCGTATCGCGGTCTCTGGTTCGAAGTCTGTTCTCGACGTCTTTTCTTGTCCGCAAGCTGTCTCAGTAGAATCTCGTTCGGCTGTTTCTATTTACCCTGGCTAGGATTACCTCAGTGGAGGGGCAATTATCTATGCTTACGGCAGGTAATGGAGTTCTCAAGTCGAGGAAAGATGAATTCGCGTTAATAACGACGCAAATCTTTGCAATGTACTTCTGTTGTATGGTTCTGTTTCACTTACATTGAACACACACTGACGTTAAATTTGTTCCTGGAGAATCTGTATAACATTCACACTTATATTTCGTTTTAGCGGAATTAAAACACACTGGTTAAACTTTGTTTATACAGCCTTATAAACAAATATACCGTAGGTAAGACCGGAAGGTATTCGTGCATTACAGAACCTTCGATGAGGGTTGATATGTTGAAGAATTTTTAAAGGAAATGGCGACACTTACCGGGTTGGCAGGTGGCAGCTTCAATAAGATTGCATTTAATAAAAGAAAATAGAAATAAGTTATAAGCAAGGGGTCATTTCTATAACAGCAAAGCTAATTTGTCAATTTCTCATACACAAAAGGTATTCGTATACCAAAGGGAACTACATTAAAACGTCGTACGTCACATGTACCTACAGTGGCCGACATAAGTATTCGAACGTAAACATATTTATTACTTATAACATCTTAAAGCTACGCAGAGTAGTAAATACAACTTGTACAAAGTAAACTTGGTCTTCCATTAAACATATAAACTCATAAATAGAAACTGAAACTAATTCGCACTACAAGGAGAAATAAAACGGTTTCTTTACATCTGGGCATAAGTATTGGAACAGAGAACAGCTAGTGTTCAGTTATCATCCCCTTTCTTTGAATTACTGATGATATTCCTTTGGGCATTGTCGTATGTGTTGTTTAGTGACTGCAAAGTCCATATTTCTCCACTCTGTTTGAAGAAGTTCTTTCAGATGGTCCTTGCTTCTGATATGATGCTTCGTCACACGCTCCTCGAGTTCCTTCCAGATGTTCTCTATAGGATTTAAATCTGGAGATTGGGGAGGTGTCCTCAAAGTGTGAGGAGTGTCGTACACGATTCAAAGCCTTACAATTTCTGCAGCATGCTTTGGATCATTGTCCTGCTGGAAGTAATAATCATGCCCTAATCCCAGCTTCTCTACATTCTTTTTAAGAATGTTTTCCAGAATCCTCCTGTATTCAAATTTGTCCATGATCCTATCTATGAACACCAGTTCCCCAAAGCCAGATGAAGTTATACAGCCCCATACCATTACACTACTGCCACCATGTTTCACTGTAGCTACCATGTTCTTAGGTTCCCATTCTGTATTTGGCAGTCTCCACACTTTAAGACGTTAATCACTCTTGTATAAGCGGAATTTGCTCTCGTCCGACTAGAGAACCTTATCCCAGAATTCTGTTGGTTTCACCACATACTGTTTAGCAAATTCTATACGCTTTTTCTTATTGACTTTATTGACATGTGGTTTCTTCCTAGGAACGCGGGCATTGTACCCAGTACTATTTGAAACCCGTTCAACTGTTCTAGTGTGAACCACAGTGCCAGAATATTGCTCAAGGCATCCTATAATCTCAGATGCAGTGACTCCCGGATTGTGCTTCACCATTTTTATTATTTGCCTCCTGTGTGGTGGTGAGTTTAGAAGGAGCGCCATTTCTAGGTTTATTTACAACAGTATTTGTCTGTTTGAAGCGCTGCATTATGCAGAACACTTTAGTTCTGCTTCTGTTAATGGTTTTGGCAATTTCAGAGAGAGAGAGATTTGTTTTGTTTGTACATATTTATCACGATATTCCTCTCTGCCACCACTGTATCCTTACCTTTACGTCACATATTATTACCATTGAGTTCACAATCTTTTAAATAACTTTGAGCACAGTCTCCAGGCACAGCTTAAACAAACTGCTATGTGGTAGGGGCGCGTAGGGTACGTCCAACCAACTTTCTCTCTGTTCTATTGGGTACGTTTGAATACTTATGCCCTCCAATAAGAAGGGCAGTAGAATTAATACAGTACAGATTATGTAATAAATAATGCAAGGCGATATTTTAAATATTGTTTCCGAGACACAAAAGGTTAATGTTTACAAGTTTAACAATTCAACGCTGCCAAATAAATATTACAGTATTTACAGTACGTGCAATGTTACATGTTATATTATTCGAATACTTATGTCGGCCTCTGTACATATCAAGCGCAATGTGTTGTAGTAAAGTAAAATGGGCCAAAGTAAAACGACCACTGAAGAGAGGCAACATATAATTAGACTGCACAATAGTTTCAAAACCCTCTCCAGTTTTTACACTTAAATTAATTTTAGTCATTGGGTTAGATGTATAAATTACGAAGATCAACCATACAGAGCATCATTAACAGGGTAGGAG
This sequence comes from Mantis religiosa, assembly GCA_030765055.1. Classification (NCBI taxonomy): domain Eukaryota; kingdom Metazoa; phylum Arthropoda; class Insecta; order Mantodea; family Mantidae; genus Mantis; species Mantis religiosa. Next base: position 121,937,911 of record CM060954.1, on the reverse strand, counting down.
TCAGGAGACCTCATAAACATAGACGTGCTCGGCCTTAAATCCTAACGCCTAGAGATGAGAGCAGCATTCTTTGCTATATTAAAAGATCACTGAATTACTGCTCCCCAGATTGTTACTGAATTACAGAGGACAGACACAACAGGTTAAGAAAGAATTGTAAGATATGTCTACATATTTAGAAAACATACACATTGGGATATCATATATGATGGAACAAACCATGTACATTTTGTTTTGATGACATAAAATTTACTCACTGGAAACGTACATAATTTCTTTTACTTTGAAGCTAAGTAAAATATATTGCCCCGGGTGAGGATCGAACTCACGACCTTAAGATTATGAGACTTACGCGCTGCCTACTGCGCTACCGAGGCACATGTTCTTTTTAAAATAACCAGTGATATAACAGAAGGTTATAGGAACTTTATTTCAATTAACAGAATATGACTGAATGCATAAATTCGCTTGAAAGTACCATGAAAGGACCGCAGTCCGGGTAAAAGTGAGAGTCTGTTTAAAGTGTTTAGTTTGGACTGCAGCCGCAAAGTTAGGAGGAAAACAAACACGAAACTGGAGCCAAAAATTCTGTTTCGCACAATGAGCATGGTGAAGAATCCGACCTAGTTTGAGATTGCTTCAGCTTGTCAGGTGTAGGCAACCTCCATATTATCGATGGAATAATGGATCACAAGATGTATATGGTCATTCTGAAGTAAGAGTTGAGTACAATTGTGGAGAAATTGAGCCTCCAAGAAGACTGGGTTCAGGTTCAGGTTTTTATTTTCAGTTTCATGGCCTGGTGGCGGTACAAAGGGGCCCGGCTTACAGGCTAAATTTTTCATTGAGGTTATATTTTGGGAATTAAATGCTTATTGTCTACGTGGGTATATATAAAACCCATACGGTGACCTTTCTTAGCCCACCGAGAACAGTTTTATTATGTTAGTGTCTTATAGTGTCCTTTTTTTGTTATGTACAGTATTTACAAGCACTTATTTTGCACTTTTATTTCCACACACACGCGCGCGCGCGCGCGCGCGCACACACACACACACACACACACACACACACACACACACACACACACACACACGATTAGGAGGCCGTGATACTCGTGGAGGAAGAATGCGAGTGAAGTGCTCTTAATTATTTGGTGTTAGTGGCGTAACTTGCAAGTGCTTGTTTGTGTATGGTATTTTATGGTGTTTGTAGCGAAGATATTTCTTTGTGTGTATGTTATTTGCAACGGGCATTGCTGATTTACATAGTTTTGAGGGAATTAACAAACACAATCATTCACAAGGATTGTGAACCATACAAACTAGTATTCAGGAGGCCGTGAACCTCACGACTAAATTACAAAGTTATATATTAATTGGAATTTTTTGTTTGTGTTTGATATTTCACTGTCGTAGTTGTGAAATTTCATTTCGTTGTGAGCATGTTATTTGAAAAGGGCATAGCTGAATTTTTGTTCTAAGGGAGTTAATACATACAAACATTGTCTTAGGTTAGTGAAGCACATTAACTAACATCCAGGAGGTCGTGATACTTGAAACGAAAGTAATATATACAAAGGTTATTGATTTATTTAAATTAGCAATCAGGAGCCGGGATCTTCAAAACGAAATTAAGATAACGGCAGAAAATGGCATCTGACGTTGAGAACCGAATCGAGAGTGCGTTCAGTATGCTGTTGCATGTGACTGAAGCAAGCAAGAATCTTAAACAAGACCTTAAAAAGGATATTATAAATGCTGTTAGCATCCTGCGAGCGGGTCTTTCTAATGTAATAGAACTCAAAGATAAAGAAATAAAAAACCTACAAGATGAGTTGACAAGGGCACAAGCTAAGAATATTCCCGGAGGAAACAATAGAAGAACTTCATATATGGCATTTGGTGAGCCATCTGTTGGTCGGCTTGGGAATCGCAATGAAAATTCACAGGAGACACCTACAACTCGTGGGAGGAGTTACGCGGCAGTAGTGGGCGGAGCTAATGGTTTATCTGAACCAAAGTCCTACAAAGTAATAGTTAAAAGTAAGAATAAACAAAGCTCAGAATACATGAAAACCTTGCTGAAGGCGAATGTGAATCCTGTGGAAATGAAGGTCGGTGTTAATTCTCTTAAAGCACTAAGAAACGGCCATCTTCTGATCGAATCCAATAAAAAAGAAGAAGCAGAAATAATATGCACTAACATTAATGATAGATGTGGAGGAGAGTTAGATGCGACTGTTTCAAAGAAAAGAAACCCGCGAATAATAATCTTCAACACTCCAATAGAAATCACGTTGGAGAATGCGGCTCAGGCGTTAACTACACAAAATAAGGGCCTGGAAAAATTTGAAAATGAGATTCAAATTAAATTTGGATTTGAGGATAGACGGAAGAACAAAAATATTGTCGTTGAAGTTCCTTCTGCTGCAAGGAGAGAGATCCTTGGTAGGAAATTGAAACTAGGATGGAGCATGTGTAGTTGGGATGATTACATCAAAGTGAGCCGATGTTTTAAATGCTGTAAATATAGGCATCGTGCTATAGACTGCAAAGGTCAACAGACTTGCCCAAATTGCGCGGAAACCCACACAATAAAAGAGTGCAAATCTAACAAGGATAATTTCAAATGCATTAATTGTATGAACTATAAGAAATACAATAAAGATACGTCCATAAACGAAAATCACTCTGCACTAGATCCCAACTGTCCCTGCTACCAAGCAGCGCTGAAGCAACAGCAACAAAACACTGACTACTAGCATGGACCATTTTGGCCTACGATGTTATCAAGTCAATTTGCAACACTCAAGAATAGCGACTAGTAATTTAGTGCAGCTGATGATAGAAAGAAACATTGATATAGCATTCATACAAGAACCCTTTATAATTAATAATAAACCAGCCTCCATACCTTCAACGTTCCGAATATTTACAGCCGGAAATCAGGTTAAAAGAGCAGTAATATTAATCAATAACAGCGTTGTTGATGTCACTACTCTCAGTCAAATTTCGGATGGAGATTGTGTGGTCATACAGATAACACATAGGAACGAAACATTATTTGCAGCAAGTATGTATTTTGATGGATTGACCGATATAGAATATGATATTAGGAAAATAGAAAACATATTAAGATACTCTAGAAACCAAAAGTTAATGATACTAGCAGATAGCAACTCCAGAAGTAAACTGTGGTACGACGTGCTCACAAATGAACGTGGGAAAACACTGGAAGGATTCATCACCATAAACGACTTACATATCGTAAACGAAAATACAGGAGTGTCAACTTTTGAATCACCAAATGGAAGGAGCTGGATTGACTTGACATTAGTCAACAATAGACTTCTCCGAGACATAACCTGTTGGAACGTAGGAGAAGAAGAGAGCTGCTCGGATCACAAAATAATTTCATTCAAAATAGGAAATAAATCACAAAATCCCACATGGAAGTTTCAAGCCATAAGATACATAACAAAAGTAGAGAAATATAACAAATTCATAAACCTGTTAGCAACAAACTTGACCTCAAATTTTAATTGCAAGAGTAGTAGCGATAACTTGGACCAGGAACTCGCCCAAAAAGTTAACAGTAATTTGAACGCTGATCATCTAACCGAAATATTCCACTCTTCCCTGAAGGAAGCATGCAGAGGTGCATTTGGAGTGGGTAGGTGCAGGAAAAAGGAGTTTAGAGGTAAATCTGTTCCATGGTGGACGGCCGAGCTTACAATATTAAGAAAAAGGGCGAACGCATTAAGACGACGCTATCAAAGAACCATGAACAATGAGCAGCTAAGACACGAAAGAAAAATGCAATATTGGAAAGGCAACCAAGAGTATAGGGCAAAATTGAACACCGAAAAGCTAAGATCTTGGAAGGAATTTTGTAGTGCCACTGACGGAAATAATCCATGGTCAGTTGTTTACAAAATTGCGGCTGGGAAAACTAGAAATCAGATCTCTCTTACTACACTACAGAAAGAAGACGGAACTTATACCGAAGACACTCTAAGTACAATTCAGTACATGCTAGACAAGTTTATCCCGGATGACAGTGAACAGGATGATACTCAGCGACAAAGAGAACTAAGACAACGGGCAACGGAACCAATTGATACACCAAACGATATGGAATTCACGACTATAGAAATATTGTCAGCATTGAGAAACTTCGACCCAAGAAAATCACCAGGAGAGGATGGAATAACTAGTGATATCCTACTTCAGGTTTTCAAGAGATTCCCAATTTTCTTCACAGCCTTATACAACAAGTGCCTCAATAGCGGTCAATTTCCAGAAAGATGGAAGCGTGCAGTAATAGTTCCGGTAATCAAGCCGGGTAAAGAAGATAGCCCAAGCGTAACGAAATACAGACCTATTAGCTTGATAAATATAAATGGGAAAATTTTAGAAAAAATTATGATGAATAGGATTCAGCATCACATCAACACCAGAAATCTTATGAATGATAGACAGTTTGGATTTAGGGCCCAGAAAAGCACGGTAGACGCACTTATGTCTATGAAAACTTTCATTGAGAACAACTTGAATACTTACGGATATATTGCTCTCATAAGTCTTGACGTAAAAGGAGCTTTTGACGCTGCCTGGTGGCCCAGCATATTAAATAACTTAAGAGAACTGAAATGCCCAAGAAATTTATACCAGTTATCTCAGAGCTATTTCAAAAACAGGACAAGAAGTCTAAGCACAAATGAATTTAGCACTGAGAAAGAAGCCAAAAGGGGCTGCCCACAAGGTTCATGCTGCGGACCCGGCTACTGGAATATTTTGTACAACTCCCTGCTCAACTTAGTCTATACAAAACGAACTGAATTAATCGAATTAATCTCATGACGAAAGGAAGGAGCATATTAGACGTAGAAAACTTTGCAAATCATGACTTGAAGAAAATTGAATATTGGGCAAGAGAAAATAAAATTACTTTCAATGACGCTAAATCAAAAGTATTAGTGATATCAAGAAAGAAACAAGCTGCAAACGAGAAGATAAACATCTATCTTAATAACATAATTATAGAACAAGTAGACATCATGAAATACTTAGGCGTTCATATCGACAAACAGTTCAAGTTTGATTATCATATTGACCAAGTGCATGATAAAGCTATAAGCCTAATTCACACTTTATCTAAATCAGCAAAACTAACCTGGGGACTTGGAAGCAAAGCACTAGAAACAATATACAGAGGAGCTATAGAACCTGTACTGACGTATGGAGCACCCTTATGGGCATCTGCATTAAACAACCCGAAGAATCTGAGAAAAATTCAGAGAATCCAAAGGTTGTTTAACATAAAAATCACGAAGGCATACAGGACAATTTCATTTGACGCATCTTGTGTCATTGCTGGCATCCAACCCATTGATATCACGATTGAAGGGAAAGTCAAACTGTACAACTTCTTGCAAAATAAACAGGATTATGACGCACCCTTGCCCCCCAGCGACTGGAACCACCCTGCAGAAGTACCTGAAGTTAAAGAAGCTGATGATGAAGACTCTATATTCAAAATATACACGGATGGAAGCAAAATAGGAGAGCAAGTGGGTGCAGCAGTTGTAATATTCAAACAAGGGACTTCAATTCGAGAGATAAAATACAAGCTAGACAGAAGATGTACTAATAATCAGGCAGAACAACTGGCCATATTTAAAGCGCTACAAGAACTTCAAAACTTTAACAACACACCGGAGGAAGAGAAGACTGTAGCGATATATACAGACAGTACAGTAACTCTAGCCATTCTGCGGAATAATAATAAACATAACTCCATAGCAGAGAAAACCCTTAATATATGTAATACCTTACAAAGACTAAAATGGAGAATACACTTCAGTTGGGTTAAAGCCCATGTAGGTATATGTGGAAATGAGTTAGCAGACAAACTAGCGAAATCCGCTGCTCTGGACGGAGATCTGCACAATAGTTACAGTCTGATACCTAAATCTGTAATTATTTCTGAAATACAAGAAACAGGACATCAGGTCTGGCAGAATAGGTGGAATGCCACGGACAAGGGGGCACTCAGCAAATTATTTTTTCCAACAATAAAAGATAGGCTGAAGAGAAAGCTTCCTTTAACACCAATTTTCACAGCAATAACTTCCGGCCACGGAAAAACCAAAGCTTACTTACACCGATTCCATATAGTAGACGATCCAAAATGCACATGTAACAGCTCCCAACAAACCGTAAACCATTTAATATACGAATGTGTAGACAAAAGTCAACAAAGAGCCAAGCTAATTCAAGATGTAACTCTAAATGGAAGCAAGTGGCCAGTAACCAACGAGAGTCTTGTAAAACACCACATAAAAGCATTCTGTAAATACATAAATTCAATTAACCTATAAAGATATGTAAATATGTATAACTTGTGAAATCAACTGCTAAAAGATCTAATGTAATATTAACATGTAAATATGTACAATTTGTAAAATCAAATGTTGGAAAAATGTAATGCATGTAATACTACTATGTAGTGGGGCATGCTGATTGTTATCAATAAAGAAAAACACACACACACACACACACACACACACACACTTCACTATTTACACTGCTCCGTGCGGTAGCGTGCTGCTGTCTCCTGGGCTGCTTTGGCGGCGGCCTCTGCATATGGGGAAAGGTCTCGGCCGGAAGGACTTGGGTGCACATTGTGGTGTAACGGTGGCATGAGAATATTTTAATGCGTGCATGCTTACGGTGTTTTGGTTCACCTTTCTCAATGTTGTTAATTTTTTGATTGCTATGTTGTCGTATGCGCGCCCAGATGGAAGAGTGTTTATGGTGCAAAGTATACTGCGCTTAATCCACGACTACGGTTGTTATGAGTATAAAGTTCCTACATACTCAATAGCCATATGTTAAACCCTATCGAGTAGTGGAGCATCCTGGAAAAAATCCATAAAGAAAAGGTCAATTTCAAACAAAGAAACACTGAAAACGGTTGTTGTTGAAGAATGGAACAAAATACGAAATGCAGAGTTAAAAAGTCTGTCCATTCTCTGCTAAGAAAATTAGAGGCTATACTAAAAGCTAAAGAGTGCCTAACGATTTACTCAATTCCAACTTTTTTGTATCAATGAAAACTAGTTTAGAAATGTATGATTACTTTTTGCCTCAGGAATGTGCAACTTCATTTTATTTTTATAAAAGTGACGTTCAGTTTACATTTTTCTTTTGTTATACAAAATTAAATACCATTGAAGATCTCGTCTGGCTCTCCAGTGCTTATTGCTATGCCCTTTTCATATTCTTCAGAATATCGATTTTCTTTATAGATTCAGGGTGTAGCAACACTTTCAGCGCTCTCTGTATGTACATAAAGCCTTGGGAGTGGGGGAAGCAACTACCAGAAGAGTTAGAGTCGGAAAACCGAATTATTATGTGTTTCAAATAGGAAGGTGTTTTGTCCTTGAGCGCTACTAGGTGAGCAACCAATCGGAGTCCTGCGGTGTTGTCGTATTGCATTCCCGATAAGTGGTGTGTGAGGAGCGCAACCTACTCAATCTGTATGAAATACTATTCTCGCTAAGACAAAAATCCAGATTTTGCCGAAATTGATCCATGTGGAAGGTAACCATGAAAACCCCATATTTTTTAGCTCAAATAGTTTTTCTAATACAAATAAATTAACCAATATTACCTGTATTATAACAATAAATCGCGACGTAAGCACTGTATGAATTTGGTATATATGCATGTATGTATATTTGTAATTACTCAGAACTGAAACGTAAATGTTTGACATGACGTGATAAAAGAATTACTTTGAATAATCCAATTCGAGTGAGAGGAAACAATAAATTTCCTGCTGCCCTGGCAGAACGTGTCTGGTCACATTATATCTTTGTTTATGAATGGTTCGTAATCTCTATTTACTCTAGAGAGTTCAAAGTGGTTGCTGTGCATGTATGTACATATACTTTTAATTACTCAGAACTGAAATTTAAACTACTGACATGACGTTATAAAAGAATTACTGTGAATAAGTCAAGGTGTTAAATTCGAGAAAGAGCAAACACTTCATTTCCTGTTAGCCTGTGGAATGCTGTATGCTTATGTTTATGAATGAATGCTGGATAAGAAGTGTTTATTTACTCTGGAGAGTTCAGATCAATATCATTCAGTTGTTTTTTACACAACAGTAGAATAAGAGTTAAATAGTGCAATAGCTTCTTGCGGTGAATTTAATGGTGAGTCAAAAAGGCAGAGTATTGCGAAGTCAGGCTCGAAGTATTATTTTAAAGGTTTACATGTTCTTCAAAAATTTTTCGGAAGCAGAAAGTAAAAATGAGTTATTGCAAAAAGTACTTCCGTTTAAAAACACGGAAAAAGTGCATCAGCTGGATCAACTTGCAATTAAAACGGGACACGAGGTAATATGGCTCCCACCTTACCTACCACTGCCAATATAATCCAATTGAGTTGGTGTGGGCTCAAATAAAAAGGGGGATTGCAAACAGAAATAATACTTTTAAACTGGCGGATGTTAAACGACTTGTTCACGAAGAAATTGACAAGGCAACAGAACAGAACTGGGGAAACGGCGTGAGGTATGCAGAAGACTTTCAAGAAGACAATTTTAAGAAATAAATAGCACGTGACGAGATTTTGTAACCTATAATCATACATTTGCAAGACTCAGACGATGAAGACAGTGACAATGACGAATTGTCTTTTAACAAAGTGACATTGACAGCGATATGGACGAGCCACTGGCTGTTTCATTGGATTAGAAAATAAGGTAATTCGTAAACTACAATTATAGTTATAGTATTTATTTGCGAAAATGCTTTTTCCAATATTGATTTTGGCAACTGCAACATTGTAAAAGTTTGTAAAATATAATTTGCTTACCCTTACGTCTGCGCCAAGCTTACCTGCATGTTGTATGAGTGTGCGAGAGAGGGAAATATAAAAGGAGTGGGGTAACAAGTTGGCAACGCTGAGTGTGATACGGCATCTGACTAGCTAGTCTCCAGAACTCTTCCCATTTGAAACCCATAATAGTCACCTTTGGTTGTATTGCCAAAAACATTGAAATAGGTGAAATGTGTCAAAATTCTATACGCTTTTAACCATCAAATAGCTAATATTAAAAAATTAAATATACTCTTCAAGTGGGAGTATTACTGTACAAGAACTGAGCACGTCTGTTCTTCTGAGCGGCAAACATTTCAATTGCTGCTGAAGTTAAGGATTTTACCAATTTCCTCTTGTGAATGGAACAAACACCCAATGAATTAAGCCTATCTTTGCCCTTGAAGTTCCTAAGGAAAGACAATTCTTTTCAAAGTATTGAAACTTCCCTCTGTCTTGGCTGTTGAAATTGGAGTTGTTAGTGCAATTGTATACTTTCAGAAAATAATTCCTTAAAGGAGTGTTGTATAAGAAACTGAAGAGTTCACTGACTGCTTTGAATGGATCGTTATGATAAATCACTAAGAGCTCCTTCTTCAACGTTTCGTAGGAGATAATGGGATTGTAATTTTGTGCATTTTTTTACAGATTTGCAGGGAAATTTTCTCTAATGTAATAAATTTCTTTGAGTCAATAATTACAAATTATTGAATATATGAGACTGTTGGAAACGTCCTTTTATTTGGTTGATCATTTTGTCACATACTTCTTTGGTACCTAAATTCCGGTTTGCTGCACAACCCTAATTCGGTGGCTTTCTTAGGGGGCAACATCATCAGCCTGGTATCTACTAATGTTCTCGCGAATTTCAGATACAGGGATTCTATATAGAAATACTACAGAGTAATAAATACTGTATCACTGTCTGCAATTTGTATCTGAATTGTGTTCTACAGAATGTCAACATGTTTCATAATGTCGTAGAAAAAAATCAGAAGAAACAAAAATTCTCAATTATTCAGTAAATTATTCAAAGCAACAGCTTCCTATATTGTTACATCATACCACCATTTTCTGCGTAATCTTCTCAAAATGCTGTAATAAATGAAGTTTATTTTTATGAACGCTTTCACAACCCATTACTGAAAGTTCCATTCTGCAGAAGCAGCTAGGATGCGTTTGTTTCAAACTGAACACAACAAATTACTGCGTTTTGTCAATCCACCAATTTTGGCGAAAAATGATGTTTGGAAGAAGCATTTCGCGTAACCAAATTTAATTGGTGAGCATAACAGTGTATATACTCGGCATAAGGGAAAGGATCCACCATTAAAGTCGGAAAACTCACTTGGCTATCACTCATTACTGCGGCTCCATCGTGCTCCAGATATTACTTTTCCTTCAATATTACAAGATTGCAACTTTTTAATCAAAAAGTCGCTGATACCACTAGCTGTTCGAGTACGAATCTCTTCAAAATAAAGGAACCTTCCAACGGGTTTATATCCTTTAATGAATCATAAAATGATAACCTGCGGCGAGCTATGTCCATTGCTTCGTCAGGTTGTACAGAAACATAATGGGCAGTATTTATGTTTTTCATTAATTCCTCAATGTAAAACTGATACATTCAAACAAATAATTCATTCTGTTTGCTGATTTCATCGTGACGCCTCAATGTTAGATCATGGGTTACGCAAAATTGTATGCACGCTATCACTCTGTATCTATTTTTAGAGCCTAGTTCATTGTGTTTCTGCATTAATATTTCATGTGGAGAATCAATCTGAGCAGCAATGTTTACAGTTCCCAATAATTTAAATTTACATGCATTTTGTAAATGAAGTGCACTTGCCTAGTGTTTGGTTGATGGTTGTAAAATCACAAGAGTTGTCCCAATTTATAAGACAGGTGATAGAGTAATTATGTATAATTACAGACCAATAAGTATTATTCCTGTATTTGCCAAAATTCTGGAAAAATTAGTAAAAGTTAGGTTATTAAAGCATCTAGAAAACCACAACTTTTTTGACAATCATTAGTATGGATTTATTAACAAATCTAGTACTCTTGCTGCCACTGTAGATATTATCGTACCTATTCAAAGAGCTCTGGATATAAATAGTTTAGCTGCTGGTTTATTTATTTACCTAAAAAGGCTTCTGACACTGTAGATCATACTATATTACTAAAGAAACTTGAGTATGCTGGTGTAAGAGGACTTCCTCTCAACTGTTTTCAAAATTATCTCAGTAATAGGAAACAATTTGTAAATATGAGCAACATTTCCAGTTCTCTATCAGCAGTTCATCATGGTGTTCCACAGGGTTCTGTGTTAGGTCCTGTATTATTCCTAATTTTTATAAATGACATAGGATGTTTAAGACTAAACGGTAAATTGACTATGTTTGCTGATGATATATGTCTGTTATATATAGATAACTCTGAGCACCAGCTGATATATGATATACAGCAAGACCTGAATGCATTGAATAGCTGGTTTAAGGACAATAGGTTAATATTAAATGTCTGTAAAACAAAATATATGATATTTCATATACGTACCAGTAGTAAATAACAAGATACATGTTGATAACGCAGTGATTGAAAGAGTAAAAAAAATCACATATCTAGGTTTGATTCTAGACAGTTACCTCACATGGAAGGACTATATTGTGCATGTAAAAAGTAAGACTTCTGTAAGTAAGTATTGCTGTAATTCACAGGCTGAAATTCAAAGGATTCAGTGTAAATCATTTACGAAGTATCTACCACGCTTTAATTCAATCCCATTTGGGTTACTTAAACATCTTATGTAGTAATTCTGTTAAATATTTAATTCATGACCTCGAAGTACTTCAAAATTGTGTCTTGAAAATAATCTACAATCTGCCCTTTAGAACAAACACAAAAACACTATACCATGTAACTAACATATTACCTTTACAAGTAAACATAGAGTTGTCCTTGATAATATATCTCCACAAAATAAAAAATAAACTTCCAAAGTCTAATCTACAGTGGCGGCTGATGGTTAAATTATAGGTGGTGCACAAATGAAAAATAAAATACAGAGTAGTAGTGACTCACCTATTTATACAGAAACTCTGCTCTCCTCTCCTTAGACCTGGCGAATCTATCGATAACTTTTGCTTTGAAGTCGCTGATCTTCATAACGAACTCCCTCTCAATTGAAAGCATTGCTAATGCTGACAATCTGTCCTGTGACATTGTGTTCCTAAGTTGAGAAACAGCGTTCTGCTTCAGCGGTAGACATTGGCATAGTTGACAGCACTCGCAGGAGTTTGACACATTCGCTGAATGTAGCACATAAATTGTTTTTCTTAATGAAGTCCATCAAGCACAAAGCGCCGGACATTCTACGATATTCTTCTCGACTGTAAATCACAGTCAGTTCTGTACGAATTTTTGTTCCAATGATAAAAGGATAGAACTCTAAGGGAATCCTCTGGAAATGTCTTATCATAGTCGGAGAAATTTTCTTGATGAAATATAGTTGAGGCTACCAGATGCCCCGTGAAGCTAAATCTGTCCCTTGCCTCTCTAAGAATAATGTCACAGACTTCAAGAGCTTCTCTTCTCTTCACATCATGATCTTCTATTCTCATCCTCTTAATTGCAGTTTCTTCGTGTTCCTCGATATCCACGTTATTTCTTACTTTTTGCACTTCCCTTTCAAATGCGTTTAGCTGGGCGAGGGTAAATATTGCATTGCAGTCTCGTTTCTGCAGCTGATTGTACAAAATGTGCACATGGGACATGATCTTGTGGAAGGAAGACAGCCAGAATACAAAACTATCATCTTTGAAAGTGGCCATAAACCCAGAAGGCTGAACAAGTGTGGTGTTGTTGTTTAACAGAGCTCTCTTCTGAATGACCTCCATGCATTTAATTAAATTCTCCCTGTGTTCGAAAATGGTATTGACGGTCCATGAATGAAAATTCCATCGTGTCGGAACAGAACGTGGCAATCGTTTCTGCACAACTTCATCAAGCACAGCTGTTCTTTGAGGAGAATTTGAAAAAAAAAAATGTGCATATTCCTTGTAAATTAGCAAAAAATATCCTAACACTGGTGTTTACTGTGGCTGCATTCAGCATTATTAAATTAAGTTTATGTGCATGGCACAAGGATACTTCTCTTTCACAATTCCTGAACACCGTGTTTCCTACCTCCCATGACGGATGCACCATCATAGGTCTGTGCTATAAGTTTATTCGGGTACTCTGACAGTTGCAGATCAAGTTCAGATTTAATTACTGTGGCAAGAGAGTCTGCATCATGACCAGCAGGTCGAACAAAACTCCAATATCGTTCTACGGGTTTGTCATTCACAAGATATCTGTAGAAAATAACCGTCTGATACACTGAGGAAACATCAGTGGTTTCATCTGCTATGACAGCAAGGAATTGTGCATCCTTAATCTCCTTCATTATTTCCTTTTGGCATACCTCTTACATACACTGAAGAATTTCGTTTTGTATAGTTTTTGAAGTGTCCTTAAAAACAGTTGCTTTTTCCATATGGCCTCTCAAAGCCAGCTCAAATGAGCCGCAAAACCATATACAATTTATTATGATATTTAGGACATATCTATTCTGCGTAACTTTATCGTTATGTAGCTGTATGTTCCTACCGTATGCAGCAATATTAATATTGCCATACATTGCTAAACTTAATACATCTTTATATGAGACGAAGAGGACTCATGCTTTTTAACACGGTCGTGCATGTGTTGTATGTCTTTCATTCCTTGCTTCACCCAGGAATCATCTCCTCCAAAGAGCAGGCATGGGAAACAGTATAAAGAGGTATTAACTTCACATCCACATAACCAGTCGTGCTTCTTGTAAATGTCGGGGTTGAACTTCCTATTGAATGTTCTAGCTTTTGACTTAATCGTTTGAGTTATAGAAATGTTTGGTGTGGGCCTACCCATTTGTTTCACTTCAGATTTTTCTTCAGCACTCCGTTGCAAAAAGGGCTTATGCAGTAAAGATTGCACGGTATTCATTCTATCAGAATTTTAAAAACGTACAAAAACAACACCTCAGAACAAGTTAAATAAAATGTTAGAATACTCAGTTTAACCTTAAACAAAGCCTCAAGCTTTATGGAGGAACCGCCCCTGCTAATCTAACATTTGTAATCTCCTCTCTCTCACACACACACACACACACACACACACACACACACACACACACACACACACACACACACACGCACGCACGCACCCACGCACGCACGCACACACACACACACACACACACACACACACACATATATATATATATATATATATATATATATATATATATATATATACTTAACAGAACCAACAGTGAACTCTTCTACTTATGGCCTGAACAGCTTAACCTCACATGTTATCTATCAACTTATATAATGCGCTGCCACTGGAACTGAAAGGCTGCAGGAACATAAAAGGTTTTAAACGGAAAGTTGCTGAAAATTTACTGAAGGCATATTCTGATAGTTGATAAAGTGTCACACATTTATAGCTGGTTTTATAGCTGAACTGGTTAAAAATCAATATAGATTAATGTCCCATAGAATATGTAGCTTTTTTCTGTAATACTCTTTGTTACTATTAGTTCTTGAGTTACAGTTTTTTTTTTTTTTTTTTTGTGAATGTTTGTATCTTTGTATGTTTTATATTTGTTATTTTTGTACGGTAATTCATTCCTACTATGAAAATGTAACATAAGTATTGTTAAGGGCTGTTTGCCATCATTTTATATATTTTTGTACTGTTCCCTAGCATGAGCTATGGCTCTGGGATCCTTTTCAGATAGCAAAACAAAACAAAAAAAAAAAAAAAAAGACTACCGTCGTCCTTCACCAAATAACAAACAGTAAAAGCAAAAGACTGTTTTTCCTTACTTGTAGTTAGGTACGACTTCTTACTAAACCAAATGTTACACAAAGTCCTCTGTTTTTCTTGCTCTACCAACAAGATTCAAACAACACTCTCTCGAATGCTCTTCATGTAAGGTGGCCGCAGCTAGCGATATACGAAGTGCCCTCGTAGCCATGGTCGCTAAAGCGTATGTCTCTAGTGTTCCGCCGCGTAGATGATGGCGGGTTCGAGTCCCGCTTTGGGTATGGGTGTTTATGTGTATAGTGAATATTTGTGAAATTAGGAAAATAGATAAGAAAATAAACGGAAATAATGAAAAATCGGTTGAATAAGAAAATGAGGAATATATATATATATATATATATATATATATATATATATATATATATATATATATCTTTCAGAAAAAATAAAGAGAGGAGTAATTGCGAGGTCTACCCGAGAGTCCGCAGACTCCGGTCTCTATCACCCGGGAGACAATGGAGGACTCCGGGGTTCTTTCCATAGGACAATACCTGGAGTCTAAAAAGCCCCACCCCCATCCACAACAACATCAAGACGGGATGGAAGTTGATACGTCACTTACGCGCGTCAACCCCTCAAGGAAGACTACTGAATAACCTCGGTGAGGGCGCCTGATGATCTAGCACACCTACTAGCTCTGCAAGCTAGTACCCGGGACTTCTTAGGCAACCCTCTATCCCTTTCGGGCGGCGGTACCCGATCTCCCACGGGTGTCGGGAACACACTGCCCCCTTGAGTACAACCCAATCCGAACAACTCCCGTTCGGGAGAGGCTCGGCTGTTCGGCCCGAGGTTCCTCTCGTAACGTTAGAGGTACCACGAGGACAGGAGTATCGGAGCGAGGAAGGTATAGTAGACACGTGACTAGCAGAATGTATAGAGGGATAAAGAGTGACCGCGGGCCCCAAAGTTCTGCTTCGCGAAGGAGACTGCGGGGTGCAAGTTTCGGATACCATTAAGAAGTATGGTATAATAAATTATTGTGCGTAATGATTATTACAATTCAATAAAATATAAAATTATTTTTTTGTTCAAGTTAAGAAATTTCTATAACTTGCGTGATATTGGTGGGGCCTGACCCCTCTGGCCTTTAATAACTGCCCCCCCCCCCCATAAAACAGCAATACGAATGGCAGCATTGATCTGTGATACGCAACAACCCAGTCAACTCTGCTGCCTCTATGATCCAAAACCAAAGCCTAATGTAAGTTTGGCATGGAATGTCCAGGTGTTAATTTAGCCAAAACTGACAATGTCTCTATGCTGAGCGTTTTTCTCATCTTTTAACTTCATTACACAACATTCTTGTCCGATTAGAGCAACGATTGCGAGCAACAGGTACAACAGGGCGGATTATGGTACACCATGGACATTTCCTCTTGATCCTGAAGAGGATGTTTTCCCATTGAAACAAACAGATCTCTTGAAGAATACTTGTATCGTTTGCATGTAACATGAATGTTTCTCAAAGCAGCTATACAGATAGTTTTGTTTATCTCTGTGGTTTTCAAATTATATAAAATCCAATATTAATGATAAGACTGTTATAAACCATTTACAGAACGTTTGAGATCCTACTCATCATTTCTGGTGCCAACTTCTCCTGTATACATTTTAGTCAAAAATTTTAAGGGCAAAAGTGTGAATATTATGACAGTATTTTAGGAAAGGTTATTTGGGGTAGGTAGAATTTCAAGAAAATCTTTGTCTTACGTCCTTACAAGGTGCGGTACCAAAGTAATTGTGAAATTTTACATTCGTTCTACTTTCCATCGTGGTGTTATGCTGTTCACAGGACATATCTAAAACACGTGTGGACTTAGAGCACCTCAAAACGAATTTATCGAAGAAATATCGTTATCGAATATTTGGGTGGATTACAGTATTTCCTCAATCTCAGCAAAGAGGGTAAGAAAGTAGAAAAAAAAAATAAAAAAAAAAGACTGAGTGAATATAAATAGAATACATTTAAATTAGGTTTTTTGAGGGTTATACGATACTGATGTTTTGTAAATAGGAAATATGGTATTCAGTATTTTATTTAGAAACGTGTAAAACTCTAATAAATACATTGATGCTGGCGATGTTTCGAAACCAGCAATGAGTTTTTAAATAAGTAGCTTAATAATAAATAGCCTGTAAAATATAAAACCACCCTCCTCTTGGATAAACAGATTTAGAAAAGCTGCTTCATAAAATAGACTCCTGCAGTACAACTGCAATGTTGCACGTGGGCTATAAAAGCCGCTAAATCCACATCCGGCGTAAATACCACATTACAGTCTTCTGTTTGACTGTATAGGATGATGCAATGATAACAGAGAGCTGTGTTGGAGGATAAACCCATTTCGAGGTTATTGAGCATATTTCACAGCTGATAAATTAATATCAGCAAGCACAATACTGTCGCTTAGACGCTGGCCTATTGATCCCAAGGTCACAGGTTTAAAACTGGTCCACACCGTGATTTTTATCCCACAGTCCCATGGTAGTAGATTTACTGGCATATCTTGCGGGACAAAATTCCGGCACAGCTGCAGCACTATGTGATCCTGGTAATTGACAGCGTTATTGACGAAAAAAATATCACCACCACCGCCACCATCATCATCTCCAGCATCACCATCTCCACCATCACCATCGTCATCATCAACTCAGAAGATTTGTTTGAGCAGTTACGTTATTCTTTCCTAGGTGTGGTTATTGTGTTTTCAGATATTATGGTGAATAATAATAATAATAATAATAATAATAATAATAATAATAATAATAATAATAATAATAATAATAATAATAATAATAATAATAATAATAATAATAATAATAATAATAATAATAATAATAATAATAATAATAATAATAATAATAATAATAATAATAATAATAATAATAATAATAATAATAATAATAATAATAATAATAATAATAATAATAATAATAATAATAATAATAATAATAATAATAATAATAATAATAATAATAATAATAATAATAATAATAATAATAATAATAATAATAATAATAATAATAATAATAATAATAATAATAATAATAATAATAATAATAATAATAATAATAATAATAATAATAATAATAATAATAATAATAATAATAATAATAATAATAATAATAATAATAATAATAATAATAATAATAATAATAATAATAATAATAATAAACCATTTAAATGTTTTTCTTTGTAGCACAATTTATCATGGTTTTCAAAATAGCTGTTTAACGCATCAATGACCTTGTTGCTGTGAAATCTTCGTCCTGCAAGACATTTTTGAGGTTCGGGAACAGGTGGTAGTCACTAGGTGCTATATTTGGCAAATAGGGTTGATGTTCAAGCAATTCGAACTTTAATTCGTATATTTTTCCCATTGCAATCACTGAATGATGGGCCGGAGTATTGTCGTGGAGAAACAAGATTTTTTTTCTTTGCCAAATGAGATCTTTTTCTTTTCAACTTATCACTCAAACATTGCGTAGTAGTCACCAGTGATACTTTTACCCTTTTCAAAGTAATCAATAAAAGTAATTCACTGTGCATCCCAGAAAACCCTCGCTATAACCTTGTTAGCTGACAAAATTGACTTTGCCTTTTTCTGCAGTTAGTTCACCTGGTGCAATCCACTGTTTTGACTGTGATTTACTTTTTGGAGTTTAGTGATGTATCCAAGATTAATCCATGGTAATAAGGCGTCTCAAAAGTTCCCTAGGATTTTTACGGTAGAGCTGCAAATTCTTAACAGAAACAGATTTTCTTTGCAACTTTTGATCAGGTGTCAACAAACGCAGCACCCACCTTCCACAAACCTTGTGAAAGCCCAAAACATTACTTAAAATATTATCTGCACGTTCTTTTGGTATGTTCACAGCCTTTCCTGTCTCAAACAGCTTTAATCTGAGGTCTTCCACTACTAAACAATAATTTTTTTTCAATGATCTTTGGAGTTGAGACTTCCATAGGGTGCTCAGAGCGAGGCTCATCACTAGTGCTCATATGTCCCACTTTAAAGCTGCAACTGACCTTTTAATCATTATATATAAAGGAACAGAGTCTTTCAGTGTACTGTCCATTTCCTCCTTGATTTCTTTAGGCGTTAAGCTTTTCTAATGGAAATATTTAGTCTCTGCTCGTTTTTCCAAATCCTCCATTTTTGTGAAACCTCTACGCGTGTCTTGTTTAAAATGCTGTTATTCAAAAACTAAACAAGCTATTGACCTATACCTATGGATACAAGCTAGTCTAGAGTTAAACTATATGATGCTATCCGTCAAACTGGCCTAGTGGCACCATCTCTCTGCGAGGCCCGTAACTTTTCTGCCTATGCTCCTATCCCATATCTACTAGTTTTACTTACTCTCTCTGGAAGCAGGTTTACGCATTTCACTCACCAGAAAGAAATGAGACTCCCTGATCTGAAAAACTTATTTTTAGAAAAATATCGCTGTGTCCTTGTTTTTGTTTGTGAATGGCATAACTGAAATAGAATAAATTAGTTAAATACCGAAGTTGATCTTCCAAGTTTTTAAGAAAATTGTCCACAAGCTAGAACTTCCTTTCGCATGCAACACTATTTTGCGAATTTTAATTTTTACAAAAATTATTCAAATGTCTTTGCTTAAAATACCATATATCTAAGATATTTTTATGGCAGACATAAGACATCTTGAGTTTTCTGAAAATGTCCTCTTCATTCTGGATTCCCTTTGCATAACTGGTAAACTGTACTTTCTATACAGAAAATGCAGAGCTCATTAAAGGCACACTGTATGTGAATGCATCTTTTGTGGGGAGAACCATTTCCAAAATATTATTTCTTATTTATTTGAAGTTTTCGGTACTTATACTTTCCTCAAAAAAGAATACGTTATTCAATGTTTTATCTCTTGGCCATACAAAGCGAAATTCACCACATGGCGACCACCTCTTATTTTATTATAGTTTATTTGAATATTTACACCATTCATTATAGTGTTCCCAATGAAAATGTTTCCACTACTCACGCACCATGAATTTCTTTGCTTAACTCTGTGCTTACATGTTTGCACACCTTGGATTTTGCACTTAGAGTGCCCTTAACACTTTGTTTCCCTGTTCTTTTACCTGCTTATATATCTTTTGTAAGGGGTGAGTGCAATGAACCCCTCTAAGCCTTCATCTCATTATGTTCCGTTAGATTTGTCTTTTGAAAAGTTTAAGGAGCGTTCTTTTCAAGGAGTGAAAACATTCATTCGGTGCAACATTTATCAACTCATATGTTACAGTATTTTACATTGGCATACTACATTTACATATATATCCCTCTCATCTTTATAAATTATTATCTTTATAAATTACTATTTATATTAAACTTATATCTTCAATGAGGTACTTATAAATAATGCCTTAATATTCAGTTCTGTTGGTGAACTAAGTGATTTTAACAGCTTTTACATTATGGCCAATGTTGTGGTTTTCTGTCCAAACGTTGTTTGACACTGCAGACTTTTCTGTTGGTTGCAATTTTATCCTCCTCTGGTGTTCTTTTAGTCTTGCTACCAAGTTTCTTTTAGCTTTTCCTATGTAGCTTTTATCACAGGTCTCACAGTGTAGCTGATAAATTCCGGATCTCAAAGTGTTAGGGATTTTATAGGTTAGTGGCTTGTTTAACAGGTTCTACAGATATTCTGCTAATTTGTTTTGGGGTACTAGTTTTAAGTACATTGTAGAATCATTGAAATTTCCTAAAAGCCCATGGATTGTAGAAAGTGAAGGTGAGTGTAAACGAAGTGACTGATAAAACCAAACTCAAGTTGATCCTGATTTTATTTGTTAAGTAAGGTCAGAATCAATTTATGGAGAGCTTTTAGAAACTATAACATTTTAGATGTGATATATGTTATGAAATGCCTTAGATAAATCACAAAATATTCCTAATGATAATTTTTTTTTTTAATACAAAGTTGTTGCTACTTCAGAATTTACAATGTGTGTAACATTTTTTTACAAATCTGTACTGGGATGATGAATAAATGTTGTTTAACTGCATGTGTTTTATAATCCGGATTAGGATTTTTAGATGAAGATTTCAGATGAAAAAAGAAAGGGAAAAGGTGCTGAAATAAGGTAAAAAAGGGACATAAAGGCACTGGCTTAGTAAACTAATTAAATAATTTCTGTTTCCTCCATTCTAGTTTATTGAATTACAAACGAGTGCAACAAATTATGACTCTACAGAAGGGAAGAACATGAACCTAATATACTTCAAGACATTAAGCATCTCAACACTTTTAAAAGTAATTCTGGTTCTATTAGGAGATAGAATGTCTTTGCAGATACTATAGCTTCCTTCGACATCCAGAGAAACCAGTGAGTTTCTTGAATTCACTTGAATTCATCTACAGATATGGCAAATTCCTTAACATCTGGATTCTTCTGAAGACTAGATCAAGTCTCTCTTGCAAATCCATCTAACTGCTCCCTACAGCAGTAAAAGTATTCCATTATTTTTTCTTTTTCCAGACCTTTTCTTCTAATTATAATCATTTAATAGCTGAGTGAGGTACTTGTAACTATGTACTCAATATAGCTCTGCCTGCAATTTATGTATTTTCTCTGCTAAAAGAAGTGCTGTGCTTGGAAATTGCATCAGCATTGGTTCGATCCAAAGAAAGCAAGAACACTTTAATTTGTCAAAATTCACACACAACATAGCAATACACACAGTCCAAGATCTCCAGTGAGTAATGACTGCAAAATTTAAAAGTTGTAGGCCAGTAGTTTCTCTATAGGCAATAGCATGTCTTGGAGCTTTCAGCAGAATCTTCTTCAGAGTAGAGATGAATTGATCTGCAATGCCATATTTGTTCCTTATGAATTCACAAACCACCCTGCAAAGGCCATGAACTAAGCATGTCACATTTTTCAACTTAAAAAATAAATGTTTCAATTGCCTAACAGCTGAAATGGAGTGGGCCATGCCGTGGCTGAGTGGTTAGACTGTTTGACTCTCACTAAGGTGCCCCGGGTTCGATCCCAGGCAGCTGTATGTGAGATTTATGGACAAATGGCATTGGGGCAGGTTTTCTCCAGGATCTCCAATTTCCCCCGCCATCTCATTCCACTGGTGCTCCATCTTCATCTATGTATTATCAGTGTTACCGCCTGCAGTGCCACATGTGGTAAAAGCGGATATTAAACATGTATGGAGTGCCATCTGCAATCACAAGAAGTTTTTCAAACTCAATACCAGTAAGCCAGTGTTCTTGACAGATGTTCATAACTGATCACATGGCTGTACTATCATAGGCTTTCTGCAGCTCATACATTTTTAACAACATAGTCATAATTCTCTCCCCTGCTAAGGGAAAAACTAAAATGTTTATAACATATTGTTCTACTGAACCCATGGTTTTCATTCAGAATGATGCCCACATCACAATCACACACTTTTTCCTTGATTCTTCATACAGTTTCTTAATAAACAGGCTCCATGTAGAGTTTTCTTACAGTACTCTTACCATCTTTGTGTAATTTTGAAGAAATTCCTTGAAAGTGGAATTCTTACTTGTGTAAGAGCTACATATTAATCAATATTGAATTACTTCAAATTTTGGCTTTTTAAAGAAGTCTGTTGAAACAGATTTCGGAATAGAGTTACTGCAATTTGTTTACTTGAAGAGTTTTGCTTATCCGATGCTTAGAGGTGGAATGTGCTCTATGATGTAATATTGCTGGGTTTTTCATCTACCAAAATTACTGAAATGCAAATTGTACAACACAAAACAGTTATTCAATGAAATCCTGTTTGAGTTTATGAGTTGAAACATAAATTGTGCACTGAACTACTTTGGCATGGTAAACATTGTAATGCACTCATTTAGTATTATAAAAAAGACTAACATCATTTTCAAAATACAAACTTTATTTAATATTAAAGAGTCTATAACTGCACTAAACTTTCTCTGCTTTCTGTCCATACTCTTATAAAACACCAAATAATTACCAGAAATTTCTGATTCATGCCAGAACTGTAAGCTCAGTGATTTGTAGTAGCTTCAAGCAGAATCCAGTCTCAATTCTCAGAACCATGTGCATGCGATTACTGCTGTCTCTGCATGACCTTGGCCTCCCCTCCACAGGAATAGATCTGTCACAGTAACAAACTCATATTCAGGAACAGCAGGCTATTGCTTCCAGTAGAATTAAAAGAATAGAGTGATATATACACATTGTCAATTGTATTATTGTGGCCTACTTTATAGCAATAAAGCAAGAGAAAGAAGATCTGTCATATGCAGAATTACTTTTCATTGTTTCAGGTCCACTTTCAAGTCCAGTGAAACATTTACTGAAAGAGGTAGACTTACTATTCGCATGTTCACAGCATGCTGAAGAAATGTTAGTATTTTTTTATTAATTAGAAATCTTATAGAATCAAATGGAATGAATTTTAAAAGAACAAAGGGGGAAAAGAGGGATTATCATGGTTGGAGAAAAAAAATATAAAGGCCCTGAAAAAGGCAAAAAGTGTTTAAAAAATTGCCTCTTTTGCAACTAAAAACAAAATTTTACATTGTAGTATCTTTCGGAAGAGCTTTAACTTACTGTAAGGAAAAAGGTGTGCACCTAAAAGTCCTAACCCTGTTTCAACCCAATTATACTCAGTTTCCTCCATTGCCTTAGAAAGGCTGTCAAGATCAAGGAGGATCTATAATTACAAATCAGGCTTTCATCTCCTTTTTTATATGGAGGCTTAACAATTGTAAGTTTCATTTTTTCTGGAAACATCCCAACTATGAGAGCATTTGCTTCTTAATGAGGTAATAACTAATCTTTTGTATCATTTCAGAGATATGAAATCCATTTCAAATTTACAAGGACTATCATTAAGGGCCAGAGGGGCCAGGCCCCAACAATAATATTGTGCAGCTTACAGGCACTTTTTAATTTGAAGAAAAAAATCATTTTATAGTTTATTCAATTGTAATAATCATTGCAAACAATTTATTATACCACAATTCTTAATGGTTACCAAAGCTTACAACCCACAACCTTACGACAAACTCACCAGTCTCCTTGTTGCAAAGGCCCAAATTAAACGGGCCTGCAGTCATTCCTTACCTCTCTACTCACTTTGTTAGTCAGATGTCTATACCTCTCTCGCTCCCCTACTCTGCTCTTAATACATCGCATTCAGCAATGCTTGGGGCCAGCTAGTTGCAGCCTGTTGCATTATGTTTACCATTCGTGTGATTGTTGTTGGAGTCTTAGTTGTTTGGTGGACAAAATAGTGCAGCTTTAAAAGGAATAGAGAAGATTATTTATTGGAAAGTCCGTTCCAATCATTAAAGATAGAAGAAAAACTTTAAATTAAACAATTAGGTGTACATCAATCGAATAATCTTACAATTACCCAACAAGATAGCAAAAAACAGAGAACTTTCTGTAACATTTAGTAAGAGCATTTATATTGTTTTTGATCAGCTGTGTCTGAAACTCATGAGAACAACAGAAGATACCAGGTTGATGATAACTTTGCTCCTTCCTCAAAAAAGCAACCAAATTATAGTTCTGAAGTGAACCTGAATTCAGATGCCAAAGAAGTATGTACCAAGTGGTCAGCCAAATTAAAGGACGATTTCAGCAGTATCATATATTCAATACGTTTAGGATTATTGATCCAAAGAAATTTATTACATCCAGAGAAAATTTCCCTACTGACTCTGAGAAAATTTGCATCAAATTGCAATCCCATTATCTTCTATGAAAAGTTAAATAATGATCTGTCAGTGATTTATCATAATGATACATTCAAAGATATCCCTTCCATCAGAGAACTCTGATTTTTCATACAACACTGCTTTGAGAAAGTGTTTTCTGAAGTACACAAAATGCTGTAAATTGAAATAACAACTCGAGTTTCAATGGCCGAGGCTGAGAGAAGTTTCAGTACATTGAAAAGAATTAAGTCTTTTCTTAGGAACATTATGGGCTAAGATACACTTAATTTCTTGGCTATATGTGCCATTCACAAAGAGAAAATGGTGAAGTCCCTAACTTAAAAAACAGAGTGATTGAAATGTTTGTCGCCTGAAAGACTAGACATGCTCAACTATTGTACAAGTAACACTGCTAGTTGATGACTTCCATTATATATTTTATTATTAGTTACCTATTTGATGTTTAAGAATGTATAACACTTCACCTCATTTCTGCTATAGCAGTGGTTTTGGCATTGAAATTAAAGGTGAGTGTTTTAAAGGTATAACCCCAGTTCTACTTTCATCTCAAGCATCTTCACATCTGGCCCCACTAAGAAACATTTTCACAAGCCGCCAGTACATGTTAAAGACATCAGCTATGACATAGTGACTAATATCTTCATTATCAATAGTTCCAATTGCTTCTCTCTGTTTCGGTTATTAAATTTAATTATATTTATGGATTCATAAATGGCAAGTAATACCTTCTTTGTTCTTCATTAATTGCTCTTTTAAATATTTTAGAATTTGTTCTGTAGTCTGATTTAATGTTAGAGCAATACTTGAATGACATGTTAACTATAAACTTTTTTTTACTAACAAAGTACTCATACCTAATGCTAATCCAAGGTTTGACTTTTGTTAACTGTGACGAAGTTTTATTGTTTTTCTTTGGGAAATAACTTCAATTGATAATAGTACAATTTTGAGAAATGTATCAAATCCATCATTTAGTTGAATGTTAGCTTGGACATAAGCCCGAGTGGGGAGCACATGGTAGGAAAATAATTGTAAGGATAAGTTGGACATGCCAATAAAATGGTTAGAGAGGCTATATGAGACAATGGTAGAGGCAAAAATGATATATGCAGTAGAGATTTGGGGAGGCTCAGAGATAAGTAACAAGGTTGACAATATGTACAAGTTATTCTGTAAAGAGGCTCTTGGATTGACAAGGACGGCTCCAGGCGAAGTAGTACTTCTTGAAATGGGGAGGACCAGGAGAAGAGGAATAATCTTGTCGAGAATTGTGACATTTTGGTTTAGTTGTTTGAGTAAGGAGGATGGAAATATTTTAAAGGTATGCATGGAACAACAGAGAACATTAGTAAATAAGAACAGTTGGTGGAAAGTGCTAGAGAGAACTATGGACAAAATAGGAATGGGGGATATATGGAGGGCAGGTGCAGGTAATGAGAGTGGATTTTGGAAAACGTTAAGGACAAGAATGGAAGACATAGAAAGGCAAGAGATATGGGGAAGCATGGAAAACAAAAGTTCATTGAAGTTTATAGGATTTTGAAAAGGGACTGGGGAAGAGAAGGTTATATAGACAACTGTAGTAGGATTGAAAGGGAGGGATTAGCATGGATGAGAACAGGTGCAATATTTATGAAAGGATTAAGGTGGAGTGAGGTAGGAATATGTGAATTATGTGGAAGGGAAGAAAGTGTAGAGCATTATGTAGTAAGATGTGAAGAAGTTGAGAAGTGGAGAAAAAATGGGAGGAAGTTGAGGGTAAAATTGTAACAATAAGAATGCTAACAGGGAAGCAACGGATTAGGAATAGAAATGTAGGAAGATTTCTTAGTAAAATGAAAGATAAATGGTTGAGGATAGTTAGAAGCAAAAATTATGAAGGGGGGAAGGAAGTAGGGGCGGAGAAAGGATTTTGTAGGGAAAAGTAAGAGATACAGGTAATCCCTCAGTGAAGCATAAGGCTGTTATGCCAAGCTGGCTGAGGGGTGAAAGAAGGTAGTCACTCAATTCTTGTACATAGGTTAAGGAAGAATAGTATGTAAATAAAAAGGTTCTCTGTAATATAATTGTAAATTATTTTCTTATGTACATAAGCCCATTTTTTTATTTTTCTACACTAGTTTACATTTATTTATATGTTTATCACTAATTATTCTTATTATAATATTACTTTTCCAATTATTATCAGTCTGTTCACTTAATTTGTCAACACTTGAACCTCATGATCCACATGCCATTGACAACAGGAATTATTTATAGTTTTGAATATTTTCTGATTATAGAAAAATATTATCTATACTTGTTGCAATGTTTATATGCATGCTGGTCGGGAATCACATATTATAAATGAATTAGTCTTCATTTCACTGTCCCTTTACATTTGTATTTATTTCCGAACCAGTTACAGAAAAGTTTTACAGTATTTTCTTACACATTACTTGAGTTGCTATTTTATCACTCACTTTGCCGTACATGTTAACGCCATGGTTATTGATGCAAGGTGGACCTTCACTTAATTCATACTATTTTTCTATACCATTTTTCCCTTGCTCTTCCCATAAAACCTACATTAATTAACTCCCATTTTTTTTCTATAAATATCTCCTCCTCCTCTCCCTCTCCCTTCTCCACTTGAATCTTATTTCCCATTCTCATTACTTGATCATTTTCCATCTCATACTTAACTTTATCGGTAGCCTTCAATGGAAACTGACAACTACTAACTTCCTCAAAATCTGCTAATGTAACATCAACATTTGATGAATAAAGCTCATAGTACACTATACTGTCTTGGCTATTTACAAATGTGAATTGCCCCATCCTATCCTTTTCCTTTATTCCTCTACATAGATTTAAATTGTTTTCTTCACAAACTTGTAATCATTTTCTACCATCTTTATTCTCAATTTTATGACTACTTTGTCGCTTCTCTGTTTCCTGCATTACACAGTTATCTTCCTCTGCTCTTATTTGAGGTTGCTCACACCCTGCCCTGGCATTGAAGTCCCCAACCAAAACTACTTTCATATCAGTGTGCTTATTATACAATATTATCATGTCCTGATTTAATTTACAAAATAATTTGGAATCATAAAATTCTGACAAATTTGGTGGGTTATATGCAATGCCTAATGCTATCTTACCAGTTTCCCCTAATATACCTGTAGTTATTTCTCATCTTTCCTTTTACATCATCAAATGAAAATACAAAATCAAGATTAGAATTATAAAATCCATACTGGAAAATGCCATATATTCCTAAATCCTGAAAATCCTACCATGTTGCTTGCCATTGAATAATAATTCAGTCCCCATACAGCTAACCCTAGGTTTTTGTGTATTGGAGGCCCTCTACTCCTTTTTACATATTTTGCCATTTCACCTATAATCTACATTTTTCTCTTAATTGTTTTTAGCCATCTCTCTTTAACTGTCCCTAAATAATTCCCTATATTTTCCTGTTCTTTTCCCCTTTTACTGACAAAATTTTTCTAATTACTACTTCAACCCCAAATTGTCCCATTTACATAGCCAAGCCTGCTCTCTCCATATCTTTGTTTCACTAAAATATAATATACAATGGAAGTCTGCATTCTCTTCTCCACACAATGGACATTTATCAAGCTCCCTCTCTTGATCTATACCTTTCAAATTTCTCACTCCTGTTCTCACCCAAGCAAAACCTTCTTGCCCTAACTTATTACATATATCTGTATATCCTTCACTCCCCCAGTTTGTTTTTATTTCTCTCTATGACCTCAGTGAGCTTTTGTCACTTGTACTGGCAAAAATATCTTGTCTGTCAATATCCTCTAATCTTAGCTTAACTTCTTTCCAAAAGCCTCTATATCCATACTCTGCATTTATCCAAGTATTTTTTTTTTTTTTTTTGGTAAGTTTACGTCCTCCAACGTTAAGTCATATCAGACGATGAATGAAATGGATGAAATAATGCTCAAATGAGTACGGGGTCCATAGAGCTTAGAGCTACCCGACATTCATATGTAAGGATAAGGGAAAATCCCGAAGAAAACCTTATCCAGGTAACTCACCCTGACCGAGATTCAAACTCGGGACCTCTTGAACATGAGGTAAACATGCTACCATCTATGCTACAGAGGCGGTTAATATCCAAGAATGACTCACACCTATGTGCTTAAACACATCATTCATTTTATGTACCCAAGTTCCTCCCCAATTACTTCTCCTTTGAATATGCAAACATTCTTTAGTTATATTGCCATCTTCCAAGTTAGCGATTCTGTATAAATATTTCATTGCCCTTGACAAGATTTTAATTTTAGTAGAATGCCTGCCCAGTTCCAATTGTACTGCCCCATTAGGTGATGCTATCGGTAATCCCAATATATATTTACAAATGGATCTTTGTACTCTATCAGTCTCTCTCCAAGACTCATCTACTCCCCATACCTCTGATCCATGTAACATTCTATTTTCTACTACTGCTGTATAAATCCTCTCCAACCCTTTGACATTTATATCTGACAGTTTACTGTAGCATGATCTTATCACCCTTACGGCCATTTTACCTTTTGCCACAGATATCTTTTTTTGTTCTTTCCAGCTACCATCTGAACTCAACCTTGTCCCCAAATAATCAAATATCCTTACCACCTCTATTTCTCTTCTATTAACCTAACAAAAAATCTGGCATATGTCAAATTGAGTGCTGTGACTGTAGTCAAATTTATATTGGAAAAACCAAATGAAATTTAGAAACAAGAGCAAAGGAACACTTTAGGAACATAAAATACAAACAATTAGAAAAATCAACAGGTGCCACGCATTTTTGGGAAAAAAACCACAACATAAACCCAGAACCAAAATTACTAAAACATACAACAGGAAAACAAGAACTGTCCACATGGGAACAAATCTTTATTTCAAAAAATAGGAACAAAGTATTCAATTTCGACATCCCCCAGAAAGATTTGTTCAGCAAGTTCCTCGAACCACCACCAGAGGAGACTAATGACAAAATATTGCCAGCTACCCCAAGGAGAACCAGTCGATGTCCGGCTGAGGATAGAGGGAAGGCCTCTGATAC
Source organism: Mantis religiosa (assembly GCA_030765055.1). NCBI lineage: Eukaryota > Metazoa > Arthropoda > Insecta > Mantodea > Mantidae > Mantis > Mantis religiosa. The sequence continues at coordinate 121,908,289 of CM060954.1, read as the reverse complement.
TAGTTCCGGGAAAATTTAAAAGTATGTGTTGTTTAGTGTCATTAATCGACTCCCAATAAATTTAATCTCCACAAAATATTATTTTAGCATGTATGAAATAGAAATAGTTATGAATAAAAATATTAACAGTGAAACTAATTTCACATTAAAAGATTTCAGTCATACTTTATTAAAAATAATGAGTGAAGTGTTAAATTTGAATAAAGTATGACCAATAAGTCTTTTAATATGTATGAGATAGTTCTTTCTAATCTGTTTATATATCACATACATGCTAAAATTATATATGTCTCCCTGCTAAATTCAGATTTTACTGAACTCTTTCTAACTCTTTTTCTCACAAAAAATGCAATATTTACTGTGGGAACTTTATCATGTTTTTAGCAAATATACTCATTCCTCCAATATTTAATGTATTTATCATACTTCTATGGGCAGTGCCATGGCCGAGCAGTTAGACCACTTGATCCTCACCAAGGTGGCCCAGGTTCAATCCCAGGCAACTGCATGTGAGATTCGTGTTGGACAACACAGCATTTAGGAGGGTTTTCTCTGGGATCTCTGGTTTCTCCCATCATCATTCCACCAATTTTTCCATCATCACCTTTCCTTTCATCCACTTTGCCCTCATTCCATTCATCTACTTCTCTCACTCTCATTCCAGGCTGATCACCCATCCTGGATTTCTGTACCTGATCCAGAGTTGTAGTTCCTCAACCCGACGCCTAAAGGCATAAGGGGTAGAGGACCAAGAATCCACTAACACCACAATAATGGTATAATTAGGAAGTTAAAGAAGAATTATACTTCTACAAAAATTTGAACATATTGTGTACTTACTGACAGGCTCCTCAATTTAGTTCAAAATCAAATTAAGCTTTTGATACTGAAGGTAAGATATCAGTAAATCCTGTCATGGAAGTGTTGAAAACAGTGTTGTGTATAAATTAGATTTATTGGGAGTTGATTAATGACACTAAACTATTAAAAGTAAGTGCTGTTTAGTGTCATTAATCGACTCCCAATAAATTTAAGATATCAGTGTTTGTTTATATAAGAAATAAATGTTATCCGTGTGGGCCTCCTTTTTATTGTCTTTCTAAACTATGACATCTGACACCCATAGTGACAGCAGCATATCTCTCATGATTATTACATTTGACTTATCTGCCAAGAGATACTTGGTTTCTGTACCATGATTTTTTGCACATTCTTTTTTTTCCCCACACCCTATGTATGTGTAATAAAAATTAATACATAAAACATTAGTCATGACTTAAAAATTTATCTAACTTGCTTTCAACCCGATAATAGAGGAAAATTTATTATATTATTATTATTATTATTATTATTATTATTATTATTATTATTGTTGTTGTTGTTGGTAATATTATTGTTATTGGTATTATTATTATTATTATTATTATTATTATTATTATTATTATTATTGGTATTGTTATTGGTATGATTATGATTATTATTATTAATATTATTATAATTATATAGAGACTCACATAAATAATCGGACAAAGCAGAGTTTTGAAAGTGAAAATCAATATTCGATGTGCTATTTTATTGAAATTAATGATAAACAACGGTTACATGGTTTGTTCTTATAAGAAATTAAATGTTATTTCACATAAAAAATTACAGAAAGCGTACTTTTTTAATAATTAAAAATAAATATGGCATTTTTTGGCCCTCAAAAGTAATCGGACATAACAACTTGAGCGTGATACAAAATATGGCTTAGTACTTTGTGACTCTCCCTCTACTTTTCACTACTTCTCGCAATCTATTTGGCATGCTGTGAACCAGGTTTTTCAGGTAGGCTGTAGAAAATTTGCTCCATTCCTCCTGCAACCTCTCCTTCAAGTGCTGCTTGGAGGTGATGGGAGACTTCTGCATGGCTTTCTCCAGTTTATCCCATACTGCTTCTACGGAATTAAGATCTGGGGACTGAGGGGGTGGATGCACGAGGACAGTTGTAAAGTAACCACAATGTGGGATGTATGCTTTGGATCATTATCCTGATAAAATGAGAAACTGTCCAAAATACCCATCATTTCTGCACTCTGTTTTAAATTTTGCTGTAATAGTCCAAAGATAGACTTCCTTGTTAATTAAATTTAATTATTCCTTGTTCATGGTTGTGTCTATGAACAACAAATTTCCCACTTCCGTAGAGGAAATACAGCCCCATACCATTATACTCCCTCTGCTGGGTTTGACTGTGCCTTATAAATTGCGCTCTTCCAGCTCCATGTTTGGTTTCCTCCACACAACCACCCTGCCATTGGAACCTGCAAGGTAGTATTTGCTTTCGTCACAAAAGATAACTTGGTCCCACCAATCGGTGTCTAGTTAACAAAGTCTTTGGAAACTGTAATTGTTTCCTTTTATTCTTGCTGGAAATGTATGGCTTTTTTCTAGTTATGCGACCATTAAAATCTTTTTTTTTTTTGAGTTTGATTTATGAGTCACTATGTATAAACATAGTGACTCATAAATCAAACTCAAAAATGAAGAATACTTCACTGTTAATAATGCTTCTGCTTTTAATATTTATCATTAAAATCTTGTTTTTGCATGGCCCTTCTGACCATTTCAGGGCTGTCAGTCCCAGTTCTTCCTGAATCTCAGCACAAATCACTGGAGCGGATTCCGTTTTACCTTCCACATAATATAAGACTTCTGTCTATTGGTAAGAAGTTTTGGTTGCACTGGCTTTGCTTGAGATTCAATTCTGTCTTAATACTTATACCGGTGAACTATGCCACTAACTGTACTTTTGCTAAGATTCACAATCTCTGCTATTTCCCGGTATGTTTTGTTCTTTTCATAGTGATAGATAACTGTCTCTGTTCAAAGGTACTCTGCTTACCTCTGGGCCCCATACTATGCTCTTGCCTTCTTCTTGGTGCACTTGTTCTTGTACTTCTACGATGTTGTTTTGTCTAATTACAGACTTCACCTACTTGTTTGTATTGCATTTCATTTGTGCTTTCTGATTCTTTTTGTGTCGAAAAACTTATGATATAAACAAGGTTGAATGGGGAAGATCTTAGTTTAGCCACATTTTCAATCTCTAAAATGGATATTCATAGCAAATGATTTTTGCTTAACACAAGGAGTACCTGCTTAATAGAGCACTCCATAGTGAAATGCAAAGTGTGTCCGATTATTTATGGGAGTCAGTGTATATATATGCAGATGCTTAGCTGTCTAAAACAACAATTATGCTGAAGTATCTTATAATACTATTATCAATGTAATTCTCTTTTCTTGTATCTATAACATTCTCATTATTGTGTCCCTATATATGTATGCAGATGCTTAGCTATCTAAAAGAACAATTATGCTGAAGTATCTTATAATACATTATCAATGTAATTCATTTTTCTTGTGTCCATAAAATTATGAATTTGATAGCAGTTGTAAGTAAACATAAAAGTGGTAAAAATATTTTATTACTGATTCGCATATTCACAATTTTCACTTCATAATCTAAAGTGACTGATCAAAACCTTTAAATCTCTACCTGTAAACAGCTTTTTATGTGTAATATTTTGATGAAAAATATATGAATTTAAAATTATTCATTTTATACATCTGTGTATACATAAATGCTATTCTGTGATTTGACTCATCATGGTGAATAGGAAAAGATTGGTGCTCTTTTTTCATATCACTTTAGAGCCCTGTATTAGGCAAGCAAAGCAGGTGTTGTTAATATAAAGTTGTCCCTATTTTGGTGGACTTCAACTCTTCATGAAAAGTACTCCAACCCTAATAGAGTTTGAATGAGAGTAGTTCATAGGTTCATTCTATTTAACCTATTACTGATAAACAGGAGGTTTATGTGGAAAGGATGAAAAGGAAGGAATTTCACTGAAATAACTGCTCTGGCTTTCACAAAGTTCTATTGCACATATATGAGTATATTTCACAAATCTAATCACAGGCACATGTAAACTGTAAGAAAGGGGATCTCACAAAGGTAAATAAACAAAAATACATTTTGCAAATGTTTCAGTCCTGTAAAAGTTTTCTTGTTCTCAACAAGGCAATTGTAATACTGTTTCTTAACTAGATTATGACAAACATGATACTTTGATATGTTATCTAAATGACACTATTTTCTTTCAAATTACAGTATTATTCTTGAAACATATGTGACTGTATGACAAGAAACAAAACAAGAGTTTCCATATGACGAGGTGCTATATAGCACCTAATTGTTATTGTATGGTATTGTATGTTGATACCAGCATACAATAAATACTGCTATCAGCTTAATATATTAGCACATCTCATTTGGAATTTCTGTAATATAGGAGAACTATATGTACAAGCTTTCTTGGGCGCATAGCTTCTTAATCATTAATTGGTCACTTTCAGTAAATATGTGAATTGAAACGTAGAATATATTTACTAAAAGCTCTATTCCATCAGCGTTAAATCTGCTAAATTCTGACCCCTTTTCTCTCAAACTATTTAAGGTGTCACACTGAAATGTTTGAAGAAATTAGATCCATGCTTTCTAAATGGCAATAAAAGTATTTTTTGATTAGTTTATCAGCAATTAATTAATTAGCCTTTTAAACAATAATCAATTATTAAAATCAAAGGAGATCTATCACAGCTCTTAGTATTTCTGTTTTTTTTTTTTTTTTTTCATCCTAAGATTTATTTATTTCCAAGAAAAAAATGAATTTGTACTGAAAGAGACATTCACAGAGAAATTCATTCAAAGCAAATCCACAAGAAACAAACTTGCAAATATTTGCAAAGAAACAGAGTGCAGTTTGTACAGGAAAACTTTCCCTGAAAGGTTGATTAAAGTTTACAACTCTGCTCCAACATGTTTAAAATTATGATTGTATTTTTCTTTGAAGTGTGTGGAATTCCGATACACGGATGTCAAGTGCAAAAGTCATCTTCAAGGCATGCTGTGACAGTGCCACTCATGGGAACAAGTTGAAATAAACTGAACACAAGTGGGGAGGATGTATTTACACACTGTAAGGATTTCAAAGATGTAGAATGAAAACAGCACTTTTTAAAAAAAATAGTGTGCATTACTTTTGGAGTGACCCTTATATTTGTATCAACAAGGGTGTGAAGACTCAGTGTATCTACTGAAATCAAATACAGTTTGATATGTTCCATATTTAGAAAGAGTTATCATCTAATAAAAATGTATTCCTGCCAACTTTCTGAAATTGAAACCTCTAAAACTTTTCCTTGTTTAACAAAGAATAATAATTTTGCCATGATATGAACTTTAGAATGTGTATAATATTCAGTGCAGTTAATAAACAAAAAATGACTTGTAGAAAAACTGGGGAATTCTGCTTTATAAAATTCCTTGAAGACCTGGTAGTGCTGCTCCTTTGTCACAAAAGCTAACTTCTTTCTGCTACCACAAACAAGCAAAAATAACTATTTACTATGCTATGCAGATACTTCTAATCCAAACTTTATGCTTCATAAAATGAATTAAAAACTAAAATTTTCACAAAAGAGGGAAACTTGTATCACTCAGCATTGTATTAACGATTTAGCTTTTAAAATTATTTCGTCTGATCTTGACTGCCTTAACTCTGTCAAACTTTTGAGCATTAATCTTAAAACTTGTTTGTGATAATCTCCAGGACACATTACAAACCAGTGCTTAAACTGGGTATTCTGACCATCTTGTTAATTATAAACTCCTTTTTTTTTGTTAGCATCAATACTCATTAAGATAGGAACTGTGTGTGTGTTTTTTTTCAGTCTATTTCATAGAAACAGTGCTAACATTTATATTCCAAAATATAAATATTGCAGAGTTTATAATTCTGAAATAACATCTTAAAGCTGTTGAATAGTCTTCCTAATCGTATTAAAGTTTTGTCATTGTTAGTAATTAAAAGAAAAGTTAAGTCTATATAGCTTGGAATTCAATGTTTAATGTTGCTGAGTTTTATAATACTGGGTTGTCACTTAAGTAATGTTGGTTTTTTAATTTTTTTTTTTTTCAAGCATATCTATGCAATACTATTTACAGGGTGCTATAATTATTTTTACATATATTTTTCATACTGGCAACCAGCAGTTGGTAATACAAGACTTTAAAATGGGGTAACAAAGTTTGAAGGTAGAGAGACCTTCTAATGCACTACTGGAAACAGGATTATGGGACTTTTGCCATGAAGAATATGTGAGGTTGATGAAGGTGTCCTTAGTGAGTGAGAAGAATATGAGGTCCCAGCATTTCAGTTATGGAGGTGAAAACAAAGAATTTATGTTTTGGAAGACAAGTTATAGAATATTGAGAATATATGTAGAGTTTTAGAATAAAGTCCAAGACAGGCACCTGCAGCAGGTTGTCGGAAAAACTTGGTGCTAAAAATATATCACATATTGCCATATTAAAACACCTAAAACTGTTCAGAAGCTGTAAATTTGTACCACATGAATTGACATTTGTTAATGCTCGAAGTAGAGTGGATACATATTGCTAAACCCTGAGATGATACATTTATCACAAGAATTGTCACATGTGATTAAAGTAGGTGTATTATCGCAAACATGACACCTTCAAACAGTGGTTCAACATCAATCGGCTTACAAATGCAATTAAAAACATTAGTTCTGACCCAAGTCTGAGGAATTTTGAAGGTGAGATTCACTGGGAATATGTTTCAAATTGAATCCAGTTAATGAAAATCTTTGTTCTTAACAACAAAATGAGTTCATCAAGTTTTGGGGCACAGGTACCCAGCATTAGTTATTAGAAACAAAGTTATGTTACACCAGGACAATATGAGACCTCATGCAGCTCAAAGAAAAATGGAAAAAATTCAGGAAATGGAAGGAATTTAACTTCCACATCCAGCATATAGCTCTGATCTTGCACCATCAACTGACCATCTGTTTAGATCTATGGCCCATTTTCTATGCTGAACAAATTTTAAAAACATCCAAGTAATTAAAATGGGTCTAAATAAATTCTTTGTATCAAAAACCAGAAAGTGGTACTGTAGCTGGATGGCAAACCCTGCTAAAAGATAACTCATGATATAGAATCTAATGGTCTTTACTTTGAAGATTAGAACACTTTTTTCTAACAACACATTTTTGGCTTAAAAACTGACATTACTTATTAGACATCATCTGTAATAAGATTATGTATTTTTGTCTGTTTTCATTATATGCTATATTCTGACACTGCTATACACACTTTGATCCTTTTGACAAATAATCTAAATACAATGCGAATAAGATAAACATTTTAGATGGGGGATCTAACTTTACAATTAACATTCATTCATGAATGTTCATCCTCATTTATTGCTGGTCACTTGAGGTAACTAGTGATACAATTGTTTAAATCTGTGTTTCGCTGCAACCCAGTGAAATGCAACAATGATCATAGTGGACAGACTAAACATTGGTCTGTCATAGCATTGCACTGAATTATCACAACACATTCAGTCTGCATTATCTTATTTTACAGTACAACAATATAATAGCATTGTAAGTATGTCTGTGGTGAAAATCTGTAGCACTTTAGGCAGTATGGAAGTGCAATTAGATAGAAATAGTAGTACGTCATAGCATACAGTTCAAAACTGCATTTCTATACTAACTGATATTGAAAGCATGTATTGTCAGGAGTTCCAAAATGATAAAAGGGAATATAAATCGTGCACCAATTGTTTCCCATTCAACCAACTGCTTTTCTGATACAAAGCTTCTCAATATAACATGACATGTCTTAGTAGTAAAAACTTGAATTTTAAACAGAAGCATGACTTTACTGCACATATACCAAATATTAAAGATGGAGGTTTGTGATATAAGAAGAGTTTGTGAATTGGATTAACGCATACATCACAATTGGTCTAAACATTATGTCATATCATCCTGACCAGAAAAAGAAGCAGCTTTACTTATACGGTAAATTTCACATGTTTAGCACACCTGAAAATGTCTTACCAAACAAAGTGCTGTTAATGGAAAAACCACAATTTATTTGCATTACTACATGACAGAGCATTGAGGCATACTGACCTTCAGTAACACAGTACTGCATTCCTTTGTTATCTTGTATAGAAGAGAAAAATATTAGTAACTAGACGTACAGTATGTAAGAAAATACAAATAGAGCACTTAGGAGCTGTGTGTCTGATATGAAATGTTAGCCAATTAATTATTATATATGCAAGTGTAAATTGGCATTGCAGCTGCTCTTTAGTTGCTTCCCTCTTCTTTCTCCTTGTCACAATATTCAATCATGTTATATATGTATTAAATTATAGATGAGTCATATTTTTTACACATCTGCTTCACTTTCGTACCTATTATGAGGACATGTTTCGCAAATCATCGCTTGCATCTACGGCTCTTGTGCGACTGAAGTTAGAGCCGTAGATGCAAGTGATGATTTGCGAAACATGTCCTCAAAATAGGTACGAAAGTGAAGCAGATGTGTAAAAAATACGACTCATCTATAATTTAATAATTTTTCGCTTCACTGTGGTGTTCCAATACAGTTAAATCTCGATGTTATATATGATTTCTTGCGCCTGCCGAATAAGACATGTTGCTGTTCTGAAGACCTGATTGCAACTGAACAGAATGTATATACACTGGACTCGCCGTGTATGTGCGATAACCAAATGTAAAAATACTCTTGTTCATACATTTTCCAGTACACTTACAGCTCTGCCATGTAGTAGTACAAGTTCACAACACAATTAAGTTTTACTAGTATACTTTTAATACTCAATACATAATTAAAGCGATAATGTACCGCAGTAGGAGTCAAGTCATCTCCACATTTCCACTGCACATAACCATAAAAGTCTGAATGAAAGCTAAAATTTATCAAGAGAATTTAAACTGAACTGCTCCATTAAGTAACAATGATTAAACATAAGACATTTTGTGTTTTATAATTTACTTTCCAAAATTTTACTTATGTTTAATTAGAGAGGTAAATCAGCAAACCTGTTAAGTTTCAAAATAGTTACAGTGGAATGAAGTATATGAATGTCCTGATAGTTAAATATGTTTGATTTTCACAAACAGAATAGAATATAGCTTTGCATCATAAGATGTTCTTAATATTCCTTTTATTGTTGAATACATTATATCATCTGTCCTTTCATAGAACATTTAACACGAGTAATAAAAGAATATTTAATCTTAGGATTATAAAGTGCAGGCCAAAATGTCATAATTACACATTTTTATGCTGCTTCTGTTTTTCTTAATTAAAAGTGGGGGAAAAAAAAAAACACTGTAGATTCTTTATATTTTATATCTTAGGAAAAAGGGCAACAGTGTTTTCAATTCTGCAGATAGTATGTTGATTTTTTAAAAGACTTTATAATGTTCAATGGGCTTCCTTTGGTAAAATAAATGTCCAGACATTCCTTCTGAGCTAATCAAATGACCTTTATTATAGACTTGCTCAAGTCAAAGCAAACTCAATTGTTTCTTAGTTTGAATTACACAAAGTGTTATTTTAAAATATCTCAAAACTTGTCACAGGACACATGCCCTTCAGAAAATGACTGATTCATTTGTTTTTGTACTTATTATTGGAAAAGTTTTAAACTAAGCGATGAAGAGAATATGCAAATTTTAACCAACCTATCTGCTGAAACAAAACAAGTAAAATGATAAAAGTACACTTTGTTCATAAAATATGGTTACTTTTTTGAATGATTCAACCTGATTGACAGTAAACCTAAGGTCATGTTATGTAAGAAATGACTTGAAAGTTGTTTTTAATTACTGAAAAATACAGTTTATACTAATAATACAGCAATTTTATTATATTCAGAGAGCATTATGCTATTGAAAGACTGAATGTTCATATTATATATAATGTTCCATTTAACATGTAAATGTCTGTGCAGCATTAGCACCCAATAAATGTAGCACATATAGTATAGGATTACTAAAATATATGGTAATGCTCTTCAAACTGTGTGAAAGAAGAGCACAGTTACCAATGAGAGTTACCAATGAAATGGTGCACACAGAGGTTCTTTAAAACCCTTACCTGTCAAACAGCATATCTTAATGCTTCATTAAACAAATTGGGTCTTATTATTCTGCACACCGCCCTCGCAAGTTTCAGGTCCGAGTTAGGTAATTACATGATCATTATAAACTTGAAGCTTTGAGCCCAGTGTTAACAAGAAATATTTTAGAACAGTTTTAACAGAAATTAAAGTAGATGAAATTGGTGCCAGTTTACAGAAATTGTATAAACAATTGCAAAATACTGGGCTTCAGAAGAGCCTTTGTACTGCATGAAAATCTTAACTATGATCTGAAAATGGGGTGTGGTATAATGATAAGTGCTAGAAAAGTAACTGGACCAATTTTGTTTCATGAAACAGTAAAGACTGCTTATTTGAAAGGTATTTTAATGCATCTGTATCTGTACCATTTCCTGAGCAATTCTTGGTTTTCTCATGCAGTAGACACAGTTCACCAATGCATTACCATGTATTTTAATGGCCTGGGATATCATACTTGCCAACTTCCTGACATTGAAAACCTGTAACACCTTCCCTTGTATAGCAATTTTCCCTTACTGTGAGGACATAAAATTTAGAACACATAAAATATTCAGAGCAGTATATGATATACACAAAAAATATATACGCATTTTGTAATACACATTCTTATAATCTTAAAGGATTGTTATAATACTTGAAGACCTGCTTGTCACACATGTCGAAATTCTTCCTGCTACCACAGATAAACACATATTAAAGGAAAGGACACAACTTAATATGCTATGCACAGATTTTTAGTCAATATTTTATGCTTCATAACATGATTATTAACAACTGTCACAAAAAAGTGGGAAATTCATCTGACAGCCAAATGCAAATAAGACAAATAATTTAGATAAAGGAGTTGACTTTACAATTCATGCAATCCATTACTGACTGTCATCATTTACTGCTCATCCGTTACAAGAGGTCCTAACTGGGGCAATCAAAGTTTAAATCTGCATGCTATACAGTCTTGTTGCAGCCCAGTGAAAGGGACTACAACTGTGATGACAGACACTCAGATGAGCTCTCTCATAGCACTGTATAGCAATTAGCATGGTACATTAACTTTGTAACCGTGAGTTACAATATAAGCAATATAATTTAATGTACTGTCATGACAAAAACCTGTAGCAGTTTGAATCTGCCAATTGTAAAATTGGCAAGTATGATATACTACTGTCATACAATGTTCTCAGGTATGAATATCTAATAAAAATATAACATGTAAAATTTAGGACATAACTGTGTGTTACAATGCAATTCTTTTCAATAAAAATCAAAAGTGTCAGCCCTGAGCATTCACACTACCTATATAAAATAGCAGCTGAAACCTGTAAACCATTCAGTTTACAACTTGCTGCAGGAAGATCTTTAAAATGTGCAATCTATGCCTTTATAAGCCAAGAGCATTAACATCTGAGGTGTATTTATTTCAACACTGTTTCTTCCTGGCTTTTTTACTTTTACACGACAGTTTTGTATTTATCCTATTTCGGATTTACAGTATTATGTATCAAGATTTCTAAAAAATGTTACTTCTCTATCGCACACATTATGACTAACAAAGTTAATGGCAATTACCCTCATAGTAATAAACTTATTAAGTGCCTCAATTCCTAAAAGTGGCAATATATCTATTTAACATTACTCTTAATTTCACATTCTTACTAATTAAAATATAAGATACTTTTAAGCATGGTACTTGTGCCTAAGGTATGACTTACAGAAGAAATAGAAATACATTTTGTATGCATACTGAAATGGCATATTCACAGCACAAAACATCAAGAGTGTACACAGCATGCTACTGTTTTAAATCTTTACCATTAGTTGAATGAATTGTTTTGGAACATATTTTCTAGAAAGTTCCAATGATAAAAGTCTGTACAATATAAAAATACCTAAGCCTTTAATTAGTTTTATGTATACAGATTTTCCTGAAAAGCTGTGACAATTTGCTTCATAACAAAACATTAAATAATATCATAGAATACTTCTTGCATATTTTCTTCTTTCAATTTACAAATATTTCTCTACCAGTTTCAAGTTAGAATGTAAACCTCTTAGCTTTAATTACTTTAAAAGTTGCTTGAATTCTCCGAAATTGCAAGTAGATCGATCATTAACTGCAAGCAAAGGGATAGCTGCAATGGTACATTAGTGATGCAATACCATTTCCACAAATATTGGCAAGTTTTGAAAACCTACATTTTGAAAAAATAATTATATTTCTTCTGTCTATTGCTTATTAATCAAGATAAACTTTCATTAGATCTCTTTAGAAAATAAATTAGTATTGGACATGTTGTTCAGATGTAAATAAACAAAAGAAGAGTTCCTGCTCCAATTGGTATTATAAATGAGCACATTTGTTATTTAATTCATGAACAAGTCACCTTAAAAAGCCTTTGCAGAAAGTTTGATAAAGAAACTCAGTCTTTATGTGTAATACTAACGGTTATAACAGATATAACTATTTCAAGATAGCGGCCTGTGATTATAGCCGGACAGTTATTCGTCAGTCTTTTTGTGATAAATCTGGATATATTTAATAACGGCGACGAAGTAATCAACAATGGCTACAATTCTGTAAGTGAAGGCAGGGAAAACTTCCAGTATTATAATAATAAAGGTGAAAGATTATACGTGTTTGGAGGAATTTAGTAACAGTGAGGTCAAAATTAATCTCAAAAACTATCTGTAGTCTCTTGAGATTGAAAATGGAGGCAATTGCCTCTGAAACTAGTCTCTCATTAATATAAAAAGTAAGTGACGAGTATCAATAACCCAACTACAAATAGTTTTTGAGATTAAAGGTGAAAGACTTTGTTGTGATAGTTGTTAACATAGTGTATGTGAAAGCGTCGCATCATTAACAATGATAATTAAGATACTGAGGAGAGAACTAGATGCAGCAAATTGAGAAATAAGAGAACTATGAAGTAAGAATCAGCTAATGAGTAAAGAAAAACAAGATGTAGTGGCACAACTCAATGAAAAAGATAGAAGTGTTGCTGATAAACAACATGAACAGTTGAATGGAAATATGGAATCACAGCGGATTCCAGTTAGACACAAACAGTGGCATAGATATCAACAAGGAAATAGAATGACTCCAACTAAAGGTATATACAAGATGCCTACTAGAAATAGCTTCCAAGTGCTGGAAAATACAGTGCAATGAGGACATAACCTCCAATCAATCAAATTGAGGCAAAAAAAAATTGTCATGTTAAAAGAGCAAGAAGTAAACATTGAGGCGAAGCAACTCTATGAGAAGTCCGCAATTATCGTGGGAGACTCAATAGTACTGTTGGCAGGCAGGTAGAAGCGGATGTATTTTTACTGCTATCTGGGAGCCAGGGTTCAACTTTGGGAAAAAAATTGGAAGAAAATACAGATGACCCAGACTCCATCATTCTTCATGTGGGTACAAATTGCCTAAGCTCAGGAAACACCCTGGAAGATACAATGCAAGAGATGTCTCGTGTGATAAAAACAGTGAGGGAAATATTTCCTAGAGCCAGGATTTGTGTGAGTGGCATTATATGTTGCAGAAATATGGACTTTGGACATATAAGGGCAGCAAATGATATACTTGAAGGGGTAAGCAGAGAAACTGACTGTTTTTGTTGAGGGCAATGCATGGATTAATGATTCTGACCTAGGAAGAGATGGTCTCCACATAAACAGTAAAGGTGCAGTTAAGTTTGGCAAGTTATTGAACAGGGTTATAAATTATTTGAAGCCAAAAAAGTGTAATTGAAGGGAGAGGTACTCACATATCATAGCAGCAAATGGTTAATGCAATGGGCAAATTGAATAATGTGATATGGTATGATGGGAAACTGGTAAAAAAACATTCAAAAAATATTACTGTCCTGTATCAAAACATACAATATCTGTCTAATAAAATAGAATCTTTTAGTGAATTCTTGAATGGTATATATCCTGATGTTGTAGTAGTGTCTGAGCATGGTTCGAAAGCAGACCAAATTCTTTTGTATACAATAAACAACGATAATTTGGTAAGTAACTACTGCAGAGCTAAATCAAAGAGTGGTGGTATGGCCATATGTGTTTATTCATCTATTGATATAAATTGTGTATAATTGATAAAAACTGTTAGTACTGAAAAAAAATGGGAATAACATCAGTCAAAGTTGCTACGACTAACAGTCCAGTAATCATACTGGGTGATTATTGCTCTCCCTCAGAATCTATAATTTTCTTGAACAGCTAGAAATAAATCTGCATGAAATTTGTAAGCAAAATCCTAATATAATAATTACTGGAGATTTAAACATCAAGAGAGATGATAAAAATGTGGAATATAATAAACTAAGGGATGTTTTTAACACATGCAATATTAGTGATAGGATTTTGGTTTCCACAAGGGTAACTAAAAAAGTTCTGCAACACTGATTAATTATACTGCTACTAATTATGATATGCAGGATGTTTATATAAGCATTATAGATAGCCTGCAATCAGATTATGCGCAGATGATACAAATTAACAAAGTTGCACGTATGAATACTAAAGGTAATATAAAAGCTAAGTATTGTTGTATGAATAATAATATTGAGACACCAAAAAACTCACTAAAACAAGAAACATGGGAGACTATGTATTCTGTGGAAGGTATTACCCAAAAATGGGAAAGTTGTTATAATATCTTTAATTATCATTTTACTAATGCATGCCTATATGTTCTGAGAAAGAAAAACACCTACAAGTCAAATAAAATTAAGCTAAATACAGAGGGAATAGATATCAAAAACAGAATGAAGGATGCACATGAATTCTATAAATCAATAGGCTGGGAGCACTAAAAAAATAAATTCAAAAACTTAAAAATTTTTCAAACTTTTTTGGTAAAAATAAGGGGCACTGAATATAAATAAAAATTAGAGAATAGTGGAAACGTAACTAAGTGTGCTTGGAATATAATAAATGAGACAAAAAGCACTCGGAAAAAAATGAAAATATCATAATAATCTCAATAAGCCGGAAACAAATCCAGATGTCATACGTTGGTATATTTAACGAATGTTTTTTAACTTCACCTATAACAAATAGCAGTACAAGTCAAACAATTCAAGTGCAAGATAGTATGAGGGCTGTTCAATAAAGAATGATCACAATTTTTTTTGACAACGTACCTTTACTCATCCTCATAATTTTGATGGTCCTCAAAATAGTCTCCCCTGAATGCGATGCACTTGTTCCAGCGTTTCTGCCAGTCTTCAAAGACATGCTGGAAACCATTTTTTGAGAGATCCTTCAAAATCGTCTCTGCAGCCTTCACCACTGCTTTTGAAGATGGATAACGCTTCCTATGAAGGCGTTTCTTCAAGTAAGGGAATCGAAAAAAGTCACATGGGGCTAAATCCAGACTATAGGGAGGGTGAGAGATGTACTTCCCGTTGATTTTTGCAAGATATTCAGCAACAACATTGTCAATATGCGGGCGCGCATTATCGTGGTGCAGCATCCAGCCTGCTTCATGGAAATGTCTTTTGCACCTGATATGAACTTTCAATGTTTTCAGGACATCTGTAGTATTGTCCAGTTACTGATGTGTATGCAGGCACAACATGCAGATAAACCATTCCAGGAATATCACAGAATGAAGTGATCATAACTTTCCCAGCAGAAGCAACCACTTTTGCTTTTCTGGGGGTTGGTGATGGAGATTTCCACATTGAGCTTTGCTATTTGCTCTGAGGATCAAAATGATGTAGCCAAGTTCCATCAGCAGTGATTACGTTTGAAAGAAACTCTGGATCTTCCTCTAACATCAACTTTAACTGCATGTTACCTACATTGCAGCGGTAGGCGATACTTAACTAGTCTGAACTTACCTGGTTCTCACAGGCAGGAACCAGTAGTACCAACAATAAAATTACTATGGCGTGTTTGTTTTCACATTAAGCTAACAGAATATAATAAGATTGAATTTTAGTGTGAAAAATTATCACCGTAAAAAAAAAAAAAAATTATGATCATTCTTTATTGAACAGCCCTCGTATATACACCACCAATACAAAGTTTATATGCCCTACAGATGAAAGGGAACTATTAAACATAATTAACAGTCTTCTCAACAAACAATTTAGTGGAAGGGATGATATAACATCAAAAAGTTTAAAACAATGTAAATATGAATTAAGTCTCTTGTTCATTTAATAAATTATACTCTAGTAGGTGGTGAATTTCCCACATGTTTAAAAATTAGTATTGTCTGTACAGTCTTCAAAAAGGTGATAAAACTCTAATATCAAATTATCAACCTATCACACTAACTTCAACATTAGCAAAACTCCTAGAGAAGGTTATACTTGTCAGGATGGAAAAAATGTCTGTTCGCAAAGAACTTAGTTAGGAATACACAACATGGTTTTCGTAAGAAGTACTCTATTATAACAGCCACCACAGAGTTTCTTAAGGAGAGCATAGCCAAACTTGGAAGTGAAAATAAGATAGCTGGTGTATTTTGTAACTGTCCCTGTCATACAGGAACATTAGGATAACAAGCATAATGTGACATTAAATGCATAATTATGGTCTGCAATTATATGCTGATTCCAAATATAGGACAATACATACATTTATTCACAAGTTACAATTTCCTTAACTCAATAAGAAAACATTATATCAGATAGAAAGGAATGTATCAGCACATCTGGTTTCTGGTAGCATGTCTGTCTCCATGTTCAAGAGGTTCCGAGTTCGAATCTCGGTCAGGGTGAGTTACCTGGATAAGGTTTTATCTGGGGTTTTCCCTTATCCTGAAAGACGAATGTCGGGTAACTCTAAGCTCCATGGACCCCGGACACATTGAGCATCATTTCACCCATTTCATTCATCGTCCGATATGACTAAATGTTGGAGGACGTAAATTACCAAAAAAAAAAAAAAAAAAAAAAAAAAAAAAAAAAAAAAAAAAAAAAAAAAAAAAAACCAACTGGTTTCTGCCTGGCCTCACACGATTGTTTGAACAGATATTCAGGCTTGGGAATATTGCCTAAGGCACACTTCGGAGCCAGCCTGTCACGGACTGTCTTTATTCATACAGTTTGGGATGGAGTTGGATAATGGGAAGCCAGACTTTAGCGAAGTTTTTCAGTGCATGTAGGTGCATGATTTAACTGGCTGTGTGGAAATAGAAAGTGTCGCATATGGGTATGCGACTCATTCAAACCAAGACTAGATTCAAAAGTGGGGATAGGAAATGGCCTATGAACAATGAATAACGTATCACATGATTTCCCAAACATCCCAAAATTTAGCATAAGTGGGGGAAATTCGAGCAATGGCCGATGCCTAATTTTTATAACTCAGACATTCTCGGTCGGGACATAGTGAAGCCACGTCATGTATAAGTGCGGCAGTGATACATCGAATACACATCACATATAAAAAAAATCTGTTACACGTCAAATACACACCATCATCACGAGTCTGCAAATAGCAACTTTCCAGGTGGCGAATGAGATACCTGCTTAAAAGCAATAATAAATCGATAATGGAACAGTCGAGGTGTTTTCTTCGCTAAAACAAACCACATTGTCAGCACGCATCCCAGACCCTGGAACAGAGAAGTGAGTCCATGCAGAGCGAACACCGAGGAAAACCCCGACCTGTCCAGAAACCTTCCCCAGCTGTAGCCTTTATCCATCACCTTCCCACCCTGCACCCCTCACCCATGCTGGAAGGACTCAAACAGGTTCCTAATGGGCAAAGGACCACCTCAATTTCTAGATTTAACAAAAGCGTTTGATTGTGTACATCATCAAATATTACTTAGGAACTAAATAGGCTATGGGATAAGGGGTCTGGCAGAAAAATTACTCTCATTATATTTGAGTAATCAGAAACCAAAAACAGAAATCCCATTCTACAATGGTTACCATAAAATTGCACAGATCAAAAGGAGTAGTTCAATGTGGTGTACCACAAGGCTCTATATTGGGACCACTACTATACATAAATGACCGAAACTCAAAGATACTATCACATGCTGATAATACAGCACTTCTGTGTTGAAAGAAAGTAAACAATCACTATTTCTGGGTATACTCTTTGACAATTTTTTTTCCCTGGAATGCGCACATTGATAGGTTATGTATTATTTATTTATTTATTTGTCAATAGACTGCAAAGCAGTTTTTGACATTGCCAATTACAATC
The DNA here is from genome assembly GCA_030765055.1 of Mantis religiosa. Classification (NCBI taxonomy): domain Eukaryota; kingdom Metazoa; phylum Arthropoda; class Insecta; order Mantodea; family Mantidae; genus Mantis; species Mantis religiosa. The sequence continues at coordinate 121,890,020 of CM060954.1, read as the reverse complement.
TAAAAGTTTACAATTATAGGATATAGAGCAAAATATAAACAGTATAAAAACATATTTACATATGTAGTAAAGTAAGTATGGGTATATACCTAATGAGATATTTCTCTAGATTTAAAACTTCGAATGTGTTAAAAACAATCTACTATGGTATTATATATCCACATTTGAGCTCTGGAAGGTTGCAGCTGATGCACATATTAACAGGCTATTGATTTTATAAAAGAAATGTATAAGAATAATATAAAATGTTAGCAGTAATCATCCTTGCAAAGAGCTATTTATAAAAAATAATGTACTTACTTGTAACAAAAAAAGGTTTTTTTTTTTTTTGTTTGTTACAAATAGTTATATTTGTATAATACTTATTGCTTCACTGTAGCTAGCTTTATTTTCTACGTAATGTACTTACTATTATATTGCTTTATGTATACAGAGTAAATAATGTTGCTAAACAACTCTAATCGTCTTGTTAGGTTTCGTGATGTACATGACTATAATACAAGGAGTATTCATACTAGAAAATTTAAACATAGGAGCAAACCTCCCGAAAGAATTAAAATCCATGAAAGGTTGAGTGCTTAAAACAAAATTAAAACAATACCTTATAAATAGATAATTATACAGACTTAATGAACTATGAAATGTAAACTTATTATATATTAAAATGTAAAATTATTTGTATCTTATATTGTGACAATGCTTAAAACTTGTAATGACAGGTCTACAAGCAATAAAGAATTTATTATTATTATTATTATTATTTGCTTATTAAATAAACATATTTTGATAAGAAAAGGTTATTTGTTTTCAAAACTTCAATCACCATTTAATCTCATACATGTTCTACATGATGCTCAATTACTTTTACTTTGATCAGTTTTTATTGTACAAACGATAGACATTAGGGTATGAGACACAAATTTTCATTTTATAACTGTAATCAATAAAATGGTTAAGACAGGCACATTTTTATACTAGAATACTTTGCTGAATTCTGAGGACTAGCTTAATAAATAAGTTTATTTATCATTAACCTCAATGAACAAGAAACAAGATAGTTATTTTCTTTGAAGCAAAAGTCAAAACTGTTGCATTGCAAACATTAGTTGTGGCAGTGCTAACAAGACACAATTTGAGCTATTGTGATAAAAACACAAAGTTGTGCTAAATTCACTTTGTTACTAAAATTGTTAGTACAGCACTAACTTACACTTAATTTCCCTTTTATTAATGCCCAGAACAAACATGACTGATCTGTAATGATTTCCATAATACTAATTGTTTACTTAAGCCTCTCTTGCACACACCAAATGCTGAGTAGCTTTTCAGTGCTCACAGTGCAACTCCCTCACTGACTTCTTACTAAATGCTGGCTGGCTTTAGCACTCTCTTGTATAGTTCCTGGATCACAGAACAGTTCTAGAAACATCTAAGACAATGTCTTAATGGAAGCTTCTGGGGCTAAAAAGTGGCATAGTCACTGATTATTCTTGATTGACCCACTTCTCAGATTGGTGCTCTGGGAGGAGGTGGAGTAACACATATCCACACCTGGCTGATGTGCATAGAGGAGTCATGTGAGATCCGTCGCGGCATACACTTCGCAGGCAACTGGAAGGTAAGCAGCAAATCTCTGACACGGACCTTTGGCAGTTTAGACGAGCAGACAAGTACAACCACAGCCAACAGCTTCAAGCTGGTATCAAGGCGCCTTAACGGGTCCAGCTCTCTACTCGTCACGCTTATTAGCACTCGCTAAACGCATCTTTTTCTTGAACTATCTCTATCCTTCCTCTTTTCTATCTAGGTTTAAGTTCCCCATTAGGACCCAATTATTAGGCTTTCATAAACACTTGTCTCTTCCTTCTTCCACTTAGACCATAGATTAAGACTACTTGCCCCGAGACTTTCATAAAGAGCATAGTGTCTGCCACCGGCCTTTCTTAAGGTAGTGGTAGATCTTCTAGCCTTTTTTAAGGCAGGTATCCCTTGTCTTCCCCCCCCCCAAAAAAAAACCCATGGCAAAAACAGGAAGATATCCCACGAGAAGCCAGGAGAAGGACCGAGAGCCACCACCCCTGCCAGGGGAGCCGCAGGAAGCCGTGACTGCTGTCCCAGATGCCAGAGAAGCCCCAGTCTCAGACGCCAGCGCCCATGCCATTGAGGGAAGCAGTAGCCCAGAGCGGAACATCACCAGCCCCAATAACCATCAGGGCACAGCAATGCCAGCTCTCGCGACCAGCACCAACGATGAATTCATGCAGGAAGCAGCAACAACCAACATAGAAATGAACACCACTACAATGGCCGCTAGCAGCTCACAGCCAAACACCCAAGCATCCAAAACCACAGAGGAGCACCTGACAAAAATTAGACAAGATTTGTCCAAAATCTACGTAGCTGACTACGGTCGCCACAGCCTGGTGGCCATAGTAAACAGATTCGACCAGCTCTACTGCCCCAAACAATATGAAAGCAGCTACAGGGACGGTTATCACGGATACAAGTTCCAGACCCTCCAAGACTACCACCACTTCCTGAAGCACTGTCGAGAAAATAGGGTGCCGTTCCACATCACAACATTACCCGAGCACCGCACATATAAAGTAGTCATAAAAGGACTATACTCTAACATGACGAACCAGGAGCTTCTCTCTGAGCTCAAGAGATTGGGTTTCGACGCCCTCAAGTGCCAACAACTATACTCAAAGAGAGCCAGAAGACACATTCCCCTATTCCTAGTAGAGCTAGGAAATGAAACGTGCTCCACAAGCATCCAGACATTGACCTCAATTCTTCACTGCCGAGTCAAGATAGAAAACTACGTAGCTCCACGAACCCCTCCAGAGTGTGGTAGATGCCAGAGGATCAAGCACCTAACAAAGAACTGCGAAGCCCCCCAGATATGTGCTCACTGCACAGGCCCGCATCACGTGCGCACCTGTACTGCAACCCAATTTAAGTGCGCACTGTGCAACAGTAATGAGCATAGGGCCAGATGGAGGGGCTGCCCCGTGTTCAGAAGGCTGGTAGACCCACCATCAAACCAAAGGAACGCTCACCCCAGTTTCTGGACCACTACCAGCGATGGAAGAGGCACCTACGCCTCACAATTGTACTCATACAGACCAACGAGCGCCAACACATACCGACGGCCAGTAGTCGAAACCCAGGTGCAAACCCCAGCCATGTACTCCAGCCAACCCTCAGGGGCGCAAGCTTTAACAGCAACAACAAGGAACTCAGAGGTCAACCGACATGAGGTCCCACTCCCCCCTCGGCCGAGACCAAGTTCAAGCTCTACAACCAAGCGACCTCCGCCCGAGGGACAGCAGCAGCAGCAGCAAATGACAATTGCACCACCCAAAACAATGGAGCACAGACCCGAACCCTCAGCACCAAAGGTCAACACCCCAGAGCCTGCCACATCAAAAAGAAGACACGACTGGTTCACTGCACCTATCACACCACAACCCAAAAAGCTAGTATACAAGTCTTACGAGGCTCATATGTCGTATATAACAACCCCCGTGAAAATATTGCTAACCAAAATAGGAAGCAGCTGTATGCAGTCAGGCCTACAGCAGATGGGTCCCTGTATAGAGAGCCTCCTCAATGCCTACGAGATACCAGAAGATCCCAATGTAAGCTTCTGGAGAGTACTGTAGAACATAGCATCATACATGCTCAGCAATGAGCAAGGCAAAAAATTATACTACACCAAAAGAACAGGGGGAAAACAAGAAAACCAACTACCACACAAAAACAGCAAACGCACAAACGGAAGGCCAAAACCCTGACTATATTACCACCAAAGAGACACTAACATTACTATTCTGGAATTGCCATGGCGCCAAGTCGAAACAGCACGAGCTCAAACACTTCCTCACCAAACAGAGTATCAGTATAGTCCTCCTGGCGGAAACTTTGCTAACTCCTACCGCCAGATTCACCATGCCAGGGTACCATACCTACCACACACATAGACCAACAGGTGCACCAGTAGGAGGGACAGCCATCCTAGCAAACAGAAGCCTACCACACAACCAAAGGCACATCCCGCCACTAAAGCAAATGGATGCAACAGCAATCTCAGTCACCATCGCCGGCCAAGCTGTTACACTAGCCGCCGTATACTGCCCGCCCAGGCAATTAAACATAGAGGACCTAAACATCATCACCAGACTCAACGAACAACTCATCATCATGGGAGACCTCAACGCTATCCACGAAACATGGGGGAATACACACCGTAACCGACAGGGGAGACTACTACACAACCACATGCAGGAAAAAGACTACATTATCACACACAGATGAACCCACCTACCTCCCATCAAACGCAGCCCACACCCCGAATATTCTAGACATCGTACTACTGAAAAACACACAGTTCAGATACAACTTGAAGAGAGTAGATTCCCTAGCATCAGACCACTACGCCATCCTCCTGGAAATTATGCAAGCACCCCCATCACGTCCCGAGAAGCTCATCAAAACTACAATAAGACCGACTGGCTATGCTTCTCTAATCAACTAGACGCCAACCTCCCAAATATACCACATCAGCTGGAATCTGCCGACAAAGTCGAAATCGCCGCTGAAACACTGGAACAAGCCACACAAGAAGCCATCTCCGCGTCCACGCCCTACAAGCAACCACCAAAAAGAGAATTAAACTTGCCACCCACAGTCCTCCAACTCATGAACAAAAGAGAGCACGAAAGGAGAAAATGGCAGAGAACAAGGAACATCGTCCACAAAGTCAACATGGCAGTCCCCAACAGCGAAATAAAAACACGTATGAATCAGCAAATGCAAGAAGAATGGGATAAAACCATAGCAAATATGCATCCTGGTAACAACCAAATTTGGCAACTCACCAAGCGGCTGATCAAGGAGCCCCTCAACATCCCCCCACTTCACAAAAATGGCGACAAAACACAGACAGCAGAAACAGACGACAAAGCAAACACCCTAGCAGACACACTAGCAACAGCCTGTACACCAAACATCCCCACGACGCTCACAAACTTCCACACACAAATCATAGCCTCAGTCAATGACATTCTCCAAAAACCAACATACAATAAGCTCCGGAAAATGCATCCCAGCGAAATTAAATGGCAAATTGCCCACCTCCCCGATAAGAAAGCTCCGGGCCCAGACCAAGTACCCAACATGGTTCTGAAACACTGGACGCCATCTGCACTACTACTATTCTCCAAAATACTGAACTACTGCCTACAGAATGGATACTTTCCCAATCACTGGAAGCATGCACATGTGCTGATGTTCCCCAAGCCCGGGAAAGACCGCCAGAACCCCAATAACTATAGACCGATCAGCCTGCTCAACACCATGAGTAAAGTAGCAGAAAAAAAGGATAATCACTTTCCTCAAGCGACATAACACAATAATAGCAGAACAATTTGGATTCAGAGCAAACCACTGAACAACCCAGCAGCTTCTCAGATGCACTGAAAACATCACACAAGGCTTCAACCAAAAACAAAGTACAGGCATACTCTTCCTGGACATCCAACGCGCTTTCGACACCGTACATCATCCCAGCTTACTGTATAAGATCAAACAACTTGGCTTCAGTGACACCCTCACCAAACTCATCGCCCACTATCTACAGGGAAGCACTTTTGCAGTAACCATGCCAAACGCCACATCCGCGAAGAAATCTCTCCAAGCAGGAGTACCCCAAGGAAGCATCTTATCACCGGTCCTATTCACCATCTACGTCAATGACATACCAAAAACCTTCAAAACATCACTCTACATGTACACAGACGACACTGCCATCGCCACCCGATCCAAAAGACCATCAATCATCCGCGAACGCCTCCAGAATGCACTTGAGGAACTACAGCTATGGCTTGAAAGATGGTGCATAAACGTGAACGCGCAAAAATCGCAACTCGTGGTATTTACCAAAAGGATATCACACAAGAGACCCCTACCACCATTAACGTTATCCGGAAGTCACATCCCATGGACGAATCAAGCAAAATACTTAGGCGTCACTATGGATAAGGGACTAACCTTCGCCCAGCACGTTAGGAATATCCGAAGCCTGGCGTACGCCCAGCTACGACGCATCTAAACCACTTCTCAAACGTAAGAACAACCTCAGCTTAAAACTAGGGTTAACACTGTACAAGATCCTGATCTGCCCACTGATGACATATGCGGCACCTGCATGGGGTCACTGCGCCCCAACACATATTAAAACACTCCAAGTCGTTCAAAACAAGATCATCCGACTAGCAGCCAAGCTCCCCCGAAGCGCACCCACAGACATACTACACGAAGAGCTCCACTTACATGCTATAGAGCAATTGATTAAAAAACTAGCAGACAACCTCTACACCAAAAGCAGCAAACATCATAACATGCTAATCCAAAGTCTTGGACAGTACTCCACTGCACACGACAAACACCGAAGGCCGCTATCGATCTTCGGCCGGAGCATCCCCATATCAAAGCCACAGACAGACACACCTGATCCTATCACACAATACCTACAGGAGTTGGTACCCCCATGAAAGGAAAGGACGACAGCCATTATGACGACCACCGCCTGCCCACGGACCACGATTCTTCAACATCTACCATCACCGGAGATTGCCATGTTTCCTTCATGGCCGAAATGTCACCCTATATGACGACCACCGCCTGCAACACGGACAAGGCTCGCCAACCAGATGACGCCAACGTATTTAGCCATGGCCTCACCATGGCTACATAGATGACAATCATTACTGCCCACCAAGGACCCATCTAGATGACGAAGGCCGGCCATGGGAACCCCATGGCTGACCTGACAGTTGGGACAACACGCCGACCGGACATCCAAGACTATACCAACTGGCTCCCAAGGTAGGGCCACCCCAAGGTAAGTGTCCTAGCATGATACCCACCAAACCTTCCATCTGCATCAGCATGCCAAACCTCGCTAACATACTCCAGGTACCCGCCCTGGGCCCATGGGCCAAGAGCGGGCCCTGGCTCCACCTCTGTCCCGCTACCCTCTGGTAGCGGGGCGTTTTTCATAGAGTTACCCACTAACCCCAGATTGCGTAATGCGGTACCTGACACCATACCATGAGCTTCCTTCCATCCATTAGCTAGAGTAGTTAGTGCATGATAGGGGAGGCGATGTAGATCCCTTTCGGATGATCGTCACCGGGGCTGGCGGAGGAGAGGCCAGCTCTTTTTTTTTTTAAAAAAAAAAAGGTGCATATGTTCATAACTGTTGTCACATTATGTTAGCATTACTTAATTTTGTCAAAGGGGTATCAAACAAAGCAGTTTCTTACTACTATATTTAATGCAGCCGAATAGCCAGACAGGTTGACTATATTACATTACACTGATGAGTACACAGCATTCTCTCACACTCTCACATATTTGTCCTTTTTGTGCAAAGTTCTATTGGTGGCAACCACAAACCTGTATATATAGTTTGCACTCATGCTTTGATCATACTGATGCTTTGTATTTGGTTTATGAAAGTATGTGTTGCTGCAGATAAGATGGTGGAACCCATAAATTGTCGTAATTGTGAGGATATATCTCAAAATCTTTCTTTGTCCAAGATTAATTTGTGTTTTAACATTATGGGCATATTTCTTCTCTTTTTTCTTGTTTTATTTAGTGTTTCTAGTAATTTTTCTTATGTATTTGTTTGAGTATTAGCAAGTTTGTGCACTGGTCTTTGATAACAAATGTTTCCTTTGCCAAGATATACATACGTCTTAATGGTATGGTTTTTGATACTCCCATCACTTTTATTATGCAGAACGCTTTTCCTCTTTCCAGTGATGATAGGTTGTTAACTGTAAGATGTAGCTATATCCTACAGTGTAGGATGTAGCTAATCTGCACCCCATGGGTGGGATCGAACCCGGGCTGCTTTCCATTGCCAGGGACCAAGGCATGCTGCCTTTGCCTGCTATGCCATGTCACAGGACAAGGTTCAAGCATTACCACTATACTAACGACATCTGGCTCAGACATACAAAGTCAACAGAAAGAAATAGGAGGCATTAGTTTCGAACAATCCTTGTATTTATTAAATTGAAGGAATAAATGTGATATCACTTATAAACTTGCAGAAAAAATGGATAAATAATGCTGAATTCTTGAACCTTTTATAGTAAATATCACTGTTCTTCAACTGACACTAGCTTACTAGTTGGGGCTAGGGATACTATCCCATGCTTTTCGTATCATTTTGTAGAAAACAGGTGTAAATTAAATAACTCATTTATTAAAGCAGTGGCGCTCAGAGTAATATTATTTTCCAAAAATAACTTATTTGCTATGTAAACTATATACTAATTCATGGATGTGTAGGCCACGACGGTCTGTGTCTTGATGAGTATCTTTAGCTTCCGATGAAGGACTTGTCACCTTGGTTAGACTTGCTGATATTTTATTCATCTTGTGAGTTTCTTTTGGGCTCTTGCCTAATCTTTGCATTGTTATTCCTGCTTATACGTCAGTGGTTCTTCAGTGACTCCGCCCCTTTGTTCTTGATTGGCTGCCTGTCCACGGTTATGAAATGGTTATCACAAATATGCTGAAGGAACAAGTATCTATAGTGAACGGTTCTCTGGGCTCATTCAAGATTCACTAATTTAGATCTTAATAAGACATTTTTGGAAGAAAATTTGGTTAAAATTCAAGATAAAAAGAGGAGCAAAAAGTTCGGTATTATATGATTTACAAATAAAAATGTTAGTATTCATTTACTTAAATATTGCCTTGAAAATTTATTTCACATTTGTGATATATATATAGAATACTAAGTACTGAAAGGGGATTTATTCATTCACAGGTGGTGGTATTTTCTGAACTACTGCATGTTTTAGAGAAAGCTACAACATTTTCCCTTAAGTACATCCCTGCCATTCTTGGTAAGCAAGGATTTGCTTCATTTATTGTTTGCTATGTGTGCTGTGGTTGTATTTATTAAAGATGACAAACTCACTTTTGTATAATTTTTACCTATATTATTGCCAACTAATTACAGTGCCTGTTCTTATTGATTGAGACAAGTGTGTTAGAACATACTCATGAAAACCCTCTGTTTATTGATACAAGTAGAGGTAATGCAACAAAAGCTTGAGAACGAAAGATGCACAGAACTTCCCTACTCCTCAGATAAAATCATGTTGTCTCGCACTCTTGAAGGTCACATGGCACATGCCTTCCAGGCTTTCTACCTGCCCCTCCTATTGTCTACGCATGCATTATAATGCAGTGACAAGAAAATGTACAGCAATAATGAAATTTAGTTAATTTAAGAAAGAGAAACAATGCCAACAGAAAGTAACTATTTATTTGCATAAAAAACAAAAAAACAAATACTGTTAACAGAAAAATACCTCTGAAACAGTAAAATAAAAATGTAAGGTACTGAAAAACATTGTAAATAACTTCCCTGGTTTTGCTATGCAGTAGTTTAGCACTCCCCAATTTTGATTTTCCCCCATTTTATTTGTATGATTGTCATGCAATATACTCTACACCAATAAATAAAATTTCATCTATAATAACAGACAACACAACAGAAAACAATAGATCCACTAACGTAATATATTCATTCACTGCAATGTGCATGCCTCGAGATGATGTTGGATACTGAAGACCTGTAAGGATAATGACCCTGCAACAAGTGTAAGCTATGGATGTGTTAAGGCACGTGCAAAAATAGTCTTCTGCATGCGAGGTAGATTGGCAAGCTTTTCATTGTGCCAGCTCTACACAATATTATTCTATGGATCTTCTATTGTTTTTGGGAAAATGTAAAACTTTGGGAGATACACAGAATGTATTTAAACAAAACTTTCTGCTTAAGGTGGCACACAATCATGATGAATGTGTTGTTAAAATGTTGCAACTTCATACCCTGCATGTTACATGTGAAAAGAGACTTACTGAACTCTATGGATCTCTATGGACCTTTAGAAATAATGAATGGCTGTATTTTGAACTATCAGTAAAATGTATTATTATTTCAAGTCATGAAGAGCAGCCTAGAGATCGTATTCTAGAAAGGTGTGGTAAACTTAAGCTTAGTTCAGATTGTAAGGGGGATGGAAAACACTTCTAACTCAGGATGAAGTTGTAATATCCCAGGTTACTTTTATTAATTCTGATATGTTGCTTCCAAGTTAACCTAAATATTGATTGCTGTGAAAAGGTACCATGAAATTGAAACAAAAGTGAGTTAAAACTAAGTATGGCCTTAAACAAATTATAAGACATTTTGGTGAATTTATAGTTGTTAGTTAAGCTTTCTCAAGTAAAGTATATGATTCAAGGATATGATTCGGATACAAGAGTGGACAAATTAATTCATGGTAACACATGCCCAATGCTTAATAATTGTAAACATCCCCCGAATTTCCTGTCCTTCCATTTCATCTCCATTATCATTTCTTATCATCTCTCATCTGGTGGTCTCTTTCAGGGTCAAAGTGTTGGCAGGAGTCTTGGCAGTGCCTGGCAGAATGATATGCTCTGAGTGAACCACTTCCTCTTCTGGTCAGTTGCTGATCTCCGAACCAACTGTTGGGACCATCTTCGAACCACAGTACGGGAGAATGTTCATTGTCTTGTCCTGCTCGGGGAGGTTTGCAAGTAAAATGTAGTGGCTCCTTGGGTCGACCACCTTCTGTCTTCTCTTGCCTCATCCTTCCTCCCAGGGATGCCGTGGGTATAAGGTACAATAGACCAAAATTGGTCACACTGCCGAATCCCCTTAAAAAAATAATGGCCTGAATCTTGTGCCAAAAGACAGACTACTCCAGGACTATTGTGATAAACCTACTACCTCCAAGAGGTTAAGAAATAAGTGTACTGATTAAAGGATTGTGAAGCACATTGCTTCATACACAATGAAGAATAAATTTTGATAATAATTACTTTGGGAGGTGTTTTAGTACATCATTGGGAGTTTATAATTTTAAGACATTCATATCATTTTAAGTGTAGGTAATGTTAATTACTCCTAATATGTACTTGGATCCCAATGTTCTAAAGTTATGATGTGTGTTCAAAAAGTATGAAACCTATTTTTCCCCCACATAAACTATAAAGCATGGAAGACTTCCTTCAGAGAAATACTATGGGGGATATTTATCCATAGTTGTGAATTTTGTCCCGCCTGCAGGAAGCATCAGTCATGCCAGCTGGTCTACAAATGAATGGTTGCAGTATTTCAGTTTTTGTAAAATGACAGAACTTGAGCAGCAATATTGGATCAAATTTTGCCAAAAGATTGGTGATACCCAATTCTGAAACTATGATCACAGGTGATGAGACATGGATTTATGGGTACAACCCAGAAACCAATATGCAGTCGTGGCAACATCTGTCATAGAAAAAACCTTAACGAAAAAATCTAATAAAACAAAGACAAATTATCACAACCTAAGATAATTCCAAGGTCAAACCATTGCAAAGGAGAAGTACTACCAGGAGGTCCTTTGTCACCTTCGTGATGCTGTGTGGTGCAAAATTCCAGATCTGGGAGCAGCGAAAACTTAGCAGCTCCATCATGATAATGCACATCCCCTTCTGCACATTTGATTCAGGATTTCATTGGTAAACAGAACATTTCTGTTGTTCATCAGGCTCCCTACTCACCTGACATGGTTCCTTGTGACTACTGATAATGCAACATCTCATACTCAATTTAATAAACCAGTTAATATTCCAGGTTTGCAGATAATTTCTGGCTATTTTTCAAGATGAAAATGCTACTGAAAGAAACCCACCCTGTGAGTCAAAAGAAGACACCATGCAGAGTGCAATGGCCCAGCATCTCACCTTTCTAAAAACTGTGTTTCAGAGGTGTTTCCACACTGGCAAGAATGCTGGGAGAAGTGTGTGCATTACCATGGAGACTACTTTGAAAAAGATTAGGACCCCTAAATCAATAACTGTATTTGTGCTGTATTTGTTTGATACTTTTTGCACACATCTTGCACTTTGTGATTTATCCAGTTTAATTTGTGAGCATATGAGTAGGGAAAAATACATCTTGACTGCTAACCTCTTGACATGGAAGGATGAAATGCTCCAAATTATACTAAAAATATAGGGTTAGGTGTATGGGGACCGAATTATTAGTCAATGGTGGGCAACATGACATGATAGGATTTCCAGGATTTAAGAATATATGGCATTTTTCAGTATGGATTTTATAATTGTAATCTTGATTTTGTATTTCCATTTGTTGATGTAAAAGGAAATAAATTACTATTACTACTATTACTAAAAATATATATAAAATTATTATTGTATTCATTAATTACACATTTAAAAAACTGTAAAAATAGATGCAAAACAAATATTAAATCCTTACTTGTATTGCTCCTCATTGGCAGTATAAGTAATACCTAATTGCTTCTACTTCCAAAAAATCTCCTAAAAAGGCCAATACGAAAACTGCAAATGCACTTTAAAATGGCATGATTTCTGTCCTTGAATGCCACCAGGCCAGCAACTTATCGAAGTCCTGGGGTACAGTCATACTGCATTTTCCTGAAGTGGGGTGTGATGAGCACCATGTGAATCCATTTCCAATAAATACTATATGTGTTAAGACAAAAATTCAAATGTTACAAAAACTGATCCACGAGGAACACCATATTTTTTAGCTAAAATAGTTTTAGTAATACAAACAAATAAAATTCCAATATATTATAATGATGCATTACAACATAAGCACTGTATTGACCATCATTATCGGTTGGTATATGGTGTACATATGGTGTATGTATATCTGTAATTACTAAGATATGAAATGTTAACTATTGACAGGATGTATTAAAAATGAACAATCTAATGTGCTCTTTAATTTCAAAAGACAGCAAAAGGTTACTTCTTGTTAACCAGTAGAGTGGTTGAGAATATGAGAATAGTAGAGTAGAGTAGAATATGAGTCATGACATGATATATCTATAGTTGCTTTGTAATTAGGGAGGGTGTTTATTTACTCTACAGATTCAAATCAGTATTATTCAGTTATTACATTTAAAAGCAGGAAAATGTGTATGAGCTGGATCAATTGCAATGATATGGGGTACGAGGTAATCCACTTTCACCCTTACCACTACCAATACAATCCAACCGAGTTGGTGTGGGCTCAAATGAAACAGGGGTTGCAAACAGAAATAATAGTCTTAAACTGACTGATGTTAAATTATTCACAAAGAAATTGATAAGGTAAACGCAAGATTTCAAAAAAGTGTATGAGACGTGCAAAAAAACTACACAATGACTTTTGGAAGGAAATAGCAAGTGGCAAGATAGCCTATTATCATAAATTTGCAAGATTCAGACAATGAAGACAGTGACAATGACAAATTGTCTCCTCACATGACACTGACAGGGATTTGGATGAGGTACCGGCAGTTCCATTGGATGAGAACAATGGATAATTCATACACTATAATTATAATTTAATCGTTCTTCCACACTAGCCGTGTGTAGGCTAAAATTTGGATAAAAGTGTGGAAGAACAATTAAATTCCATCAATTAACCTAATAGTGGTAACTATAAAAGCTGGGACTTAAGTACTTATAGCATAGTAAGTCGCCACAAAAGATGCATATCTAATTGTATATGAGAACCTCTAGTGGTTTACCAGGAAACATACAAGTCAGTTGAAAAATTTAATGTCATGCCGGCATGTTGATCATGGTAGCTCAATGTTTAAGAGCAACCAGATGGAGACCGGGAGATCCGTGGTTCAAATCCTGGCCATGGCATTGATTTTTCAGTCTGACTGTACCTATCCAAATGTTCGCCTACACATGGCTAGTGTGGAAGAATGATTAAATTTCCATAAATAATACTTTTAAACTGTCTGTTGTTGAACAGTTTATTCACAAAGAAATTGACAAGGTAACACAACAAGACTGGGAAAGCTGTGTGAGACATGCAGAAAAGCTACAAGATGACTTTTGGAAAGAAATAGCATGTGACAAGATTTTGGAGCCTATCATCATAAATTTGCAAGACTCAGATAATGAAGACAGTGACAAATTGTCTCTTGATGTGACATTTACAGATATATTGATGAGCAGTTCCGCTGGATTAGAAAAATATATAATTCATAAACTATAACTGTAGCATTTAAAATGTATGAATATGCTTTTCCAATATGATTTTAACTGCACTGTATGACAAATTCACTTTGGGTTTACTTACGACTAGTGCTAAGGATGCAGGCATTCTCTAGGATAGTGTGCAAGAGAGAGGGAAATATAAAGCATGGGGTATAGAGGTGGAGACACTGAGCATGCAAATACATCTCATTCCCTGCAGTCCAGAATTCTTCCCATTTGAAAATCATAATTATATTAAATCCTGATTAACCCTCTGCTACATGTGCTATCTTTTTACCTCCATTACACAAGCGCGGACCAAGAGTCTGCATTAGTTTTTGTACAAGTCTGATATACAAGTCGGCTAAGATATAAATGCACTTGAAGGAGGGCAGCACTGTTTCTGTTTACTACATGAAGCTTGGGGAAACGGGCGAGCGAGGGAAGCGAGGGGAAAGGCGATACTGGGAATGTACAGTCACACAATTAAAGCAGTACACGCCTGCTGATGTCTTCACGTTAGTTCTCGGAAGCACCAAGTCTGGGAAGTTTGTTTCAGGTCCTTCATCTGCTATATCCGTATGACTGTTCCCTTTGTCATCTGTATCACTGGCACTGCGTTCTTTTGCTTCAATATTCATATTCTCAAAATAACATTCATTAAGATTGCAATCTTCATCGTCATCATCGTTGCTTTCTAGAACCACGTTTATAATTATATCTTCAATTGTTTCCTCCATTAACCCATCTCGGTGCTTAAAATCTTGCTCAGTTCCTTTCACGTGTCTGCATACTTCTATCCAATCATTTTGTGTAATTTGAGCTATGCAGTTTGTTGTCATGGCCTTTAAATTACTCAAAGTAATTGATGATACATCTTTTGTTCAATTAAATTCCAGATAACTGTATAGGATTAAGGTCACATTGCTACGGAGGAAAGTGTAAGACTCTAAAACCCCTTTGTTCCATTATTCCACCAATCCAATAAATAGGCTCTTTTAAAATTAATTTTCACTATCTCTATCTAGCTTATTTTTTGTCATTTGCGATCATGTTTAATTTTCTTTTGTGTTAGCCAATGAATAACCTGTGCTTTTCGAGATGAAGTGTTATGGGCTTTATTTTCCTGTACAGTATGGCACAACAATGATTTCGGGTGGAATATTTTATATTAATTTCTCTTCTAACCACTTTTTATAATTTTGACTGTTCATTACATCATGGTAATTCGCTGATTTGGATTTTGAATCGGAAATCAATTCTGCTCCGTCAATAAATCCCATGGACCCCCCAGCATGTACAACAATTGCTCTTTGACCAGCACCAGTGTTAGTCAACACACCTGGTACTTCATAATATTGCCAGCACTTCTTAACGGCATAGTGAGTATGTACCCAAGACTTGTTCGTATAAACTCCTGGTTTACATGTGCCTTTTACATTTTCACTAATAGCCCTTAAGTACTCTGCAAGTTTTGCAAAATTTGTGGTGTCTCCATTAGCACAGATTGTTTGTTTTTGCATTTCTTACAGTGAAATCCCATTTTTCTTAATATTTTTCTTAATGTTTCTTTGCAACCCTGAATATTTATTCTTTAGCGAAGTTCATGAGTTTCCTCAAAGTAGGAGTTTCCTTTTCCTATTCATAGTACTCCAAAAGTTTTCTACGCACAACACACTTATCAAACTCATCAAGAGATGTGATTGTGCCTGATTTTCGATTTTTCCTCAAAGTTCTAACTTTAAGCCAAGTTGTTGAAGCATTTTCTGTTCATGATGGCTCTCCCAAATTTTCCCACTAATTTTGTTGCCCTAACTGTTGCTTTCTCAAGGAGTAGGAGTAACCTTTTCTCCTTTATTTCTTTTCTACAGAACTGTATATATATGCTTTTCATCAGAATAGGATACTTTTCTTGTTTTTAACTTTGCAGATGCTTCCGTAATTAAACTCTTCACAAGCACACGTCAGAGCGAGCACTGCAACTGCCACTATACTATTAGAATTTTAACCGCACAAGAAAATGTTCAAAGAAACACTGCGTTGAACTGCACTACATCTGCATGTCACATTGGAAGCATCTCGGTATTGTTGAAGTTTGCATTATCCGACTGTACCTGTGGTACTCCGCCCACTTGTGATGTAGCTGTTTAGTAACGATTCTCGCCAAGTGCATTCATATCGAGGCTGACCAGTACCATTTTAATGTTATGGTTTCAAAATATAATATATTTGGATCTGAAAAATATAAAAATGCAGTGAATTGCCAAACATAATATATTTAAGCAATCACTGGTAAAAATAAATAATATTGTCATAATTTACTCTTAAACCACTAAGAACATTTATTGCAGTCATATTAATGTTCATTCTATTTTAACTACACATTAAAATATTTATTTGTAGAAAAATAGTTCAAAAAACTTTCGTTTCATAAAAATGATTGTCACTTCCTTTCTTGGAAGTGTTGAAAACAGTGATGTTATGATAAATTAACTTTAAAGAGAGTCGATTAATGACACTAAACAACACTTTTAAATTTTTCCGGAACATGTTTCTGAGGCTTTGAGTCGAGGACCGGCTGATGATAGAGGCAAAGCCTCAGAAACCTGTTCCGGAAAAATTTAAAATTAAGTGTTGTTTAGTGTCATTAATCGACTCTCTTTAAAGTTAATAATGATTCTCACTGTCAATTTCAAGCAAATCATTCACAGTGGTTGCTGTTCTCACTGCAAAAATATGCTGCGACATGTTCCAGGCAAACAAATTTACTGCACAGTTTGCAAGAAAGCCTTGTTGGTCCATTTTTCTTCCTGTCACGGAAGTTGCTTCTTCCTTGAATATTTAGTTGTGGAGCTGCAGGAGTAAATTCAGCTTTCGGTAAAATGTATTTCCCTGAAACGGTTCTTGATGCTTGTAGAAGTATTTAGCTGAATGACCATTTTTAAATAATCATGCAACAATTCTTTGGCAAGAGTTTTTAGATAGTCTTTTCTGGGAATGATTGATTTCAAATTGCTATCCATTGATAGCAGAAATTTTTGTCTTATGGTAATTCTTGTCACAGAGTCTGTACATTTCATCTCATCAACTTTATCCACACCAGATTTGGTATCATTACAAAAAGTTGGTTTGGACTTTCCGATTCACTGTCAATACTATCATTATCATTGATAGCACAAATTTTTGTCTTATGGTAATTCTTGTCACAGAGTCTGTACATTTCATCTCATCAACTTTATCCACACCAGATTTGGTATCATTATAAAAAGTTGGTTTGGACTTTCCGATTCACTGTCAATACTATCATTATCATGTAGACAGTGCCAGAACAACCTTGTCTTTCTTAGCTTTATATGAAACAAGTATCATATTCTTCATAAATCTGACTGGCATGGCTTCAACGTGCATAGAATAGAGGACTGCGGTCCATATATTCTGTGGGTCGCTATTTTCCTACCAGGTTGCTTCATGAAGCCTCCGGTCTTCCTTACGAGGATGAAATTAGGTGTTGGGCATTAAAATTCTACGATACTTTACCTAGATATAGAAGCATCCTTGTTAGATCATTGGGAGATTATGACCTCACTAGATGCCATTCCAGGCTGTTCTGGGTACACCACATGGCTTGCGGGCACCCGAGATAACCCAGGAGCTAATCCTAACAGCAGCTAAAGCTGAGCTTCACATAATTCTTCTAAGCTGTTTGGCATCAAAATTTTCAACCTAAAACAAATTTAAAATTAAAACACCAGGGTGCAAGATTTTGCATCCATTCCTACAACTAGAGGTACATAAAATTTGTAACCTTGAAATAATTTCTACCTAAAAACCCACAACCGATCCTACAACATCCCGAAAAGAAAAATCCTACCTGCAGTAAAACCCTTAACAGGTGGGCATGCAGCAAAAACCTTCTGGCTTTATACAGCCAGCCAGCACTTCAGTCGGTTGGTCTTCATAAATGCTGGATTCCAGAGGACTATGTTTTGCTATTGTCGTAAATGAAGGAATTTCACATTTATTTTTTTGAATTGTTTCAACCATTGTTAGCTTATCATTTTCCAGCAAGTCAAAAGCAAGTGGAATTGATGTTAACCAATTATCACATGTTACTTTGTGCCAAATATGGATATGCATTTCACCATTCTTTTGACAATAGCATGAGGTATGTTATCCCACAAACATGGCCCATCCATCTGTTTTCCACAGTATATTTCTAGATGACTAGTGTAAAGCATCTTCATATCTCTAAGTGCAAAAATCGTTATACCATATTTTGCCAGTTTTGATGGAATGTATTGATAAATCCACATCTTCGTCGGAAGGCATCCAGCATTTCATCCACTATTACTAGTTCTGATAAACTGTAGTCTTTCTTGCAGTTCTCACTTAACTGATCAACCAAGAATCAGACGGTGGCTAATTTATCTTTTTCTGATGAGCTCTTCTTCTGCTGTCAGCAAGAAACGAAAGCGATTTATGCCCATTGAAAGCCTGAAGTACTCCACTCCAGTACCATCTGCAGCCCAGAGATCTTGTAAATTTGTGTTTTTTTATGGTACCATAGAACACCCGCCAAGAAAAGAAACCCTAAACACGCCTATATTTCTGTAATATTGGTGTCTGATGCATCCGCTACTCTGGAATACCTAGAACGAATGGTAGATATGTAAATGTTAGTGCAGCAAACATTTTTTTCTAAAATGGCATCTGAGAAGAAAAGCTGGAAAGAATCAATCAGACTCTCAGAATTTTTTGCTTTGCCTACTACTTTTGGTAAATGCTTGAAAATATTACGTTCAGCTCTTCTTACTCTCCTGTTTTGAACAGGAGACAATATCTCCAATGCATACCATCTTTTACAACATACAGGTCAAATTTATCAACAGTATCATCTTCTTACATAGACTGCTCACTTTCGAAGAGTGACTCTTTATCACTACAATCTTCATTAACCAAGCTCTTCCTCCAACCATTTCAACAGCTGCTCATCATCCACCATTCTTCTGAAAATAAAAAATAAAGCTTCTTTAAGTAATCAATGCTGGTCATTGAAAAGAAATTTGAATGACAATTACGATAAATAAATATTCTAAATAAATAAACAACTTTTCTAAACCTTACAATTTATATTCTGTGATATTATAAGGAAGAAATCTCACCTACCTGCCAAACATCGCCAGAGAATTGATGAAGTGATGAACTGACTCACAAGAATACATGCATGTGGACTAACACACTGCACAGTACCAATATGCTGCTTCAGACAATAGTGACTGTCTCCAATTACTGGCATTGATTCGTTAAGGGAGGGGGAGAAGGTAGAAAAAGCTGCTAATGGAAATCTTGACTTTCTAATTCATTGTTGGCAGAAAATTAAAATTGCGGACTCTCATTCTGGAGCACATGTAATGGAGGGTTTACACAACTTGCTTAAGACACTGTTAACATGAACAAAAATTGGTACTAGGTATATAGAAAGTTTTATCAGGTAACACCAATGAGTTACGAACATGAACTACCAATTACTTTTTTCATTTATATGATTCAATCATAACTGTTCTAACACACGAACTGTTATACAAGTTTCCAAAGCTTTTCATATTATTCTTTCTGTTACGTATATCATTACATATTAAATTCCTGGTTATTTAGATGCATGGTCTAAGAGTAATTGAATTAACATTACACGAGCTGGTGCAGTCATTCAAAACTACAAGGATCATGGTATCAACAACTGAGTTATGTATTTTGTTCATTCAAACATAATCAATATGTAACATTAAAACTTGCAGAGAAAGGCATTAATCATGGTAAGAGGAAACAGAGAAGCATGAATTTGCAAACAAAAATAAAAATACTAGAAGTGATTGCGGTACATTGAAGAAAATGGCAATACTAAGCAATGTGGAATTTTACCTAATCTACAGTAATTAAAGGTCATAAAAAATTCTTAATGCAACTGCATCAGGGTCCAAGAACAAATCAGTGACTTTAAAATGCTATGTATGAAAAGATTGAAACAATACTTCTAGAATGGTTTAACCATATGTATGGTTGCAATATCCTTTAAGTAGACTCATTCCACTTTCAAAGGGTTCAGTTAAAAGTAAATGACATTGTGAAATGTTTAAACATTCAAGATTTCAGATGTACTGCCTGTTGGGTTGTTATTTCCAAAAAAGAAACTTTATTTTGTCATTAATGATTTATGGTGAAGAATAAAGTTGATGGAGCAAATATGGCCAAATGGGAGAGAATTATGCATTAGTGATGTATTCAATATGGAGGAAACTGGACTTTTTACTATCTTTTCCAAGCAATACCCTGAATAACAGATGACAAGTGTTGCAGTAGGGCTTGTAGTAGACAATGCCTATTGTCCTTGTATGTAATGCAAATGGTAGTCAAAAATTCCATTTATAGGTATTTGATAAGTCCAAGAAACCACATTGTTTCAAAAAACAAATATGCATGTTGTACTTTGCATTTACTATTGTAAAAATTTTTGAATTGACAGCTCATTTTGTAAGTGATTTATTTGCTCACAGTTAAATAGAATAGAAATGACACAATACTGAAATGTGTACGGCTCATGATATATGTGATCTGAACTTAACATTAAAGTACATTTTTTTCTTCACAAATATGTTAAGTTTTCTTCCCTCTGAATCAAGGCATTATTGCTCTTAAGGGATCTTATTGCAAATTTTCACCATGATGCTGCAAAGAACATCCACCCAAAGTTGAGTTTTTGATGCAATGCGAGGTGACGCTGCATCCTTGGAACATTTGTCTTCACAGCACATATAGAACTGTTTCAGCAGAGCAGAGGCACATGGTCAATAATGGTGTCCTTTAGATAGTGACATTAGTACAACTTCACCTGTTGAATGGAATATTCTACAAAATATTGCAAACCTGGCAGAAAGTTTTGAGGAATTTATTAGTGCAGATGACCATCTTAATATGCGAGTTAAAATGGACACTGATTCACAGGTGTATATCTTGCAAATAAAGTGCAATAATTGTCATCAGAAGAAAGGGAGGAGGATTGGTCATTCTACCCACCTGAAAGTGAGTGTTTGCTGCCATGGACATTTTGCTGCAACAGTGAACTGCTTTGACTTTACTGAAGTTGTGAATAAAGTTAGTCATGAAGTTTCCAGGCACTTTTGTTCATAATAGCAATTGCAATTTACTCAAAATTTTCACCAGAAAATGATTTGTAAAGTCATCTTTTTATAGGTATTTACATAAATCTGTGAAGTCATCTTTTTAAGATGACCTAGAGATACTGTTTAATGCAGTAATTTTTTTATGAGAGCATAATACATATGTATATAAGTAGTTAATGTCAAAAAAAGTTAAAATTGTAATCCCTGGTGAGTACAAACTTTATAAAAGAAACACTTCAATTTTTTTTCTTGGAATTTCTGTTAACAGGTATTTCTGTACTGTATTACTGATGCATTCTTTAATATTTGACCCCAGAGAAACAAATAAAATTTCATGATATTTACAAGTATCTACCATAATCCTCACAAATTACATTTCTTACATAATAGGAAGTTGTCACACTCTTCATCATACCAGTAAAGCTGTATTTCACTACTTTTCTGTACAGGGAACAAAAAGGGGCGATATAACTACAACTCATTTTTAGAACTTCATAAACATATAATTTTCAGATAATTATGCTTTTTTGTGATGTGAAGTGAAGGGCTAGGACAGAAAAGTCACCTTTGAATAAAGCGTTACTCGAGTTATAAAATGTTAACTGCAGCTTTATAAACTAATTGGTGATTGGACATTAAGCACTCATATTACTTCAATTTAGCCTGATTTATATTGCACATATTACTAGGTAATGGTGTTCTCAAATTAAGTTAAATTATATTTACACAATGCATAAAAACAAACACAATAAAAATAATTCATTAGCACATGATGGTTATCACATTAACACTGCAATAATACATTTAATATATAATAATGCTGTATAATAAGCACAAACATTCGTAGCAATAGGATCTGTAATTTATCTTTATTCTTTCATGAAAAGTGAAGTTAAAAAATAGTAATATAAGACTCAAATGAATGAATGAATGAATTACAATGAATATGGTGATGAATAATAGCCCGAGAAAAAAAAAAATAAAAAACTGGAGAATTTGGCAAACAATTAAGCTATTTTCCGATGCTAAATCTGCTACTCCTGAAAGTCTGTATACTATGACAGAGGAGCTTCTGCCTCAAAAGCATTCCCCCTTTATGAAAATACTGATACTTCAAATTAATGTAGAAATAAAATTACTTTGGGATCCTGAAGCACATGGTGGAGTGGCAGCAGGGAAAGTGATGTTGCCACTTATGAACGCCTTGGCAACTGCGATGGTAGATAGAAGAGAGCATTACCTAAATTAACTTGCTGATATTTGCATTTCTAATACACGGGAACAGTTCTGAATCACTCTGTTCAGGCAATTTGCAGATAAAACTGAGGTAAAGCTGAAAATGTTCAGCAGAGTTTAAATTTGTTTCTCGCAATGCTTCTGCCTTAGAGTATTTCTTAGAAAGCTGGGATTAAGAATAAGTAAGAGCAACTTAATACTTTTTGGCATTAGATAGTTTACCGAACAAAAATCCTGAACACACAAATAATAGAACAGCTTTTAGAATGCTTACTTTCTCTGTAAGCCATATTAGATTAACAAGTACAAAACTGAAAGCCTTTTCAAGACTAAAACGCTTAGAAACATGCATTTTAACTTGAAGTGTACTTACAGCAGGTTTAAAACACAAGATACATTTCTAAAAGCTTAGAAAGTTCAGCCGTGCACTGCCTTAAGAAAGATAACAGTTACTGTTCCCTCTATTTTTCAAAATATTCACGCAGTGCACACAATTCCTTTCCTTGTCCATGCAGTGCAGATCTCTGCCCTACTTTTGAATATTTTTTTCATGGGGGAGCGAGTTCTTGGTCTACCTTGTTTTTGAATGGTACTGCTGATTCGGGACATGTGTTGTTATGCTAATAATAATACTAAAATACTGATGACCTATGAAATATTAATACATTAATGAAATGGCTAAATAACTAAAAAAGAAACCAGCTCTTTTAAAAGTTAAACAACAGCCAAATAATTAGGTGCACTTAGATTACTTTTGGTGAAGGGAATGAAACAAGCAATATCTACAATTTACACAAAACATGCATCAACATGACAACACAGTTACATTTTTGGAAAAACTTAGACAAGGAGGTAAAGGGGAATTGTTTGCCTAATTGGTTAAGTTATGTGGTGCAGCCTTAAAGAGTGTGGTCATGGACATTGACATAGAAATTCCCTCCCTTAACCTTTGGAGAAACTGTCAGGATCCTAAAGTAATTTTAATTCGACTGTATACCATAACTCTGAAAAGATGGAACCCCATCATATCAGGATAGTTCCTATTAACCAGTTAGGACACATTTACCTACACAAGTATTAACATCTGAACATGTTAAACTTTCCTTACAGCATACATGATGTGACACTCTTGTAACAAATAATGATCTAATTAACAAATATATCACATTAAGCTAAATATTACTTTATTGCCCTGACACTGGAATGTTAACTTCAAAATTCTTTTCATCTGGAACAGATGTAGAAGATTGTGACTGGTCCATATGCTGCCTTTGATGAAGTATAAGATGATTTTTCTGATAAAATGCTTTCCCACATTTGTCACAAGCATGTTGACGAATATCACAACTTCCACCACTGTGTCGACGGTTGTGCTGTGCTAGGCCATGCTTTTGTGCAAAGCACTTGCCACAATCTGGACAAACATGAGGCTTCGGTTTAGGTTGAGGTGGTGCTGTTATGTGGATCATTCCAGAAGAGGTTCCTGCTGAAATTTTGAGGTCTGGTGGATGTAAAGGAGTGGGGCAAAGAAAGTGTGTTGCTGGTTGCTGAAATGCTGCTGCCAAACCGCAAAGATCAGCCACAAAGTTGCGATCCCCTGCATGCAGACGATAATGCAAAGCCAGAGCTTCTCGATTTTGAAAACAATCCCCACATTCCCTAGAAAATAAATAAAACATTATTAATGTCCTGTGGTTCTTAAGCTGATATTCTACTGATTATAATTGACCTCTATTTTGAGTATGTGATATACAGGAACTTTAGTTTACCCGAATAAAGTGGGGCAAGAGATAATCTGATTAATGAAAATCTAGATAATCTTCAAACTATTAAATAAATTGAACTGTGATATATATCTGAAATTTGGATTATTGTAAAAGCAAAGAGAAAAGAATTGAAAGTCATCTAGATGAGAGTCTACGATGGTATCAGCCAGTCTTGAAAAAAATTAAACATAATTTGACACTTCCTTTCTTGGAAGTGTTGAAAACAGTGTTATTGTAATAAATTAAATTTAAATGGAGTCAATTAATGACACTAAACAACACTTACTTTTAAATTTTCCCGGAACATGTTTCAGGAAAATTTAAAAGTAAGTGTTGTTTAGTGTCATTAATTGACTCCCTTTAAATTTAATAATTTGACACATTTAAGTTTTCTTGTTCTGTGACACTGGCCATAGTAATGGTACTTATATAAAGTTTGAAGTAAGTGACCAGCAGTGATCTCCATAATACCTGCAGTACCAACATTACAACCCTATGTATACATTCAAGTGTGTTTAACAAGGAACACATATCTGTGGTAAAAAAGTAAGCAAAAATCAATCCAAAAAAAACCAGAAATCTACATTAATGAGGGCCAGATAAACAATGCTGCATGTACATCAATTTTTATTGAAGTTTAGATAACAAGATGAATTTGTTTTGTTTTTCTGAATTTATCCTAAGCACATAATAGAAAAAAATGTAATCACTTGATTTAATTACAGAATTGTTTGGTCTTATCACTATTCATAACATTAACTGCAAAAAGTACATTGATTACCTAAAATCTTACCCAAATCTCGCTCCTAAAGTAAATTCATATTATGCTTACTTTCATTGCAACACTGTACTTTGCAGTTCATGCACTCCTTTTTATCAATTTGCACATTTGCTACATCTAATACACAATAAGACAAAGAATTATATGCATTATTTAAAAAGATATTCATGCTATAAAAACAGTTTACATCTAAGAATTGTTTCATTTTGAATTTTGAAAGTTTTAAATTTTTCTTCAACTTTTATTTTATTTGGCAAAGTATTTTTACAACTGTGTGAGATACTCCAGTTTTCCATAATTTTGTTTTTTTCTGAAAGGATGTTTTTATGGTTCTAGTGCCAGAGTATTAATTCCTCTATTAAACTGAAATACTTCCATTAATGACTACTGTAATAATCTTTGTTGGAAACTCGTGAAATAGCAAAACATTTTATTTACACAAAATGAGGAAAGAGAAACAATGGTAGGAATAAACTAAATGATTAACTCATTTTAAACCACTATTCACAACATTTGGAATTTTAACACTGCTTGGGTTCAGCTAAAAGTAATTACTTAACCATTTTGTAAATCTTCTACATATAAACAATTTAAGCTACTATTGCTTTGTAATCTGTACGTCACATATTAGTGACTGATTAAACCTTGGAAAGAAAATAATGGGCCACTTGTCACTACATAATGGGTATCTGCTAGTTAATGGCAAGATGCAGCTTCTAATTTTATTGTACTCTAGAAATATCACAGTGTAAGAGAGGCCATTAAGAACTGGTCCAAGTTACAGCAATTATAATACCTGGCTTAACACCCCAAGAAATAAAAATGGTGAGCTATTTGTTAGGAAACCATGCAAGAAAAGAGCTCTAAACTTGATTAAATGCAACAGATTTTAGGTAATAACAAGTTTTCTTTATAGTACATATATGCTCCTTTGTAAAAGCATTTTAATATGATGGCACTGTTTACATCATTTTAGATTATGTAAAAAAGAACTGAAACAATCCACCACATTATACACCCTGTGAGGCTTTAGCTTATTTTAGAACCAGAAGAACCAATAACTCATGAGACTGAGGATGCAGGCATTACTGAAACGCATCTGGAGTAAATGACAAAAAACTATTGAAACCGACAAAACAAGAAAAGAAAGAAATAGCCTAATGCCTAACCTTTGGCAGAAGATGGGAAGATGGGTTTACCCCCACTCACTGTTTTGCAGGATGGCAGACAGAGACCTCTCTATCTTTGATCAGTATCCTTAAGTAATATTACTGCTGTTTATTATTGAAAGTATGTCGAAAAGGCTTCTTGTTAATGACTTGGTTACACTGCTTACTTGCAACAGAACATCAATGTTTGCCACAGGCTTGAACAACAAGAGTCTTAAAAGGCATACCAAACGATCCTGCCCAACCCTAGTACGATACGAGAGTGATTCAAATATGAATGGTAATTGTTGTGTATCATGGAGTAAGCAGTTCCGAGTGTGACGGTAGAATGGGGTGTCAAAGGCCAGTGTGTTAGGAAGGAAAACTTAGCTTGGGTAGCTACTCCACTCGGTTTAGGTGTCAGTACAGCCATGTGTGAACAGGAGGTTCCTTCTGTTGTGCAAGCATAGGACTTTTCCAGTTGAGTGGCATTTTTTGGCTTTCACTGGGCAGGCTTCATCCTTTTCTTGCCACTCTTACCTTGTCATTTTGGATACCGGAAGCCTAGTACTATACGAGAGTGATTCAAATATGGATGGTAATTGTTGTGTATCATGGAGTAAGCAGTTCCGAGTGTGACGGTAGAATGGGGTGTCAAAGGCCACTGTGTTAGGAAGGGAAAACTTAGCTTGGGTAGCTACTCCACTAGGTTTTGGTGTCAGTACAGCCATGTGTGAACAGGAGGTTCCTTCTCTGTTGTGCAAGCATAGGACTTTTCCAGTTGAGTGGCATTTTTTGGCTTTCACTGGGCAGGCTTCATCATTTTCTTGCCACACTTACCATGTCATTTTGGATACCGGAGTTTAATGATGAACCCATGTCTCATCACACACAACGATGTGCCTCAAAAAATCCTCCCCTTCTTGCCAGAATCGATTCAGTAGTCTTACATATGGCCAACCTGGCCTGTTTTTGCTGCTCAGTTAACAACTTTGGAACCCATCGAGCACTAACTTTTCTGATAATGGTATGAGCACCATCAATGCTGACACCCATTTCTGATGTGATTTCTTCAACAGTGGAGCAGCAATCATCTTTAATAAGCTCTCGAATGACACGGATGTTGTCGTTTGTGAGACTTGACCTTTGGCATTGAGCATGACTTTCATTTTCCACAAATCCTCAGCTGCCCTTAAATATTCTGGCCTAGTAAACACTCGAATCTGGAACAATGTAGTGTCCCCAAACTGTGTCCTTAAACGAGCTGAAATTTCCAAAGGTTGAACCTCTTCATTGGTTAAATACTATTACAATGCATTGCACAACAGATAAAGGAACCTCCTGCTGTACTGATGCCAGAACCTAGTGGACTAGCTAACCAAGCTAGTTTCCCCTTCCTTACACACTGACCTTCGACCCCAACTCCACCGTCACCCTCAGAACTGCGTACTCTGTGATACACAACAATTACTGTTTATATCTGAAACACCCTCGTACTTTAAGTTAATTGATGAAAATTAATCATTTCTTCATACTAGCTGTATATAGGCTAAGGTTTTGGATAGATAGAGTCATCTTGAAAAATTCAATGCCATGACCTTAAAGGGTGTATCTTGGATGTGAGAGCTCCTAGTGGTTTACCGGGAAAATAATATGAGTCAATTGGAGAATTTAATGTCATGACAGCACATTGTCCTGGTAGCTCAAAGGTAGAGCGACTGTACGGAAACCAGGAGATCCGTGGTTCAAATCCCGGCCATGGCACTGAATTTTTCAAGTTGACTCTAACTCTATCTATCCAAAACCTTCGCCTATATACAGCTAGTGTGAAGAAATAATTTCCATTAATTAACTTAAATAATAAGAGTTAAACGATGAAGCCTGGGATTCAAGTACTTATGACAGTAAGTCGCCACAAACAGTGTATCTCGGATGCAAGAGCCCCTAGTGGTTTACTGCGAAAATAATGAGTCAATTGGAAAATTTAATGCCGTGACAGCACGTTGGCCAGGTAGCTCAAAGGGTAAGAGCGACTGGACGGAAACCAGGAGATCCGTGGTTCAAATCCCGGTGATGGCACTGAATTTTTCAAGTTGACTCTATCTACCCTTGTACTTGCTTTTTATATTATTCATTTTTGAGAACATGTGCTCATAAATATATGTAGAACAAAATACTGAAAGTAACTTTGCACAAAAGTTTTGCAGCTTAGGAAATGTTTCATTGAGAACAAATTTAAATAAATTCAAACCTTTTTCCTGAGAATATTTCAAGGCTGTTGAAATCTGTACAGCAACTACTTCCATTTGGAGATCGTAAGGAGCGTCTTTGCAGGGAACATTAAAAGGGTTGCTAATGAGATTGAGTTTCTCCTATATTGCTTTCAAGTCTGGAAAAACCATTGACAAAACCATTATGGAATGAAGGAGAAATGCTTCATGTTGAGGATATGCCCAAAAATAAGGAGATGGGGATAACCTGAACAGGTGACATCAGCCGCTCATAATAGAACAGGTTGAGCACCTCTGTTAAAGATGACACATTACAAAAGTAATGAAGACATCATATTCTAAAGGAAATCACTGTACCTTAGCAGAGAAACAAAACACATTCATTTTATCAGTACAATCATAACAGATACTACCATGAAAGGAATACTACTACTGTGATAATATTTAAATTCTTTATGGAGTATTAAAAACTGGGAGAAAGGTGATGTAGTGATAAGACTATCCACTGTCGCATGGGTAACTGCAAATCAGATCACTATAAGAAGGTTTAATTTTCATCCACTCTAAATGTACCGATACACCTAATCATGTACTAAGGTGATTACATGTTTTACTTTATGTTTAATGCCAAATTACACAAATTTCTTTTAACATATCTGAGCATTCACATGGAAATATGAAGTGGACAGGGACGTCTGTTATGATGTTTTCTCACATTGATACAATATAAAACTCACCACTAAAAGCAACTAAAACATTGGTTTATGAAAATGAACCAGTAAATAAGTATTAGTAGAAAAAGAATGCTGTCAACTGAGATACAACCCAATTTTAAAACTCTGATGACTTTCTATACTTATTCTTCTACAAACCATTCTTACTAAAGCTTATTCCTCTATTTACTTCTTGTTTATAAACTTTTATTACACATTTAAATATTTTATCATAGTGTGACTTTGTGGGTTCGTGAAATGAAAAGTCCAATTTCACCACTCAAAAATGTTCTTTATTTCCACCGACTTACAGTTTAACACTTGCCAATTACACAGAATTACTTACTGCACACAATTACAATTCACCAGTTCGTCCGTTACAATTTCACTTGTACTCGCGATTACATAAACTCCGATGCACATACCAGTTACGTACAGTCTTCCGTGGCACAATCTTCTCGTTCATTAACACGTCACTGACTAACTCTTACACCAAGAACTGCGACTGTCTCCTCGCTCACACTCACTAACCAACTGACTGACTGACTGACCGTCTGCAACCCCCCCTTTATATAGGAATATCGCCGCCTTCCAGTGTCCGCGAGAATGTTCCAGTAAAGGAATGATCGAGAACCAGGCGTAAGAGAAACAGACGGCACAGTCATGTTTTTCCTCCGTCACCACCGCCTGTCACCACTATAAGACAAATGAGGGGAGGGCGTAGCTAACACGGACCTCCCTCGTCTCCCGCTCTCAGCTGCTTTCATAGGGTGTTCCAGCGCTCGCGTTACACTGCTCCCTCCTCAAAGCTGTTCGCCCCGAACAGCCCCATCGTAGCGTGCGAGGCGGTCCAGGTGTACCACCAGCATCTGCTCGGAGTCTCAGCCAGAAGTAGCGCTGCCGTAGTTTGTGAATCATTCGGTTCGCTCCCAGGTGTCCTCCTGAAGTACCGGCGTGCACTTCCTCCAAGACTTCCGGGACCTTGCTCCGGGGAAGTACCAACTGTTCTCTCTGCGCCTTCCCATCGGGTGACTCCCATACCCGGAACAGCACGCCCTCTCTGGCCTTCAACGAGTCCCATTGGGCCCAGTACGACTTGTAGGTGGCGCTCCTCGGTGCGATGTCCTCCCAGGTTGGTCTCGTCCCTGCGTCCACTTCCCTCAAGAGTGGCCCCAAGTCTGCGTCCGCCAGCTGCTCCCTCCTCAGGCCTGCGGTATCCCAGCCTTCAGCAGACACTGCCACAACTACTCGGACTGCTGCGGCACGCTCCTTCTCTTCCACTCTTGTGCGCTCATGGCCGTCCTGGATCTGCGATAGGACACCTCCAATGCAATGGTCGCTAGCGTCGGTGTCCACAATGAAGGCGCCACCCGGTTGTGGGAAACCCAAAATTGGAGCACTGCACAGGGTCTCCTTCGGGTGCTGGAAAGCGTCTTCGGCGTCCTCCGTCCACACATAAGGCCGGTTTTCCTCCGTCAGGCGGGTGAGGGGTTTTGCGATGTTGTCGGCCTTTTCCTCTAAATCATTAAGGCGGTCGTCTACTTGACCCTTCCGCTTGCCCAGGTTCGTGACGTCATCCCTCACGCCGGCCAACCGTTCCTCAAACTTTGCGGCGAGAGCCTCGTTCGCCGCCTTCATTTCCGTCTTCTCCGTGAGGTTATCGTTAGCCGTCATCATTTCTTCCAGCTTTGCGGCCAGGTTGTTATTTGCCACTTCTATTTCCGTTGTTAATTCGGCCTTCATTTCTTCCATCTTCCCGGCGAGGTTGTCGTTGGCCGTCTTCATTTGTTTCAACTCTGCGGTGATGTCGTTGGCCGTCTTCATTTCCGAGATTAGTTCGGCCTTCATTTCCATCATCTTCTCCAAAATTTTTTCCAATGCCGCGTCCATGGTTGTAATGTTCGGTGATGTTGTTTTCCCGCTTCCTGACACCAGTGTGACTTTGTGGGTTCGTGAAATGAAAAGTCCAATTTCACCACTCAAAAATGTTCTTTATTTCCACCGACTTACAGTTTAACACTTGCCAATTACACAGAATTACTTACTGCACACAATTACAATTCACCAGTTCGTCCGTTACAATTTCACTTGTACTCGCGATTACATAAACTCCGATGCACATACCAGTTACGTACAGTCTTCCGTGGCACAATCTTCTCGTTCATTAACACGTCACTGACTAACTCTTACACCAAGAACTGCGACTGTCTCCTCGCTCACACTCACTAACCAACTGACTGACTGACTGACCGTCTGCAACCCCCCCCTTTATATAGGAATATCGCCGCCTTCCAGTGCCCGCGAGAATGTTCCAGTAAAGGAATGATCGAGAACCAGGCGTAAGAGAAACAGACGGCACAGTCATGTTTTTCCTCCGTCACCACCGCCTGTCACCACTATAAGACAAACGAGGGGAGGGCGTAGCTAACACGGACCTCCCTCGTCTCCCGCTCTCAGCTGCTTTCATAGGGTGTTCCAGCGCTCGCGTTACAATAGGTATAATAAGTAAACAGTAGGTTAAAGTGAGTCAAATTTTTCAAATGTGGATCGCTATATTTTTTCTTCTACACCTTCCTCTTTTGCCTTTCAGCATTGGGCCTATGTGATATTTTAAAAATTAAGTGCTCCTTGCCTGACCTTAGGAAAAAACAAATAGCAACTTACTACCTGAAAAAGTATACTTATATTAATATTTGAAAATATAAATTAATATCAAAGATATGCTGGAAATGGTTAATGAAAAAACATTTTCTTTTAATTTATGTCCTCCAACGTTAAGTCATATCGGACAATGAATGAAATGATGCTCAAATAGTCCGGGGTCCATGGAGCTTAGAGTTAACTGACATTCGTCTTACAAGATAAGGGAAAACCCCGGAAAAACTTTATCCAGGTAACTCGCCCTGACCGAGATTCGAACTCGGGACCTCTTGAACTTGAGGCAGACACGCTACCATCTATGCTACTGAGGCGGGCAATTAAATAAACTGTGAATTTTTTTAAAATTAATGTCTTCCAACATAAGTCATATCAAATGATAAATGAAATAGGTGAAATGATATCAAAATTTAACTGTATTGGAACACCACAGTGAAGCGAAACAATTATTAAATTATAGATGAGTCGTATTTTTTACACATCAGCTTCACTTTACGTACTTATATTGAGGATATGTTTTGCGAACGATGGTTAGGTATGTAAGTGAAGCTGATGTGTAAAAAATATGACTCATCTATAATTTAATAGGTGAAATGATGCTCAAAAGAATCCAAGGTCCATAAAGTGTAAAGTTACCCAACATTTATTTTTCATAAGGGAAAATGCCAGCAGAAACATATCTAGATAGCTTACTCTGACAAAGGTTCAAAATCGAGATCTCTTGAATGTGATAAATGGATTTCTTGTTCTATATTGTGTTAAAAAGTGTTTAGGGTCCAATTGCATTGATCACATGGGAAAAGATATTCATAAAGAAATATGAAAGAAAACTTCAATTTCGACACCACCTTTAAAGAAAACCAGAACTTCAAATTCATCAAGATCCCAACAGACACACCCCCATTACCTCCAAGTTTATCCAATAGACATTCAACACCTTAGCTGAGGATGTTAGGAAGGTCTTAATGAAATATGTTCTAGGTAAACACTAGCAATATATGGAGCATCAAGTACTAGTTCAAACTCAAAATTATATTAATTTTGAGCTTCACTGCTTCACAGTCCTTACTCATTAAGAATCAAGTTTGATATTTCAAAGACTTCATTTTTCAGCAAAGGTGTTTCCTCCTTTAGCTTTACTTTGCTTGAAGACGACAAATTGTATCTTTATGTTCAAAGTCAAAATAAGGAGGACAGAAAATGTTAACATGTGTAGTTTGCTCTGAAAGCAGCTCCAGGAGTCATTCCATTAGTTTATTCACTATGTACATAATATATTAATATACGGCATAATTTGCATCCTAGAGGTATACTTTCAGATGGCTAAACTATATAAGATCCATTGATGAAAGCACAGAATATAACTTTTCAGATCCAAAGAGATACTGAAAGACCAATATTAATAAGTTTTAAATGAAGCCAGGCTCTGAAAAGAGAGTTGTCTAGGTATTTGTTTTTGCAAGATAAGGAAAGACCATAGTATAAGACTTAATGCAAGCAGCACACTTTAAGCAAATATTTTAATTGGGTCCTCCATTCTTTAACCGCTTCAATAATGGCCATTTAAACCCTGCATGGGCTGGAAATGGATACCCAATAAATAGAGTAAAACATTTAAATTTTTATATGCTGTAAAAATACACATTTGTATCTTCCATATTTATTAAGTTATTTTAGTAAAACAAAAACTGGTTTAAAGCTCATATAAGGCAGTACACAACTATGGTATCATTAAAGTAGAGACTATATTCATAAAACATTTAAATTTCACTATTTTGTATCACTGTAGAGAAAGTCATTCTTTGTGAACGCATCTAATTGTGAGTCATTTTGTTTTATCGTGCATAAGAACAATATGTACATATTAGCTGTGTAAGCGAGTTCTCCATTTCAAGTTCTAGGGTTCAGTTTATGCTACCAAGCCATAATCATTGCATATGTTATGTGAAACAAGAAACTTCTGGAAAGAAGTGTACGTACCTCTTATTACAGTGTTTCACAACTGAAGTTTATGGTAGCTTTATGGGTCTGTTTGTACTCAGTAATTTATTTATACTCTCTCACAGTTAAGAAAGCTTTCTTTTAGCTATCATAAGTTATAAATATTAAAAGCAGAAGCATTATTAACAGTGAAGTATTCTTCATTTTTGAGTTTGATTTATGAGTCACTATGTTTACACTCAAGTTTACACATAAGTGAAGTTTGAGTATAAACATAGTGACTCATAAATCAAACTCAAAAGTATCATAAGTTAATTGAATAGTACATTTGAAACTGTTAAAAGTGTTAATCATGGCTTATCCTAGTAACAAAGCAAATAAATTAGCTTGCTTAGGATGTGTATGGACTTTTAATATCACTTTAGAAAATGTGGAGGACCTTTTGCTGTTTGACATGATTTGGATATTGATGGCAAGTTTTCAGATTTTGAGAGAAGCATTGAGGATATAGGTAGCAGTGAGGAAAAAAATGACCCGCTTCCTTTAGGTGTATGTGAAGAATGAACATTGTGAAGTGGTCAAAATAACTCGAACACAAATGGACATATAGACACAGACATAGACATTCTGGAGTACA
Source organism: Mantis religiosa (assembly GCA_030765055.1). Classification (NCBI taxonomy): domain Eukaryota; kingdom Metazoa; phylum Arthropoda; class Insecta; order Mantodea; family Mantidae; genus Mantis; species Mantis religiosa. The sequence continues at coordinate 121,855,592 of CM060954.1, read as the reverse complement.
GCTAAATTATGACAGCCAACAACAGGCATTTTCACTATTTTTTTTACTGCTGAGTTAGTGCCTTTCATCGTTAGGGAAACAAAGATATATGAGTAGGGTGAAGGAAGCCATGACCTCTAAAGGAAATTTAGGGCCTAAGAGAAGAATTCAGAAGTGGATAGTGTGTGTGTGTGTGTGTGTGTGTGTGTGTGAGTGTGTGTGTTATTTTAAACCTACATTAGATGTGTACTCCTCTAGACAGCTTGTTCGCTGCTCCATTTTTTGGGAGGAAATAACGGATCAAATATGGGTGATGTGGAACTACTAGATGTGGTATATAAGCTATTCCTCTCTATGTAAAACAGTTAAATGGTATAAAAAGTACTTTTACACCAGCTGGATGTAACCATATACAATTTTTTAGTAATTCGGAGAGCTCTAAACTCATGCAAGACAATGATCTACCTGGACTTACACATATCAATTGCTCACAGCCTAAGTGAGCACTATAACATTCAGAGAGCTCTTCATATTGGGGGTAAGAAATTCTCCACCCTAGCACCCCTCATACTTAAGGGAAAGCAGTTTCCTAAAAGGGTACCACCTCCCTCCACAGAAGTTGCACCAATTTAAAAAATATTGCATGTGTCATGTAAAAGAAGTTTGCAAGGAAACCAGTATGATTTGCTGTGAATATGAAGATATGCCATTGTGTGCTTCTCTATGTTTTGAGATGTAACATTAAAAAAGAAACCTTTAAGAGTAAGTTTCTATCTCTTATAGAACTTATTTAAATGTATTGTAAAATATAAAGACTGAAATAATTGTCATTAAATAAGCATTAAATGCATGTATGCACAAGATGTCTATACACATCCATATCGATTTGCGGCATTTTAACTTGGACATCATATGATGCCCATATTGGTGAACGGTTTGATATGTTTTTGGACAGATTTTGGCATATTTTTGTGGTAAAACAATTATGTTGTGGTATTAAGATTGCACATTTGCATTGCTGAATCTGCCTATCAGCATTACAAAAAGTTATAATCTCTGGTAAGAATTATGAAAGAAAAGAAAGATCTCTTTGCTTATCCCTTACGGCTGTATCACAAACTTTGAATGGAAATAACCTGAAAATAATGGTCACAAAGATAACATGGCCTTCTCATTTTGTGCAAGCCTAATTAGCAACTTTGCTTTAAGGCATGGAATACTCCTTAAAAGACATTTTATTTGTTTTTCATGGATGAGAATATGAACACCATAGCGGTGCATACCAATGAAGAAATAGAAAAAGATCAAGGCACAAAATGCCAACACACATACAAAACCAAACCTGAATACAGAGATGAAAACTCTTCTTGGAATTTTTGCAATAACAGTAGATTTGAAAAACAATAATCTGTTTGTCAAAGATATGTTCAATATAGACTGATACAGATCTAAATAATAAAAAAAAAAATCATGAAGAATTGGTTTTTTGCTTGGGATTTGATGACAAAAAAACTCACCAAACTAAAAGGGAAAACAATTTATCACTGCAATACTAAACTTTTCGAAAAGTTTTTCACAGCTTCAGACATATTTTAAAGCAGGTTCATTTGTTCACACACATCAACAACTGTTGAGGTTTCATGGGTGATGCCCTTTTTACTTTCTCTACCAAATACAGTAAACAGCAGAAGTATTACATTTTGCCCAAAAATTTGATATTGAAATTTCACCAGAAATTCATTTTCTGGGTACCCTTGAATCTACTTTATATATAAAAAAAGATATTGTATGTCTGATTAGAATAATTAAAAAACAAAGTCAATTAACCTTTTATTTAAACCCAGCATTCTCCAAGGATGTGACAAAGATTTTCAAGAAAAGCTCCCACTCCAAACTACCCTTTAAATAGAACATTTTTAGAAAACTTTTATTTTCTCAAAAATAGCTCTAACAATTTTTTTTTAAATATGTTTTAGATACGTTTCATTTGTAATATGAAATTAAAGTAATTTGAAATAAAATGTATATCTTTAATTTTCTGGGAAAGTCCTCGTAAGTTCTCTTTATTTTAAATGACTTTTGCAAACTGGTAAACCGTAAGAGATGAAACCTTCATATACAAAAGATGTATGTGTTAAAAAATGCGACTCATCTAAAATTTAATAATGTATAAGCTTGCTAAGACTATGCTACAGTACATTTTTGAGGAGCTTTTTTTACACTTCTGTTTTGAAGATATTCCTAGTTACTTATCTGAATCTTCTAATACTTATACTTTTCTCAAATGGAAAGTTGTTCACTTTTTAATCTCTTGGCTGCGCGAAAAGAAGGGAATTTCAAAGCCATCACATAGTGTCCAGCTCATTAAAGATCTAATTATGGTTTAAAGCCTAGTGCATTCTCATATTTCCCTTGCACCTAAAAGAAAATTAACAATAAGATAATTTCTGCAAATGTTTATCTTGAATAACATGAAGTAAGCATGAGAAATAAGTCGTTTGAAAGAACAGTTTGCACAAAAGTATACAGTCATGCAAGTGTAACAGGTCATATTTTTTTGTATGTATATCGTGAATAAACTAATATGGAATCAAAACAGCAAAGGCCTCTGGTATAAAAACTAAGTATATTGTCACTGCACCTCCTTATTGAGAAAAATGTATACAGATACATTAAATGCCTGTCAGTGAAAGTTATGTCAAGGAAATGAACACTAATCCTTGATGATTAAAAACGGTTACAGTAGACAATTGATTTACCTCACACTCATTGGCACTTTTTGCTCCAACAAACTGGAAATATTCCTTGAGCTACATCCACAAAAAACAGACATTTAGGTTTGTCAAATGTTATTTTTTCATAAGGAAAAAAGCTTTGGTTTACATTCAGCAAAACTAAATAAAATGGTTGGTTGTTTGTTTGTTGTAAATTAATCACAACTAGCCTACTACCACTTTTCTTTCTACTGTGCTAGCACAAACTCCATTACCACCAATAGAAAAATAATACAAGAAAATCAGTGTGTTCCACAGTTACTGTTTACTCCATTCAGTGCAAGTGAGCACTAGAGAAGAAATCTAAAAAACATAGAATTCAATACAATTCACTGTCGGCAAAAACAGAATGATAACCAGAAAAGCAGACGAAAACAGATGCTAGTTAGAGAGAGGTTGAAAATGGAGGTAAAGGCTTCCAAAACTAGTCCCTCACTAAGTGACGAAGTGTCAATAAACTGACTACAAATAGTTTTTCAGATTAAGAATAACAAAGTTTTCACGTATTTTAATGTGAGCATTCACAATAAATGGGCTTTATCAGGTCCTGCGAAAGAAGACTTGATGATATGGTCGAGCTTAAATCTTCTCACTCTCATCATTGGACACAGCATATTAGATCCACATTGTGCATACTACGGTCTTCAGAACAGAATTATTCACGGCAAACATAATATGAAACAGCTGCTAGAGTTTCTCTAATTGCAAGCTTGCAAAATGAAACTGGAAGAAGCTCTCCTGAACATACACGTGTGCATGCGCGTACTCACACATACACACACAGAGATCCAGACTCTCTCAAATCCATTGAGGGTTGAATCTTCTACTGAAAGCGTCGTCTGTTATTTTTTATATACAATACAAAACTGGTTGTCTCAAAAGCAATATCAGAAGCTAAAGCAAAATACAATGATCTTAATGTGTGTTAATAAAGAAATGAAGCTTGACATGATTGAAGCAATTGGAACTATAATGTATCTGCATTTGTAAAAAGTTTATCAATTTTGACACTGGCTAAGCTGCATTATGTTGGATGATTGGAAGCAGGTGAAACCACATTATTGGTTAGTTACAAAGGATATCTCAATGCATAAAATCAGCTTTCCACTTTGCTACCAATATGGTTATTAATATTCATTACTGTTCTCATATCCAAGGTGTTGTAGACCAAAATGCTGGACGATATTTTGGTTTTCATTCTTTTACATCCTGGTTTCGATTCTCAAAATGAAATGAAATGTGTAGTGTTTAACACCCGCTTTTACTACATACAGCACCGCAGGCGGTGACACTGATGATACATGAGATGAAGATAGAGCACCGGTGGAATGAGATGGCGGGGGAAACTGGAGGTCCCGGAGAAAACCCGCCCCAGCGCCGTGTTGTCCACCACAAATCTCACTTTGCGGTCGCCTGGGATCGAACCCGGGCCGCCTTGGTGAGAGCAAAGCGGTCTAACCACTGAGCCACGGCGCAGCCCTTCGATTCTCAAGTTACTGCAAATCAGCCTAATGGCCTACATCACCTTTAACTACTCATTTTAAGGCTAAACTATGCACACATTACAAGGAACGTGAATATTGGTTTAAAAGTTACTTATCTTGAATATGTTTCATCTGTTTACACTCATTTAGGTCTCCAGTATGACGATTGCTACAAAGCACCCTGCTACCTAGTGAGGAAATAAACACTAATATTCCCCATTAAGCAGGAATAATGACCCTCTTGTCCTACTTTACTTACTTTCAACTATTCTTTATTAAAGTAACATTTTATCAGGCAAAATAACCTTCATTCTAGAGTTTAGTGCTAATTTGCCGCTTATTGCTAGCATGAGTAGGTGGTGGTAACCAGAGTGTCAAGCCATAGTGAAACCATAGGATCCTCTGTTTTGTGGATTTAACCCAAAGTACACACATCCACCTACCCACCCCCACACATACACATGTGTGAACTGCTGCGTACATGATGTAGTAAGCTGTAGCAACAAAAGTTGATGGTTTAAAATTCTTATGAATTACCAGAATGTGGATTTTAAGTCCCAGGTATAGGACTGCTGCCCACTCAGCAACATGAGAAAATTTGGGAGCTATAAGTAGTGAACTCCAGTCTAGAAAGCCATTTTTGCAGATGAGGGTACATGATGGTGACCACATTGTCCCCCTCTGTCTTGCATATGTGAGCATGAGGCCGGCAATCAGGTTGGCTGGCTTGGCCATGCTTGCAAGCTGTTACGCCATGAGTTATTTTGTTATGGAATTATCAGAAAATGGAACTTTGCCAGAATGCCTTTTTAAGCGCTAGTTTCAGCAACCAATGCAAAATGTTTACACAATACTAAATTATTTAAAATGGCTGTTAATAAAAATTGTTACATCAATGTTAGTTTTATAACTTGAAGTTATTTCTGAGCTGTTATGCAGTGATCTACAGGAGACAGGTGTTCCAGAAGTTCTGTCCACAACTGTAGTGAACATCTTCAGTAGCACAGTCAAAGCCTCCTCAGAGAACGTTGCATTGCATCTGCGAGGTTCACCATCCATACTGTTATATTTATACTGCTAGTGCTCTCCACTGATTGGTCTGGATGCTGTATGGCTGATGCCAGGAACCTTGCTTTATCCATGGTGTTACTGCCTTCTGACTGCCTCGCTTTGTTTCCTTCTACTATGTGATGTTACGCAATAGCCCAGGAATAAATTCCAGTTATATTAACTCTGGCCATAAAAACCTACATTCTCTGAATGTCACTTTTAACTAAGTGTTAAACTCTGTGTTATGTCAAGATTGCTGTATTGCTTTGTTAAAGCATTTAACAAATGTCAGAAGTTAGAAAATGACTGCCTCAAACCAAGCAGTTGAAGCCAGTTTCCCACATTTGACATTTTTGAATGCCATTTCTAACAGAAGAGTAGTTGTGCATCATAATAAACTTAAAAAGATGGAAAAGGAGAAACTCTCAAACATATTCAGACTCCTCAAAGGGATTATCAGCGTGTTTCTATGGGATTCTGGTTTAAAGCAAATTTGTGTTTTACCACTGCTTTTATTTAAATAAAAGTCTGAGTTCTAGCACTACCAACAGATAATGCACCTTTTCCTCAATGTCAATTATTTTGAGATATTATGCTACAGAACTTTTTGTTTTAATGATAGGTGATGATGGTGGTATTTTAAAAGCTACCATTTGTGGGTTTATCCAAACTTTTCAAGCAATTATTACAAGCAGAAAATACTACATTTGTTCAGATCAGCTTGATCCTCAATCAGGGATAACACTTTTGTCCACTTTAGTTTCAACTATCACCTTTTAAACCATTTGGCAGTTATATGTGTGTCAAATGTTCTCCCATGTCTTTATTCAAATGACCACATTGCGAAGGTCACAACAACTGGGTTAGTACAATACATGAATGGGTGTTATCAAAATTTAGTCTGTGTTAGGTTATAACACATAGGTTAGAATGTGTATGCACGGGATGACAGCCCTATGTTACCAGAGAGGCAAATCCTACCATTACCATATATTTCTTCACTTTTAAAGGTATAGTAGGTTAGTGAATTGCTCTAAAAGCTCTTTGTATTGTGTGCATTTTTAAATTATTGTGCTCAGTGGTGAAGCGTGCAAAGAAGCATTGGAAGCGTTGCTTCCACAAGAATTTCAAGAGAAACAAGAATAACATAAAATGCATGACAATATTTTATTTTTTCCTTTCATGGAAGTGTTGAAAACAGTGTTGTTGTAATAAATTAAATTTACAGGTGAGTCGATTAATGACACTAAACAACACTTTTAAATTTTTCAGAACATGTTTCGGAGGCTACTTTCCTCCACTGTCAATAGGACATTGACTAGTTCTCTGTGGTGTAACTGGTGATATTTTGTTGGTCTCCTCTTGTGGCAGTTTGAGGAACTTGCTGCACAAATCTTTCAAAATTTTCATTTCAGAAAACAGAAACTAAGTATTGAATTTCGACATCCTACAGAAAGATTTGTTCAGCAGAGTTACTAGAACTTCCATCAGAGGAGACCTCCGACAAAATATCACCAGCTACACCACAGAGAACAAGTCCATCTTCTGTTGACAATGGAGGAAAGTAGCCTCCGAAACATGTTCCAGAAAATTTAAAAGGAAGTGTTGTTTAGTCAATAATCGACTTGCCTTTAAATTTAATATTTTATTTGCTTTGGATACATTTTCAAAATTCATTTTCAAGCATCCACAGTGCGGAGGACAAGTGGACAGTTGCTGCTTAATGTTCGAGTTATCTGTTCAGCGAGCTCATTCAATAGTGAATATTTCGGTATTCACACATTCGTAACCTTGAATACCATGCTTTGTAGGGTTCTAGAAACGATTTTCAGTAGTCAGAAAGCGCTAACAGATTTTATCACACCAAGTCTCTATAGTGTGTGAAGAAAAATGTTTTTTTTGGTTTATGAGGCACTTTTAAATACAACTAAGTATTAAATTTTAGATGAGTCGTATTTTTTACACATCTGCTTCACTTTCATACCTATTTTGAGCACATGTTTCGCAAATCATCGTTTGCATCTACGGCTCTTATGCGACATACTCTTGCAGTCGCATAAGAGCCGTAGATGCAAACGATGATTTGCGAAACATGTCCTCAAAATAGGTACGAAAGTGAAGCAGATGTGTAAAAAATACGACTCATCTAAAATTTAAAAATTTTTCGCTTCACTGTGGTGTTCCAATACAGTTAAATCTACAACTAAGTATGTTTTAATAGCATTAGCTATTTTACGTAGATTGGTATTTAGTGGTGACAAATAAGAAATTCTTGTGAAGTTTTAAGTTATTAGCAAACGTGTGTGAATTGCATACTTTTTTATTTTAGATTAAACAATTCATACAATGCGGGCTAGCTCTAGGAAAAATTGGAACAACTGTTTGGAAAGCGGAAGCAGGAATATGTTTGCTTGTAGTGTGATCATTCTTGCAATACAAAAAGGGCCTATGTGTGAATGTACAATAGCTTTAGTTCATTGAGCAATGAGGAAAAATTAAATATAATTAAAAGTGACAGGCCAGAAGAGCTTCTTAATAATGAGATTGCCATGCAATGCAAATGTATTAAAACTATTATGCATCACTTTAATGGATATATGTGTGATACAATTCCATGGTTATGTGGGTGTCACAGATTGCGAAAATTGTTTTTTGGTCATGCTTGCTATTTTAGATGGCTGCACATATATAAAATTCATTATTCTCTATTTTAATGAAATTTATTACTTGCAGCTTCCCTCACTTGAAAGTCACGCCTAACACTTATTGTGCTGTACTGATGTTAGCATTAAATTGTCACAACAGCTTAAAGGATCTGGGACAAATGTCCGATTTTCTCAGGCTGCTTCATTACTCTTTAATATTGTCAATCAGATTTTCCAGACTCCAAAATATTGCCTCTTACTGCATATTTTAGCTATTTAAAATTTTTTTGCCTATCTTGCTAAATCATAATACCTAAACTTTCTAGTAATTACAATAACTCAACTCTCTTATCTCGCATAAACACACACACACACTAAATCTAAAGCTAATCTGGGGTTAAGTCCCGATCACAATGGCCTTTGGCTTTATTATGCGCAGTTCACTACAGCTTGTTGGCTTACACCTACCTTTGAACTGGCCTAAAGCTTACAGTAAGTTTCTCATCAGGGGAGCAAACTTCTGTATAACTACCACAAATTTTTTTAATTGTTCCTCTGCAAATTTTAGAAATGTTAATTGGCAAAGATGTTTAAAAAGGCATTTAAATTATAAGTTAGTAAATGATGTTACACCATGTTAAGATGTTACCTGCATATGAAGGATTTATCAACATCTGCATGGATGTGGGAGTGGTCAATAAGTTCTGTTTTGCGTTGGAAAGTTTCTCCACAGGTTTGGCAGACAAATGGTCGCTCTCCTTCAGTATGCAATCGCGCATGAGCCAGAAGTGTTCGTTTTTGTAAGAACTCTTTTCCACAAATGTCACAGGAATGTGGAATGCGGCCATGTAGTCGTCCATGGTTCACTAATTCAAATTTACGAGCAAACGTACTACCACAGTCAGGGCAAACATATGGATGTTGGCCACCATGAAAACGTGAATGAATTACAAGGTGTTCTTCCCGAGAAAATGTCTCTCCGCACTGCTCACAGACATGAGGTCGCTCACCAGAATGAAATTTTGCATGAGTTGCTAAATGGCGCTTTTGTGGGAATGTCCGACCACATTCACGGCAGACAAATGGCCTATCCCTACTATGAACACGTGCATGTGTTACCAAATGATGCTTCAAGGTGAAAGACTTTTTACATTCTAGGCACTGGTAAGGGCGCTGACTACTGTGCAGAAGTAAATGTGTACTAAGACAATGTTTGTGAGCAAAGCTCTTACCACACTCTGGACAAACATGTGGACGTTCACCTGTATGTACACGTGCATGTGTCACTAAATGATGTTTCAAAAGGAATGACTTCCCACATTCAGGACAGGAGAAGGGCCGTTCCTTTGGAACTGTATATTTAGGGGTGTTGGTGGCAGTGGTTGAAAGTTGTTTTTCTACTGATGTGTTATTACTATTCTGCTGAGAACTATCCAAATTTGCTTGAGATTGCTGTGATTCTCTGCTTTTATTCTGTGTTGAACTAGTTGAGGTACTGCTTGCATTTTGAACTCCTAGATGAGAAGTATCAGTTCCTATGAGATTATTAGAAGCAGTCACCTTTTTTAGCAAAAATTCACTGTTTTCCTGTGCTGTGAGCTGCAAAGGACTACAAGATGACATGAAATATTTAGCCATAGGACGTTTATCTGCACTAAATATTTGAGTGGCTCCTGCACGAAAGATTGAGTTGGTAGCCTCACAGTTGCACCCCTTTTCACAACCACCGTTAAACACATCATGTTTTTTTACATTGCCTCCATGTGATTGGTGAGCACTGTTTTGCTGTAGAGTATCATTCATTAAGAACATAGTTGTACACATGAGATTGTTAGTCATGGTTCTATTAATGTTATTAGCTGTTTGAATTAGAGTAGCTGCATGTTCTTTGCTTCCAGCACTTGGTGCTTTATTGTTCGTTTTACTATTAACATCACTATTCAGTGCTTGTATTTGTGATGCTTCACTTACATAGGAACTGAAACTGTTCAGATTACACTGTGGAGCTATTGCCCACGGGTTACCGAAGGTTGTAGTAGTGGATGTCGGTGCGGCACACATTGATAAACCGGTGCCACTCTGTAGTGCATCACGAAATAAGGAGTCTTCCAGTTTGATCCTCTCCACTAGGTGCTCGGATACCACCTTAAGAGACTCAAAGTGCATAGAAGTTGGGCGGTTGCCCCCTCCTACCGCTGAAATAGCTTGGTTCTGGGATCTGTAAGCATTAAAAGAAAGTATTTTACACTAGTTGCAATTCAATCAACAATAAACAAGTGCGCTTTTGAGTGAATCGATATTCGATTAAAAAAAGTAAACCGGAACATATAATGTTAATGTTCTACTCTTACATTTAAAATACTTGCCATTCTCAATAACTTCAAATATAGGCTGTACAAGCTTTAACATCAGATTAATAAAATATGTAGCAGAATTTTCTTTCTTGTTAAAAAGAAAGCATCTGCACCAGTTTGCGCTTGACAGTCCGCCATTTTCCTTTTAAATCTACCCATCGCCAACATTTCGTGCGCATGCCAAAATTATTGCAACTTTGTAAGACAAGTGGCATCGATTTGCTACTTTTAATGTCCGGTTTCGTTCCTGTTGCTATGTAAGAAAACAATGAATTTAATGTTTTTCTTCCAAAACTATCAATCAACAATATTATAACACATGAAATGAGGTTGGCTGCAGTGTCACACGATAACAACAAAAGCGAACTAAAAACCCTGGATAATGGATATAACCTGTCAAATTAAATATGTTTAAATACTCAAATTCTTTATGTCAGGGTATAAAACTCTCTTACTGTGCGCCCTTGTGGTGTGAAGTTGATTCTTCTTTAACCGTACAATCTGGTGGTTCAGTTGCTGTCACTCGACACCCACCGTCTATCTTCTTCTCGATGTTTTTATATGATGTTTCTAGCTTTTCAGTTAATTTGCTTTTTTCAACTATTGATGGACTTACTTGCACATTTTTTTCAAACCCCGGCTTTTCATTATTTGCCGTTTCATCAGATTTATGATAGTCATTAGATATGTCTGAGGTTAGTTTTGATTTAGCATCGCTTTGCTTTTCACCAAGTCCACTATGCACTGAATACATCTTATCAAAATATGATTCTAAGAGCGAGTAACTTATTCCAAGTTTGCCTGTTCTTTCAAAAACTTGCATCTGGCGCCTAGGAGAGGCCCATTGCTCTTGTGGCATTTGCCCCATGTTCATTACTTGATGAACATAACCGCACCTTCAATAAAACTCCACTGCACTGAATAACACCATATTTAAGTTTAACTGCGTCTTTTGATTATATTTTCATAAAACACGAGTGTTTATCTCATTCTAATAAGTAAAATTAATATTTTTGGAAGTAATACATAAACCAATTCCTCAGTTTTTAACGGAAGAAAAGCAATGCACTGTCCATAATCACTAGGTAAATCAATCGCTAAAACTGTTTGTCTGTCATCGAACTGCGTACTGATGGTGTTATTGTTTATGAAACACAATATTTACAATTAAGCGATCATGTGTGTCAAACACAAATGACAATCTATTTACTAACTATAAAAATCGAATTCCCTAGATTCGTTTCGTGTATAACCAACCTGAGCAACTAAAATACCCCACAAATTGCACTAAAATGCCGGTAGGTAGCATGTCTAAAGCCGGCAACTCAAATCTTGGTGTGACGAGTTCCTCATTTTATTTATGGTTTCTTTCATCATGGGAAGATTATATATTAGTATAATCCTTAAACAATCAAATGATTAATTGTTTTCTATTTGAGAAAAATACTGGAAAATTAAAATTAATACCTAACAAGGAAATCTTGTAAAATGTTTAGTCAAAATGTATACTGTATACATAAACCTTATGCTTTAACAATTGCTATATTTTTATGGTGCTTTACGATTTATCGTGTATGAAAAAATCGTCCAGAATGAAAAGGCCTTCAGAGAATATTCATTCACCAAAAATTCAAGATACGCATTTCGTTTGACATGACTTTCTGAAATACATGGTATTTTAAACAGAATTGTTAAACCTGGTTCTGAGTTATTTGTTCACGACTAACACACACTTTTCTAACAATCTAATGTTGCTCTTACGTGACTATCCTCTAGTGCAAAATATTCTTACAAACGCTTATTCTTTATCTTCTTCATACTGATCGAGATAAAGGTTTTTTTTTTTTTTCAGAAATAGTTATGTAGTCGGTACAAGGAAAATGGAAACAAAGTAAAAGACAAATGCAAGACAGCTCTATCATGGAAGAGTCCATGATATCGCGAGAAACTACTGCTTAGGAAGAACACTTTACAAAATAATCGAATTGAAGAATTCAGATTAATATTAACGCATATTTTGGAAATGGCCGATGCTATAAAATTGCTATAGGTAATTATTGGAATAAACTAGTTTTAAAGCATCTACCTTTATGTGCAGTAAATTTTTGTCTCTATTTTTATGGTATAGCAGTTTTACAAAAATACATAACGTTCCTTCGGAATGAAAGTACTTTAAAACATGGAAATTCTTAATGAAATTTCTCAATGAAATTCAAGAAAATTCTTCAGCAAACTTTCTAGGAAAACGTATTTTTTATCTACCCCATGTTAATCGAGCTAAATATTTGTAGAAGTAATTTTATTACATATTTTCTTGAAGGTACAATGAAAATATGAGAATTCAGTCGTCTTTAAGGATAGCCTAACCTTTTTTCAGTTGATCGCTATGTAATGATTTTGAAAATTCCTTCTCTTTACATAGCTAAGAGGGGGAAAATCGGAATTATTGCGTTCACATGACGTTCTGTATTCTCTTTCATATATGAGTAGCTGTACAAACTGTTCTTATGAAATTTTATTTTTCTATCTACTTCATTGTAATCATAACATTAATTCTTGCAAAACACCATCGCGACTGGACATTGAAGATCTGGATGTCAGATGTTCGGTCTCAAACCAGATCACGGCTAAGCTCTCTACTGGCACTGGATTGTTTTGTAAGGGGATAATATACGACAGATGCGGTTGAAGTTACATATAAGCCATCTGATGTGTTATTTTATGTGTCTAGAAGCAGCCTCGGGCGTTTGTAGCGCTCTCCAGGATCGATGTCGTACTCACCTAGGCCGCGGATGAAGGAGTTGAAGTTGTGGGAAAGGTTTTGATAGAAGGAACGTGAAAGGATATTAATGTACTCTGTTATTCTGGGAATACGTAGGTCTCGTCTGATAATTAACTTGGGGAAGTACCATGGGTAGTCTGTGGCATTGCGGAGGAATCGGCATTGTAGAATTTCAAGGCGGTGTAGATTGGCTACACTTGGCTACTACTCCCAACATTTCACTGGCATATGGGATAGCTGGTCAGAGTATGTACCTGCTTATGCAGGAGCAGTTTTGTAGGCAGAGACATCACCGATCGTCGGTTATATAGAGGTATTAATCTTCGCAGAAACATATATATATAAGATATATATAAACTTATATATATATATATATATATATATATATATATATATATATATATATATAAGATCCTACAGAGATAGGGAATAGCGACAGTCAACTGTTCTGCTGTCCGTGAAATTCCGCTCTTTCTAGCCGCAGGAAACAATTGAACGCCGGAAGGACTTTAAACAAATAAGAAACTACCTAATTATCAATTCTATTAGTAAATGATATCTCTTAAATGGCTAGAGTTGCAACAAATATTTTGAAATAAATTGCATATTTTAAAGATATTTACTTTTTTGTATAGATATCTCTTAACATTTACAAAAGAGAAGTACTTTCAGAATAAAGAGCACTTCACAGAATATTCCCTTAAAATTCAAGATATATCTACAGTTTCTCTTGTAAATATCTTTAATATACGGCATTTTAATAAACGATATTTTTCATTTTGGGGGGATGTCAAAATTTTCGAAAAGTGTTTAATGTAAAGAGCATTTTTGGTTTTGAGAATTTCCTTGAAAACTTTCGTGTCGTACATTAGGTCTAACAGTAATTCCGCTTTTCGTGTTTTAGTTATGCTGTTCACAGACACACGAAAATTTCTTTAAAATTGCACATTTTGTTACCTTCTGTACCACATAAATATAGTCGCGAGTCCCTTTTTAAGACTGGCGGCGTACGCGCTAGAATGCTTCGCGCGGCTTGTTTACACAAAGGAACTGATAGGCAGATGGTGTGGAAATAAAGAGCCTGCAAAAACAGATAAAAATAGCGCGAGATAAAAGACTTACCGACACAGATAAGTGAGTTAATTGGAACATACTGGTGACGTCTTGAATGTTTTGAATGTTTTATAGAACAGGCGATTTCTTGTTTGTTCCAGAAATATCTAGAGATTGTTACAGAATAGTCTCGAATTATCAATGAGGTATTTAAGGAAGTGACGACTCGCCAAGAGTCAGTCGTAAACAGAGAGTCGTAAACAAGTGAAGTAAACAGATGTAACGGGAGTTGATGTAAACAGATGTAATCAGAACGCTGTGGTCAATGACCTTGGTAGATTGTGATTGTGTATGTGATGTAATGTGACTACTGTAAGAATAGAACAGAGTGTATTTCTACGGAAATAAAGAACATTTAGAATTTCTGCAACTAGGAATTTTAATTATACGAATCCACAAAGTCAAAATTGGTGTCAGAAAGTGAAACAACGATATCATCACCGAAGATGGAAGATATGAAAACCGAATTAACAACGAAGATGGAAGCTGTAAATAGAAACTTGGCAGCGACGATGACCGCGAAGATGACCGACACCAGGAAGAGCAGCCGGAGGAATGAGTAAGGACCGGCGTGGCGAGGAACACGTCGGCGCCGTCATCACCCTCCCCTCGAGTGACACTGTGCACCGTCAGCCGGCGTATGGATGACAGTCTCATCAGGGACGGTTGGGTGAGAGGGAAGTCGTGCCGCGTGGTCGTAGACACCGGAGCAGCCGTGATCGTCATCAGACCGGACGTAGCCAGGGGTTTGCCATCGTGAAAACCAAGCCGACCACACCAGCTAGTGTCGGCTTTGGGTGACACCTTGCCTGTCTAAAAGGAGGCCCTGCTGAAGTTGACCTTGGAACGGAGTACCGTGCGTCAGTGTGTGTTCGTCGCGAAGGTGGCTGAGGAGGTGATATTGGGATTGGATACCCTCAGGAGACACGAGGCGACGGTCGACGCCGGTAGGAAGGTCCTGCGGCTCAATGGAGAAGAGCGCCTTGGAGTCTGCAAGGTCATCTTAAAGGAAGGCGTAGTTTTCTTCGCGAGAAGCGAGGTGGTGGTGACGGCGCGACTGGAAGGCTAGTGGACGAAGAACATGATACTGGACCAGAAGCCGCCTATGCACGGACTCTGTGTAGCCAGGACATTGTTGCCGTGCCGAGAGGAGGTGCCAGTGAGGCTGCTAAACCTGACGGACACCGATAATAACATCCAGGACGGGACGGAGTTGGGGACGTGCGAGCCTGTGGTCAGCGTGACAGCGTTCGACAAGACCGAGGAGGCGGTGCCAATGCAACACCTGGGGTCCCGGCTGGAAGGTTTACAGGAGAGGGCGGCCGACCACCTGACCGCAGAACAGCTGGAGAAGGTTCGACAACTGCTGAGACGATACCAGCGCGTCTTCAGCCAAGTTAACAGTGACTACGGCCGCACGGACAAAGTGCTTCACCGCATCGACACCGGAGATGCCCGGCCTATTCGGCAACCACCTAGACGCGTTCCGCTGGCAAAACAAGTGGCGGTACGGGATGTATTAGATGACATGAAATCCAGGGGAGTGATTGAAGAGTCTGGCAGCCCTTGGTATTCCCCTGTAGTTCTGGTGACAAAGAAGAACGGCAAACTACGCTTCTGCGTGCACTATAGGAAGCTGAACGCTGTCACCCGGAAGAACTGTTTCCCCTTATCCCGGATTGACGACACCCTGGATACGCTAGCTGGTGCACAGTGGTTCTCGACCCTGGACGTGAAGTCGGGTAACTGGCAGGTGGTTCTAGACCCGAGAGACAAGGAAAAGACTGCATTCTCGACAGGCCATGGGCTTTGGCAGTTCACAGTTATTCCCTTTGACCTCTGCAACACACCAGTCACCTTCCAACACCTAATGGAATCAGTGATGAGAGGGCTATCTTATGACGCCTGCCTGTTATACCGGGACGACATCATCATCGTCGGTAAGACCTTCGAAGACCAGGCGACTAACGTGAAGCTGAACGCGAAGAAGTGCCAGCTCTTCCGCAAGGAAGTCAACTACTTGGGTAACATAATCTCACCAACTGGAGTGGCCACAGACCCGGAGAAGACACAGGCCGTGAGAGATTGGCCTCGGCCGAAGGGTAAGAGAGAATTGCGCAGCTTCCTGGGGCTGTGCAGTTACTACCGCCGTTTTATGAAGGGATTCTCCAACATCGCCAAACCCTCACCCGCCTGACAGAAGAACACCGACCTTACGTGTGGACGGAGGACGCCGAATGCGCTTTCCAGCACCTGAAGTAGACTTTGTGCAGTGCGCCTATTCTGGGATTTCCACAACCAGGCGGCACCTTCATTGTGGACACTGACGCCAGCGACCATTGCATTGGAGGCCTCCTATTCCAAGTCCAGGACGGCCACGAGTGGGTGATAGCCTACTACAGCAAGACCCTGCCCAAGGCAGAGAAGAACTACTGCGTCACCCGGCGACAGTTACTGGCGGTAGTGAAGACCTTGGAGCACATCCACAAGTATCTGTATGGTCAGCCATTGCTCCTGAGGACTGACCACTCCACCCTAACCTGACTATTGAGCTTTAGGAACCTGGAAGGCCAGACAGCACGTTGGGTCCAGAGGCTTTAGGGATACGACTTCACCTTTGAAAATTGTAGAGGAAAGAGCCACGGTAACGCAGACGCCATGTCCCGAAGACCCTGCCCAGAAGAGTGCAGCCAGTGCAGAAGAGGAGGGGCGTGCCGCAGATGTGAGAGTGGTCACGGCAGTGCCTGCGGATGGCTGGGATAGCGCAGACCTGAGGAGGGAGCAGTTGGCGGACGCCGACTTGGGACCACTATTGAGAGAAGTGCAGGCAGGGACAAGACCAACCTGGGAGGACATCGCACCAAGGAGCGCCACATACAAATCGTACTGGGCCTAATGGGTCTCAATGAAAATCAGAGAGGGCGTGCTGTTCCAGGTATGGGAATCACCCGATGGGAAGACACAGAGGGAGCAGTTGGTACTTCCCCGAAGTAAGGTCCTGGAATTAATGACTTGAAACTTTCCCGGCGTTGATTATTGATGATAGTTTCTCGGGCTAACAGCCAGGTCAGCGCGCTAGGTATAAATATCGCAACATCAGTAGCCTAGATTCAGTTCCCCTGAGGATGGCGGCAGAGTTAGTCGCTGAAAGCTTGGATAGTTACCCTAAGCTGACCTGGCTGTTAGCCCGAGAAACTATCATCAAGGTCCTGGAAGTCTTAGAAGAATTGCACGCCGGTACTTCAGGAGGACACCTAGGAGCAAACCGAAAATTGACAAACTCCGAAGCGCTATTACTTGGCTGAAGCTCCGAGCAGACACTGAGAGATGATGCCGTCAATTCACGTGTGCGTGGCGAGTCGTCGCCCCCAGACTAGGAGCCGGAGTCACATGCAGCAGTACAACGTCGGAGCGCCATTCGAAAAGATCGCCGTCGACCTAGCTGGGCCATTCCCGGTGTCCGACCGAGGCAACAAGTACCTGATGGTGGTCGTGGAGTACTTCACCAAGTGGCCGGAGGTGTATGCCATCCCGAACCAGGAGGCAAAGAAAATCACAGACTGCCTAGAGGAGCAAGTTTTTTGCCGATTCGGGGTGCCATTAGAGCTCCACATTGACCAGAGTACCAATTTTGAGCCCAACCTAATGAAGGAGGCACTTCAAAGACTTGGGGTTAACAAGACCCTCACAACATCTCTACGTTAGCAGTCGGATGGCATGGTCGAAAAGTGCATCAAGACCTCAGAAGAACACCTGAGGAAGGTTGTGGCCAGCCATCAGCGAGACTGGGACGTCAAGGTGCCACTGTTCTTACTGGCATACCGCTCGTCAACACACGACACCACTGGGATGACGCCAGTCAGCTTAATGTTCGGCCGAGAGTTACCCCTCCATTGTGACCTGGCTTTTGGAAGCCCCGGACGTAAAACAGCCAGCAACCGAGTATGGGGAGAACCTGGTGGGCCATCTCCATGACATGCATGAGATGGCTCGTCAGAACATCCAGAAGGCGCGCGACCGCATGAGAACCCGATACGACAGGCAAGCCAACATCCAAGGGTTCCAGCAGGGCGACCTGGTGTTGTAGTACAGCCCTACCCGGACCAAGGGACGCTGCCCGAAGCTTCAACAGCCGTGGCAAGGACCGTACAGGGTGATGAAGAGGATTAACGACGTGGTCTACCGCATCCAGAAGGTACCCCGAAAGAAGATGTTGGTGGTACACCTAGATCGTCTGGCCCGCTACGTTGGTGCTGTTCGGGACGACCAGCCTTGAGGAGGGAGCAGTGTCGCGAATCCCTTTTTAAGACTGGCGGCGTACGCGCTAAAATGCTGAGCGCGGCTTATTTACACAAAGGAACTGATATGCAGACAGTGTGGAAATAAAGAGCCTGCAAAAATAGATAAAGATAGCGCGAGATAAAAGACTTACCGACACAGATATGTGAGTTAATTGGAACATTCTGGTGACGCCTTGAATGTTTTATAGAACATTCAATTTCTTTTTTATTCCAGAAATATCTATCGTAGTGATTGTTACAGAACAGTCTCGAATTATCAATGAGGTATTTAAGGAAGCGACGACTCGCCAAGAGTCAGTCGTAAACAGATGTTGTAACGGATGTTGATGTAGTAAACAAATGTAATCAGAACGCCTTGGTAGATTGTGATTGTGTATGTGATGTAATATGACTGCTGTAAGAATAGAACAGAGTGTAGAAATAAAGAACATTTAGAATTTTTGGAACTCGCAATTTTAATTCTACGAACCCACAAAGTCACAATATGCTGTACACAGGTGGAGAAAGTATTATTACATTCCACTCAAAGCTCCGATATTGAGATTTCACTAAGTATACTTTTTATTATTCGTACATGTGTGAACAAAGTAACTCAAAAACAAAATTCTGTTAAATAACAAACTTGGTATTTAAGTTCAGCATCTTTAAAAAATTCGACAGGATGATTTCCTAAAGTACACCATTATTTGGAAAAGTTTTCGAAAATGTTTTTTACCTTAAAAGTATCTCTAATTAAGTTGTTTTAGTTTCAAATGAAATAAAAGTACGTATTGAATTTTATGGGAACGGTTCTGAAGTCCTTGTCATTATAAATGGCTTTAGTGTAACTGATAACGTGCAAAATTCTAGTACACATAAAGCTATACCTCGTTAAAGCACATAATTTTTAAATACTTTATTATTTTAATATTTCTTAGATATTCCTCGTATTTAGTTTGAATTTTCTAATATTTATTTTTTTCAAAGCGGACTAGACTGGACTTACGCTACGGAGGGGATTCGGTGCGCAAATCGAAACTCCTGCAGTGGGATAGAATCAATAAATTTGAATTCATGCTTTTGAAAGTTTTTTGCTACCTATTTTAGCTTACATGTTGTATAAGTGAGTCCAGTAAAACGTCCAACATTCGTATTTGAAACGCAACTGCGTGTTTTAATATCCAGAATGCTCAATAGAATGACCTGAATGTATGTAAGTGCGTATTTGCGTCTATAGTTCCAGTACACCAAACATCGAACGAATACCAAATTTCATATTTCAGTCTAATATCACTTATGGAAAAAACGCTTTAAACTATTGCATCATAAAGTACCCTTTCATGGAAACAATTGCGTATTTTTATTTCCTTAAAATGATTGCAATTACTTTTATTAAACATGACACGCCAGGTCGCCCATATGCATCAGCAGCTGTTAAACTACATGTTAAGCATGTGTGGGATTCAAAGGCATAATTAGTTTCATTTACTGAAGTTTTCCAATTAACGTTAGTCTTACTGATATTACTCCTTCAACAAAGAAAACTCTTCGAGCTCTCTTCTGCTTGAGCAATTTCTGTATTTGCTTTCCATTCGGTGCGTAATGAGATAATTGGCAACTTTGAGATATTGACACGAAGTATAAGATACACGTTTTGACTTTTTTCTCTTTTATTGTTGTTTATTTTTCTTTTCTTCAAATAACCTGTGAACTTTCTTCACTCGGTTTAAGTATGTGTAATTTTGTATGACAGTGAATCTCCTGCAGATAAACAAACTATTTCCGGATAAGCTTTCAGTTTCCAAAAAAATTACGCAAAAATTTAATCGCCATTCAGATCAGCTTATGCAATGGAGATGAAATATTCGTTTTAAATTTATTTGTGTTTCTGTATAATTTTGAAGGATTGAAACCAAGCTTTCCAACATTTATATATTCGATAAAAAGTGGACAAAAAATACCGTTTCAAAACGGTTTTATGTGTCTTTAAAGGCCATAAATCAAAGACAAAAGTATGTTAAATAAAAAATAACTATATAACATTAGGTATGCGACACGGAAATGTACAAGAAATTCCTGCCACCCCAAAATATCTATTACATGGGAAAAAACCGCAGAGCCTTATCCACGGCCACTGGGTCGTTCCCTAAAATACCGTGCAAGTCAGTCCTTAGGCCCAATGATTGGCGAATGCGGGTGTACTGCGGGGAATCCAGCAATACATGCCGCACAATAAGGCGTGCTGCACACGGAGCACACACAGGGGCCGGTTCCCCTCTTAGCAGATGGCCATGAGTCGCACGTGTGTGCCCAATTCTCAGCCGGGTGAGTATCACCTCGGCCCGCCGGTTATCCCTGCAGGAAGTTGGCCAGGGTTGTACGGTCTCCTTTATCGCCCGGAGTTGTGTGCCTTCCAGGATTGCTGCCAAACAGATAGGAGTTGGCGACGGAAAAAACGTTGCACATCCTGGTATGGCACCGTAGTTGTTAAACTCCGGGGCAAACGGCAAGCGGACTTAGCCGCCGCGTCCGCCTCCTCGTTCCCGGAAATCCCAACATGGCCTGGGGTCCAAGTAATAACAAAATGGTATCCGCGACTGAGCATTTGCGAGATCTGGGCCTGTATTTTTAAAACAAGGGTGTGAGCGGTAGTGTGCTGTTGCAAGGCCTGAAGAGCACTTAGAGAGTCAGTGCAGACAATAAAAGAGCCAGGAGCTAACTTGCAAATAAAAAGGAGCAAATAGAAGATGGCATACAGCTCTGCGGAGAAAACTGAAGTGGAGTCCAGAAGGCGAAATTTATGAGCCACACCGTTAATGAAGAACGCGCAACCCGTAGTGCTACCTAACTGAGAACCGTCTGTAAAGACCGGAATATAATAAGGCTAACGGCTCAGTAGTTCGGCAAAAAGTTGTTGGAACACCGAATGTGGAGTAGCGAGTCTAGAGTTGCTTGAAAGAGCGAGATCGAACCGCGCACGATTGAGCTGCCATGCAGGATAAGGGCAGATGAACGACCTCTCTACGCGAGGCATTCGGAGGCCATGCGAATGTAGGAGATCCCGAAATCTTATTCCCATGGAGCGTGTCCGAGAACCAGAGCGCATATAACGGTGGACTAAATCTGGACAGAGAACTGGTTTAAAACGAGGATGATTGGTATAACTTGTCATCTTCGAGACGTATGAGCAGAGTAACAGCGAGCGACGAATATAGAGTGGAGGTTCGCCTGATTCTGCATACAGGCAGTCGACTCGACTGGAGCGGAAAGCTCCTGTGGCAAGGCGGATGCCAGTATGAAGCACGGTGTCTAAAAGGCGAAGTTTAGAGGCGGTCGCTGCGCCATAAATAAAACTGCTGTAGACCAGCTTGGACCGAACCACAGAGCGGTACAGCCTCAACATTACCGTGCGATCGCCCCCCCCCCAAGATGCTCCAGATAATACCTTCAGCACCCGAAGAGAACGATCGCAAGAGGCTGGAAGGTGACGAATGTGGTGCTCCCAGTTGAGTTGTCTGTCCAAGTAGAGGCCCAAGAACTTCAGGTGCGAGACAAATGGCAGGGGTGTGCCGTTCAAGTGAAGATCAGGTGGAGGGTGAATACCCCATAGGCAATGGAAGTGGACACACTGTGTTTTCGCAGTTGAAAAACGGAAGCCGTTTCGAAGCGCCCAGGCTGCCAGCTGGTTGATGGTCAATTGCAGTTGACTCTCTATATGATCTAAGCTACAAGAACGATAATATATAGCGAAGTCGTCAACATACAGGGACGTAGGAATTCCGCCGTGAACGACACTAGTAATGCCGTTAATAGCCACGGCAAAAAGGGCGACGCTTAGAATCGACCCTTGAAGTACACCATTCTCCTGGATCCGCTCCCTTGAAATACAGTTCCCTATACGGACACGAAAACGACGTAGTGCTAAAAAGTTATTTAAAAATTCCGGTAAGTGGCCTCGCATACCGTAACTGTGCAGGTTACGTAGTATGCCATACCGCCAAGTGGTGTCATAGGCCTTCTCCAGGTCAAAGAAAACTCCCACCACTTGCTGCTGCAGTAGAAAGGCATCATGAATGTAAGCCTCAATGCGTGTTAGATTGTCAACACTAGAGCGATAGCGACGAAAACCACATTGAAGGTTGGACAGCTGGTTATTGATTTCGAGCCACCACACCACCCGAGAGTTAACCATTCGCTCAAAGGTCTTACAGACGATACTCGTCAGGCAAATGGGGTGGTAGCTAGATGGAAGTGTGCGGTCCTTTCCGGGTCAAGGGATGGGGATGACAATACCCTCTTGCCAGGAAGATGGAAAGACCCGCTCAGGCCAGATGCGGTTATACATGCCTAAAAGTAAAGACATCGCATCGGGTGGAAGATGTAGCAGTATCTGTCTGTTGATGTCATCGGGACCGGGAGAAGAGTCCTTAGCTAGGGATAAAGAATGTGCAAGCTCGGCAGCGGTAAATGGTTGGTTGTACGGTTCATTACATTCGCTATTAAAATTTAGTTTTATTCGCTCCGCAGCTTCCTTAATAGGAAGGAAGAGGGCGTCGTAACTAGCCGTTTGGCTAGTAGCAGCGAATGAGGTGGCAAGGGCTTCGGCTATATCTTGCTCGGTAGTGCAGATGGAACCGTTGAGAGCAAGTCCGGGAATGACCGTTCGGCGATACTTGCCATACATCCGCCGAACAGCTGACCATACCTGTTTGGCAGAGCTGCGACGAGAAAGGGAAAACACGTAGGCTTCCCAGGATCTTCGTGTCGCATTGCGAAGCACAAAACGTGCCCTAGCTCGAGAACGTTTAAAAGCAACGAAGTTCTTTTCTGTCGGGTGCAACTGAAAAAGCCGCAAAGCACGTTTGCGTGCTTTTATAGCCACATGGCATTCCTCAGACCACCAGGGTACAGGGGTATGACGTGGGGTAGAAGAACCTCGAGGAATGCTGGATTCAGCGGCGAGCAGGATGGAACATGTGAAATATTCCACCATTTCATCGACGGTGTCAAAACCATCGTCGGTGAGGTGTATATGGGATTGAAACCTTTCCCAGTCAGCCTTGGAAATAATCCAGCGAGGATGTCGCGAAGGCGCATGGTGGCGGCCGGATAAATGGATGTTAATTGGGTAATGATCGCTCCCAATGAGGTCGGAAAGCACAGACCAATCAAGGAGTGGAACTAATACCGGGCTGCAGAATGAGACGTCTAGTACCGAGTGCGTACCATAAGCGGATGACAAGAATGTCGGGTCACCAGTGTTCAGCAAAACCAGGTCATACGAATCGAACGCGTCTACTATGAGACAGCCACGAGCATCATCAATGTCGGAGCCCCAGAGCGTGTGTTTGGCATTCAGATCTCCCAAGATGTGTAACGGTGAGGGGAACTGAGCCAAAAGAGCCTGAAGATCCTGCTTTTGAATTACACAGAGCGGAGGCAGATAAATGTTGCAGATGGTAAGAGATGCTCTCCCGCTGTATACGAACAGCGACAGCTTGCAACGGCGTGGTTAATGGTATATTGGTGGCAGAGATATTAGGCGCCACTAAAGTAACAACGCCACCGCTTGCTCGTGTGCCTGCAACGGAGTCTCCCCTAAACGCCGAGAAAGTGCTTAGGTGTAATGAGTGATAGTGATGCAAATGGGTTTCTTGGAGACAAATAACTGATGGTGACCGTTGAGAAACTAAAAACTGTAGGTCTTGAACGCGAGCTCGGAAACCATTCGAAAATCGTTAGCCTCCTGTGAATCCGCTGATGTTCGGGAGTCAGAACTCCTACGGCTCGTAGAACGAGACCGGGATCTCATTGAAGGCGAGCGACTTCGCGATCTATGTTGTGGCCGGGATCGCTTTTTCATAATTACTACGGGATGGTTGTTACCCGCTGATGGCTTGGGGGCTGGAGTCTGTACGGTTGAAGCGGAGGTAGTGCTGGTGGATATACAAACAGTCTGAGAAGTGGGTTTAATGGCTAGAAAGTCAGTCTGCATGGATGTGTGGGCGACAGGGACGTGTTGAACAGCAACAGTAGTGTTAGGAGTACGGCGAGCTGCTGATGCATATCCAGTAGTAGTTTCTCGAGAGTTCTAGTTCTTTCTTCTAGCCTTCTTGATTGTTGGAGAACATTCCGGAATGTGAGTAATCTATAACAAAGGGAGCCCGCCCGCCAAAAAGAGTCAGTCGTTAATTGAACTCGCGTGTGGTCGTTGACCTTGCAGGTTGTATTGTGTATGTGTACGAAGTGTGTTTCTACAGAAATAAAGCGCAATTTTTGGTGTTTGTAACCTGTACTTTTAATTTCACGAACCCACAGAGTCACAATATTTTGTTAAAACAATTCCTGCTATGTTGATATATCTTAAATTTTCTGAAACCAGCGTGTAAAGTCTTAATTCTGTATGATTTTCTTGTAATTGATAAATCGTAAGGAATACTGGTAAAAAAATTATTAAAAAAAATTGTAGATTCCTTAAAGCGCACAAACTATGTTAAATAACATTTTTTTTTTGGTTTAAAATTTTTCGATGTGCCTTATTTTTATTGATCAGGCTTTTCAAATATTTTACTACTCATCTTCTCTAAAAAGAACATGGAATACCAAAACATCACATAGCGACTTACCTTTTAAAATATCTGACTCGCTTTAGACTACTGTATTTATGTATTACTCTAACGAAATATATACTGTCCACCAACGCAAAGTAAGTTCCTGAAAGGAATGCGCCACCCTCACACAGTGGGACAAGGATAGCAAATGAGTGTGACAGAGAACGCATGGTACACAAGGAGCAAACCGTTAAAAAGCATGCGCCAAAACCGAGAAGATTCATTCACAAAAGTAAAAGCCGTCAGAATGTTTTTGAATGGTCTGTAACTGAACTGACATGGAGTGTCATAAACTACCGAGAGAGGGT
>CM060954.1:121622712-121825212 GCA_030765055.1 Mantis religiosa | reverse complement strand
TACTAGCAATTTGTTTTCCCTTGCGGTGTCCTGTTGACTTTAAAAAGCTTAGGGACTACTACTCTGGGACATCTGTGCTTCAGTCTGCGATGTCTGTTCCCCTAAAGTTGCACCTCTTTATGGCTCTGGTCCCCTCTGCCATGCTCTATGCGTGCGAAGTCTGGGGTATGGCCGCAGGCTCACACCTAGTTCTGCTCAGAATAAATGTCTTCGGATTATTTATTCTGTTTGCACAAGGTTCCCCGTGAGACTTCTTCACGAGGCTTCATCCCTCCGATATGTGGAGGATGAAATTAGGCGCCGGGCGACAAAATTCTTCGAGGGTTTGCCCCAACATCAGAGCGCCCTCGTCAGATCCCTTGGGGATTATGTACCTCGTGAGCGTCGCTTAAAGCGATACCGGTTACCCCGCATGTCTTGCGGTCATTACTGGTAACCACATGATCTCCATTCCAGCCTAAACTAAATTTCAGCTAATTCAAAAATTTATTCTGGAAAATTCAAAATTATACATGCCTTCTTCCTAGTTTATTAACTAATCCACCAGCGGTGCACGCTGTCTGTAGCACCCGGTTCATCATTCCCTGAGGAGCAACAAGCTACCTCCCTACACTACCCCCACTTAATCTACACCCGTCATTCTGCAACATCCACATCCCGCCACTACGTGGTTAAGCTCTTCCCAGAGCAGGTACACGATTTGCCCACCCTTCGGGCTGACCGCCCGCCAGCATGGAGTTGAGTTGAGTTGACTCTGGGACATACTATGTAGAGTCTGTCTAGTGAACGCGAGTGCAGTTTGCCCCTCAAAAGAAACTCACCCTACCGCCCACTAATGACCGTCATAAATCTATCTCCACACTTCAGAAATGGAACACTGTCGTTGAGGACCAATAGCAACCCTGATTTTCTCGAAGTGGCAGTCGCATGTTTACTCGACGTGGAGTCTCAGTTGCCATAGTTCCAACTTCCAGTTGATCTGTTTCATTACGTGCAGAAATTCATTGTGTGTCACGATGTGGAGACCGTGGGAGGGAAATGCAGTGGTAAATGCAAATGAAGTAGTAGATAACTTTCAGTCAAGTGAAAATAATCAAAGTGATGGCAAAGTGTGAATAAATTGGAAAGTGTTGCTGGGCCGAGTTATGTTACTGGAAAAGCCTCAAAAAACAAAGTTATAACGGGAACTGTTTCTAAGCAAAGTCAAGCGCTTGTTTTGAACATATATAAATATTTGCTAAAGAAAATAATCTTGGTAAGGGGCCGTGCAATGAACGTGATGATAAATTCTGAGTATTCACAGAAATACAGTAAGAAATATTGTGACAAAAGGAATACCAAAGACGCCGATCAAGTGTGAAAGTAAATCTCTAAAGTAGATAGCTTCACATGCGATTTGATTCGCCGAGAAATTTATAGATTCTATGCAAAAGGGAGAGCGCCCACCTTAGACGAATTGGTTGCACATTTGCAAGAAATTTGTGACTTTCCTTATGGGAACTGCACTTTGGGTGGCCTCCTAAAGCAGCTGGGTTTCAAATACCGCGTTTTGAATTAATTAAGGGTTATTATGGAATCCAGTAGAATTGTAGCTCGGCGATATATATATATATATCAAAACCAAAGATTATATATCGTCAAAACTAAGGAAGTTTTGCAGTAATGGGCATAAGATGATTTATTTAGACGAAACCTCGTACGATATCCATGACGTATCAAGAAATGTGGCAACCTTGCAGAACGGACTGCGAGGACGGCCGGGATTGCAAAACGATTACAAGGGTTCGACAAAGGAAGCGGCCGACGTGCACATGAGTTGACTAAACAGACTCTAAATATCCAATTGCATATTTGCATTAATATTTAACCCTCCTTTGGGGACATTGTCTTTGTGAAGGTGACAGCCGCGATGTATCTATAAGATACACACCATATTTTTGGGCATTTTTAAAACTATAATTGCTTATTAATTTTAATTAATTTGTTTATTTTTACTTTCATAGGTATGTTTTATATCATCAATAATACCAACATACAAATTACATTAGGCTTAATGCTTAAAATAAAAATTAAAATGTTTAACGTAAAGGAAGTATGAATTAGAATGACTGGCCTAAGAGTTTATTCAAATTTTATTAATATTTTTTATTAATATTTTACCTTTTCATGGTCCGGTATGACCTAACCGGTGAGACGTAAAGGACTTAATTTCTGCAGAGATGTCCACTAATTATGCTCATATGCTCATATTCTCTTGCATGAGAATCTTATGGGCATCCTTTAGTGGGAGATGAATTAGCACACCAGGAAAAGGACGTAAATTACAAGCACACCAAAGTCCAGGTAAATTCTCCAGATTTTTCTATTTATAGGTATTGCTACTCATTTTCTCAGTTAAGATCTCAGATAATAAAGAAATAGATGCTTAGTTACGTGCATCACAAAATATAAAATTGTCTATCACAACAATATTTGTTTATTACATAGCGGTGAGTTTATCTATTAGGCACAAAATGATACAGGTGCTGACATCTGGATCTATTGCCAAGACATTAAGGCACTTATCAAGCTAACTTTGGTGAAGCAAAGTAAGATGTCCTAGGACTGTAAGTCCATAGCTTTATTAAGGATATTAAGGAAACGTTAATCATATATCTCACAGAAGAGTAAGTATGTTGTATATTGCATTGCAGTTTGTGGAGTATAGAGTGCACGCGGACGAGGATTGCACTGATGCCGCTGTGGAACGTAGTAAAAGTAACATTTAAACAAAGACATTTATGTCGAGACTTTTCCTGTGAAAACTGATGCAGCTGAAGTGATCCGTTGAACCGTGAAACTGATACCAGTCCCTTGCACTTTGTTTCTTCTTCCCTATCTTCTTGTCTATTCCCCTAGTTCGTTAGCAGGGAAAGTAAGGGAAATATAGCATCTCCTCCCCTCCGTCGTCAAGTCTCATGGACCATGGCCTAGCCCGATTAAGGAAACGCTTTTAATATTCTTAGCAAGGGGGGAGTAATTCCTCATAACTTTCTTTGGTTGCAGCGATTTGTACCCTATCTAAAGAAACGAGGGAGCATCCTCTGTGATGTCTTTCTATGTACAGTAAGCTCTTTATGGATATCGTTACTCGCACAGGGGAGCAGTTCACCAAACGAACTTAGTTGAATTTCACTGAATTATCTATAAACAGGTCACGACTACACTTCCTTGCTCAAGTGATCAACGATTTTTCTTCTCAGGAGGTCTTGGGTGCGGTTTCCGGCAGGAAACACTCCATCATCTGTGGAGTGTTCACGATGATGCCATAAATTGGTCTATTGTCCACATTAAGTACATCGTGCAATGTTAGTATCTCAGCATTGGTAGCACAAGACCTAAGCCTTTTGGTCAGATAACGCTGGAATTTTGTATATCAACACGGTCCTTACATACACATTCTCGTGAGAGAAGCACAGTTTTAATGTAGGAGTGCACGAGTGTGTTTAATATTGAGTACCTCAATTTGCATTCACATGATTTTTTGTAGTCACCCTTTTGCAAATTATTCTTGTTAATATTTTTTTAACATTATGATCTCGGGGAAGCCTGAAAGCCTTAGAGAACGCGTCCGCACGGTGGCGGGAAGCGGAAGTCCTTAACCGGCTAAGCCGGCAGGTAAGTGGGGGAATGAAACACTCTCCGCGGACCTACACGCCGAGCAGAGGGGTTTCTTTAGCTCTGGACGACGACCCCTCTGTAGAGGGAAACTCCGAAACTAACCCTCGTCCTTTGGTAGGGGGTTGAGTTAGTAGCCCATTCACGTAAATAAATGACTATTACTCAGAAGTCTCGGGCAGATTGATTGGATATAACATTAGTAAAGGACAGCCTAATCGCCTAAAAATTACGAATTTTATTAATTTAAGAACTTGAATGAATTAATTAATTACTTATTGTTCATATTCCAAATTTTCACAATTTACAAATTTTGGCTACATTTATTTATTTGTCTTTACCTTGTTGCTACCTTGGCTTACAAGACACCCTGGTTTTCTGCTCTGCCAGGTAGCTCTTAACCTCCATGTCTTCTTGTTACTTAATTAGCTCATTCTTCCCTCCCCATCTTCCTTTCTTATATTCTTTACACTTCTTGCTCATTTTTCTTTACTTTCTGCAAAAGCTCACCAATACTTCTTACCTTCTTTTCGTCCTTCCCGTAAACATTTTTAGAGCTACTATCCTTTTCTTTGCTTTCTCCCATTTTTCCTCCCAAACCTCTTGTTTCCACATTGCAACATTACATGGTGTTCTATGCTTTCTTTCCCCCCACACAATTCACAAATTCCCTTTTCCCTACATCTTATCCCTCTTATAAATATTGTTCCTGTTCTCATCCAAGCTAGCCCTTCTCTCTCTTGCCCATTGCAGTAACCTGCGTATGCTTCTCGCCCCCAATTTCCTTTTATTTGTTTGTAAAATTATAATGATTTCATATTTTCTATACTTTCCCATATTTCCTGCCTTTCTATATCTTCTATTTTGCATTTTATCCACATCGCTTTAAGAAGCCTGCACGCAAAGACATGTGAGTTTGAGAGGATATTAAAACATAAGCAAATAAATATAGAAGTACTGACAGAAACCAAAAGTTAATTACGAGAAATCAAGGATTTATAGTCGAGTAGACATCGAAAAACATGCAAGAGCCGGGATTGATATAATGATTGATATGAAATGCAAACGAAACATAATATCGCATACGTTTATTTACTAATGAAAGAATAACAATTAAATTTAAAATACCGAAAGGATACTTTACAATGACAGTGGTATATAGTAGAAGAAGGAAAACTAAAAGGAGAAGTGTTTTATAAAGAATTTCTTAAGATGTTCAATACAATAAAAATGAATATATATATATATGTGGAAATTTAAGTTCCAGATGGGAAATACACCAATTAAAAATGTAATGGGAACTATGGAGAAATCACAAAAGATGAGAATTTACGAGCATTGATAGAATTTGGTAATTTTAATAAATATAGAATAATGAAGACACATTAGGAAATACATAAATATAAGTGGACTAATATAGGTTCATGCCCAATAAAACGCATTGAAAAATTGGTACAATTAGTTAATGATATTAGGTGTATGGAGGATGTGTGTAACAAAAAGGTATGTCAAAAATTTGAGAAAAAAAATTATTGTGGATAGAGGATAAAAATATTTTCTAATTCCATTCATTTATTCTTATGAACAGCATAACAGACTTGTAAGCCCAATTACAATGTTCATCATACATAGGTGTTTACATATAATAATATATATATACTCAAATTAAACACAAGAAAAGCATAAATGAACACAAAGTAATACAGAAAGGGAAATATAGGTAATAGAAACAAAGAAGGAAAAGACAAAAACGTGAAGGTGGCATGGTAAGTAATTATTTTACCATTCCTAATTACAGTAACGATACCACTATTGCCAATTTTTGTAATTTACTGATCTGCGAATAAGTAGTTAATAGTTATAGCATTTTTGAATTGAGTTTCGGACATGTTGAAAATATCCACATCGAAACGATGAAGTTTATCATGTAAATACATAATTCTGTGTAATGGTGAATTTTTATGGATTTCTGTATTTGCTTTCGAGGTGAAAAAAAGCCTCCTGAATCTGCTTATTTTGTTAGGTACATAAAATAATATATTTGTTGTAATATTAATATCATAAATAATCGAATGTAATATTTTGTACAGAAATATTAACCCCGCAATGTCTTTTCTAAAATTCAAAGTTTTAAATTAAAATATTTTCATAAGGGTTTCATAATCTGTGTAAGTAGGGTAATATCCAGTTCTTTTAAATAGTATGTACTTTAGAAATTTTGATTGTACTTTTTCTATTGCGGTGACATGCATTATCATCTTAGGATTTCAAATAATAGACGCATATTCGAGATTTTGTCTCACAAATGAATTATAAAGTTCAATTAATGTTTCTTCTTTAAATGAATAGGAATTTCGAATAATAAATCCAAAGCATTTTAGCAATTTTGATACGATTAAGTCCATGTGTCTATTGAATCTAAGATTTTTGTAAAAAGTACTTCTAGATCTTTATATTCAACTAATTCATCCACTTTACGAGCATAGGTCCAGAATTTGTTTATTTCCTTTTCAGAACACCTTTTCTAAAGCTGAACCCCATAGAACAACATTCAATGACAGAATGGTGGGAAATGAGGAAACCACGGCACATGTTCAACATGTCCTCATTAGCTCCAATGCATCAGTCAACCCACCGTCGCATTGACTCCCTAATACGCCGAGTTAGACCTGGATAATTTAATATTCTCTGGCGGCCTTCCACAATACAAGTACAAAGAGTCTCTACATCTGCAACTGCAGTTGCATAAACGGGAGATTTCAAATATCCCCACAAATAAAAATGCAGTTGGTGTAAGTCAGGTGAGCATGGAGGCCACGGAATTGGTCCATCTCTTCCTATCCATTTAAAAAGAGACCTAGTATTCGGAAATCAACGAACAGAAAAGCTGAAATGAGGGGGAACTCCGTCGTGCATGAGCTGAGTGCCCTGTAGCACAGTGACAACAACCCTGAAATGTATCAATTCAATCAGATGTAAAAGCGAATGTTTACTGCTGTGCTATTAAACCACTATTCTGTTTTGGGGTTATATCTACCACAGGACAGCTACATATTATGCATCTCACCGTCTAAGCGGAATTGTGAAAAAAAGGCCCTGGAAGTAAACAATTTCCGAATCTACATATATTTTGGCCTCTATATGCAAGAAATATTTCCCCAAATTTTGGGGAATATGTATTATATCCTGGTGAAAAAAGCAATAATTGCAAGATTGTTAAGGTTAATTCCTCAAAAGAAAATGAGAGGACGAAGGACGAGCTCTTAGATATAAAATACGATTGTTACAGGATCAAGGAACTGTAGATTTATATCAGCAACTGCTGAATGAGAAACTAATAATAACGTAACGGAGGAAAAATCCCCATCCTAAAGAATGGGAGAGTATCGAGAAAGCAGCAGAGAAATTTTTGGGAAACAAAAGTCTTATAAGAGAAGGAATGCACTTAAGATACAGAATGAAGAAACACAAAACGCAGTGAAAGAAAAACAAACAAAATATATCATATATCTGCAAACACAGACACAACAAGCGAGAGAAAACTATAAGCAAGCAAGTAATATAGCAAAGAGATTAGTGCGGAAAGCACACAAAGAGAGTTGGGAAGGATGTATAGCAAATATTGAAATTGACATATATAGAAGACAAAGATAGGCATATAAACTTCTTAGATACTTAAATAAAATACAAAAAGATGATGCTCAAATTAATTTAATAGAGGAAGAAACATGGATCTATCATTACAAATCTCTGGTATGATTAATAAATATCAAATGAAATATAACTATTGCGCGAAGTTTAAGGATAATAAACGTTAGTAAACCTTTAAGCTTAGAAGAAGAGAAAAACAAGTTATTGTTTATTTTGTCCTTGCTCAATACTAATTGCAATACAGCCCTAAAAACACCGGTTCGCTAAAATAGTTTCACAGTAAACTGCTCAATAGAAAATTTGGAAAGCCCGCCTCATGTCGAAAGCTATTTTAAGAGCGAAAAGCCCTAAACTGTACAAGGTGTGAGGAAATATGAAAATCCTATAAAATGTTAAGATTATCACAATATTATGAAATATAGCTTTTTTGAGCCTACATTGCGTTATATATACAGCAAAATTGAAAAATACTTGTTCCCATTATGATAGCATTCGTAAATTAAAATAATAAGTGAATGTTACTAATGTAATCATATGCACCAAAATCAGGCTAAGGTTATGCAAACGGCTTGTCGAAAAGTGAGTTTCTGAACATCTAGTCATAACGAGTTTTCTGAACGAGGAAGCCCCTTAACACATATTTAGTGAGCAGCAGAATGTTCCAGGAGGAGAGACTGTTGCTCAGTCCTCAGATTTTAATTGGCTAAGTAATTGCTTCCGCGAGGAAACTTAATCGCTCAATGAGACATTTCATTCTGGGTGCTCATCAAGCACAACTCATAGGAACGATGCCATCGAAGCATTGTTAGTTACACCGTTGTTATGTTGGATAGACGGATAGAACAGATGTCTTTTTTAAGCATGCAATAATGGTTATTTGTGATATAAGTATTTTATTTTGATAGTAACAATTATAGAAGCAAACCAAATATCACTATTAAAACATGTGGCATACGTTATTTTAGTCAAATTTGAAATTTCTGAAATAATAATGAAATAGGCCTATATGCAACTAATGCCAAAAAATATATTTTCAGAAAATTATTTTCAAAATGTTTTTACCCAACACCACTTAGTGAAACGATTGTATGTTATATCATAGTGTTTTCTGGATAATCATTTTAGAGGGAAGTAAAGTAATTCCAATGATACCCTTCCGGAAGCCTCCAGAATTTTGTCCGGCACTTGGAGCTCAATTTGATCTATATCCGGCACAACCGTCCTTTTATTGATTGTTCAGGTTAAAGATAAAGGAATAACGCTTCAAATCAGCAGCACGAAGGTGTCGTTGAAGGTGAACCCTGTTCCATGGAGCACGAGCCTTCGACTTGTTGCCAACCCGGGACACTGTCCCTTACTGGCATTATGTGGGGACTAAGTAATCGAGCGGTGGGTAGATGGTTAGATTTTGTTCTGGTGTGTTTCTTTTTATGAGAAAGAGAAGAGATAGAAAGATAGAAATGGTATATGATAGGGATGTTGGAATTTATGGTAAGCCTATAGAGCATACGAGGGGGGACCCAAAAGAAACCGGACTCCAAGGGCGCTGCCACTTGTAGACTGCATGGGTCTCACGCTAGATGGTGTTAGTAGAGGCCTTCATGAAACAGCTGTGCAGACGGCGTCAGTGTAGAGCTGAACGTGCAAGTGTGGTATTGTGTTTCTCTGACTGTTGGCGGGTTACCTCTACGAAAGCGTTATCACAACTGTAAAAGAACAAAGAGTGTGTGTGAAATTTTGTTTCCCGCTAAAAAAAAACTGCATTCGGCGTCAGTGTAGAGCTGAACGTACAAGGATCCTCAACAGGCGTATCTTTGCTCATGGAAAGAACTTTCTCAGGCACCAAAGCCATAACAGAGTTTCATAAAGCAAAGTCCACTGTCATAATCCTCGCCCACCGTCCACTCGCCTGATCCTTTGACCGTGAAGTATGATAGCAAAGTAAAATGACAGCACACTGGAATGGGAACATCCGCTATATTATACGGAGTCCTCGTTCATATGCGATGCCGACATAACGAGGATGTTCTTGGCACAGGGAAGCATCCTGTTTACTGGGAAGTGTCATATTCATAGCCCTTAAAATCGAATCTATTTCTTTCTCATACAAAATGATGTAAAATGATGTATTTGTGACGCCACACATCATACCACTCATTAACGTTTCATGGTTATACAAGTGAAACCATGCCTTGGTGTTTAGCGTGGGTGTTTAGCTTTCACTTTCTGGAAGCCCTTTATACACACAAAGATTCTCTTTGTGACAATTTTTTCCATTGTCATTATTATGCTCTTGCCATTATTAAGGGTCCGAAGAATGCCTTATTCAACAAAGTCAAGTGCTACCCTTTAGAAATCTGCTAAGGACAATGTTTCTTACGTTTCTTTTGTTAAAACAACTATTCTTCCCCAACTGCTATTTGACTCCACTGCACCTGCACGCGTTGTAACAAAGAACCAACATTCCTTTGAAATCCATCATGATTCTTTACTTATTGCAATCCTTTAATTTCGGTATCAGCCTTCGCCATAAAACAAAAGCTAAATGTGGGTCATCAAAGCAACTACTAACAATATGCAACGCTCAACTGCAGACATTAAGTTGATTTACATTATTTCATGGTTGCTGTTCCTGTGCTACAGTTATTTAGTAGAATTTTGGTTTTAAAAGTTTGTTGGCATCAAGAAATTGTAATGATCTGTGAAAGTCTTGATTCCTGTGCAAGCTTTCTCAAGATACTTTTGACTTTATTCTAAGTTTTTCCGATATAATCGAATTTTGCTCTGTAATCACAGGGTGACCTAAAATTGGTAATTTTGTTTAAAAAGTAAGTCCCATGTTCCTAAATATATTCACAGGGTTATTTACCTCTATGGTGTGCAAGAACAGCTGGAATCTATTTATAAATCGTCTCAGTTCTACATAGATTATGTGGAATATTTCAGAAATACTTTTACAAACTTCAGGTATGGGTTCCTCACACCAAAAGAAGGAGAAAGGTTCATATGAACATATGTCCATAGTCCTTGGTTTTCGCGTTATTCCTGTCACAATGAAAAGTGGAGTTCAAGGACCTTCTAGGTTTAGCCTCAAAACTTAATTTCTCTATGCACTGATACAAGGCTTTGACCTATTGTACTACATACGGTAAATGGCGAAGTGTTGCCATGGAGACTTGTTTACGTTTGTCATTTGTTATCACTCTGTCTTCAACGTTTCAATTGTGTACATGTAGTGTGTTTACTTCACGTGTTTCGTTCCACTATGGTTGGATATGCATTTGGTGAACAGGCAGACATGACTTTTACGTATGGTTGCGCGAATAGTAATGGATGCGAGACTGCACGACACTATCAGATGGAGTTTCCAGACCGAAGACAACCGAGTCATCCAATCTTTGTCGCTGCTTATTGTCGCCTGGCTGAGACAGGAACTGTTGCACCAAGGACTATTGATTGAGGAAGACCAAGAGTTGTTGGTAAGCCGAAGCGCGAAGGACAGATGCTAAAGTGTGTCAAAGACGATCCAGGTATCAGTACAAGATAATTGGCTGTGGCATCTGGTACATTACACGTGACAGCATAGAGGGTACTTCACGAGCCCCTCCTGTATCCATATCATATTAAACGTGTGCAGGATCTTTTGCCTGGAGATTATCCACCACGGGATGGCTTTTGCCGATGGTTCATACCATAAACTATCCATTGTTTGACTCGCCAGTTTTGTTGACAGACGAGGCAACGTTTGGGAGAGATGGAATTACTAATTTCTACAAGGTAATAGTATAAGGTATGGGCAGATCGTAATGCTCATGCTGCACTTCAGGCTAGACGTCCGCAACAGTTTAGTCTAAATGTGTGGGCTGGCATTATAGGTGACTGGTAGGTCCATACATTTTACCAACACGTCTTACTGGTGCTGTCTACAGGAACTTTATCCAGCACACTCTTCCCGACCTACTTCACCAAGATGTGCTCCTGCAATGTGGTTTATGCATGATGGCGCTCTGGCACATTTTAGTCGCATTGTTCGAGATTCAGTGGCTGGTATCTACCATGACAGTTGGATAGGCAGAGAAGGACCATTTCGATGGCCTGCAAGTTCTCCCGACCTCAATCCTGTGGAGTTTTACCTCTGGGGTATCTTAAATCATTTGTTTATGGAGCTGCCATCCCGCATGCAGAAACGCTTCATCGATGTGTCATGGAAGCCTGCAAAACTATTCGCCACCATCCCGGAGTTTTTGACAGCGTGCGACATTCCATGATGCGACGAGTACAGCCATGCATAGAAGCAAGAGGAGGACATTTCGAGCATTTATTATGAGTTAGTTTTGTGTGTTATAAGTGTACCACTGTGTTGAACACCTCATAACAAGAAAACAAAGGATTATGGGACAAATGTTCATGTGAACTTTTTCCTTTTTTTGGTGTGAGGAACTTATACCCGAAGTTTGTAAAAGTATCTCTGAAACACTCCGTATACAGGCTGATATAAAAAATAAATAAAAAGGACAACAGTATGTTGTTCAGTATGTTGCGCAGGACAGCAAACTGATCATTTTCTAAGAAAGAACCTATGCACGGAAACGCACGGTTTGGGCGCAGTAGACCATCAAAGTGTCCATGTCGTCAATACAACGAACAAACTGTATGCAGGACAAACTAGTTTAAAGTTACAAACGGGGTTCAAACTGGGTACCTCCTACGTCAATGCAGAGCCTACATCGGCGGCGCTGAGCTTCACGTACATGTTCCGATAAGTGTGGTTGACTTGAAAGAATGGCAATCGCTCCATGTACTTGTGCAATGAGATCCTCCTCTAACGTTACAGGAGTAGCATACACCATGATTTTCATACTACCCCACAGAAAGTAGTCCAGTGGTGTCAGATCTGGTGATCTAGCCGGCCATGGAACTGGTCCCCATCTACCAATCCATTGATTTGGGTGTGTAACGTCTAGGTGATTCCGCACATTTCTATCAAAGTGTGCTGGAGCTCCGTCGTGTTGCAACCACATTACCTGCCGAATATTTAGGGGGACGTCCTCCAATAAGGAAGACAAAATATCTCTAAGAAATACGAGGTAGATCGGTCCTGTTGGTCTGTTTGGGAGAAGAGATGGACCATTGATATGGCCAGCAATTATTCCAGCCCGTATGTTGACACCAAACATGTGTTGGTGACTGTGAACGACTTGCGCACGTGGATTTTCGTCCGCCCAGTTCTCTAACCTTGACATTCTACAGCATCCAAATCGTGCATTTCTGGACATTGGGTCCTCCTTAAAAATGACCAGTTTGCTGTCCTGCGCAAAATACTTAGTGTTGTCGGTGTTTCTGTATCACCCTGTATACATATCCTGTGAGTTAAAATATAGCTATTATTGTGGTTAAATTATACCTATTATAAAATACTGATTAACCGACACACGGAGAGGAGGGACAGTGTTGGGGGAAACAGGAGTGTAATTCAAACAATTTCTATAATAGATCATACGTTCTTGGGACTAAGGTCCTATACCTCAGTCTACCTACCATTAAAAAAAAAAAAAAAAAAAAAAAAAAAACAGTGAAAATACCCAAATGCCGTATCAAGAGCTTTGTTAACTGAATGGACGTGCACCCTCAGAACTTGATATTTCTTATTGGTACTTGTGGATTATTTCCATTCTTAGCTTCAACAATAAGAATGAAACATCTGGCATTATCTATTCGCCAAGCTTATGGCACGTGACATATCTTACAGTCCTACATATAGATATGTCTTAACATATGACAGGTGAGAATAACTTGACAGGAAGTTATGACCGAAGGGTGTTGCCAGTTTTTCTGGAGTGCATATCCTGTCTCCTTAAAAATGTATGGATGACGTATTCAAATGACTATTTAGCATGTGTAATGATTAATGTCATATTAGTGTATACTGGACGTAAATATTATCCTCGTTTCCTGTAGTACTTCTTAAAGGCACGTGTTCGCATTTTTGCAAATAATTATGCTACATATTAGTGTTGCACAGGCAAACTCGATTAATTTAGGTTAATTCGAAGAACTCC
Source organism: Mantis religiosa (assembly GCA_030765055.1). Classification (NCBI taxonomy): domain Eukaryota; kingdom Metazoa; phylum Arthropoda; class Insecta; order Mantodea; family Mantidae; genus Mantis; species Mantis religiosa. The sequence continues at coordinate 121,811,845 of CM060954.1, read as the reverse complement.
AATATACACAAACTTTAAGGAAAGTTTCCCCAATTGTTTTCGATTTTCGAAAGATTAGTACCTTAAACGCGTGTAAATACATCAAAGTGAAAACTGCATTTTTAAAAGGGTTTGTTTATACTGTGCCAATTTGTCCAAAACTGCTGAACTGATTGCTGCAACACTTAGTTTATACACATAGATTCCAAAGGTAAAATTTGAAATCTCTATTTTTCTTAGAGAGGAGCGATTGTTTCGGGTTAAGAATAAATAATAATATAGGATAAACAAAACACCTTTCTTACTATTGAGTGATTTAAGAAGTGTTGCTTCACAATAACTCATATTCATAACAGTTATTAGTGTTGGTGTTTACAGAACTTCGACAGGATGGAAATTTAATAAGCTATATACCAATACATATTATTTTATTTGTGTATACTTAAGCCAGCTAGATACATTATAATTGTGGATACAGCCATTTGGTGTTCATTAGAAACAACAGTTTCCGCTTCTGTAGCGAGATGTCTGCTCAAGTTCAAGAGGTCCCTATTTCGAATCTCGGTCAGGTTGAGTTATCTTAATAAGCTTTTTTTTGAGTTTTTTTTAGTTTTTTTTTAGTTTTGCCTTAATATGAATATGAGTAACTCTAAGCTCTGTGGATCCTGGGCTCATTTGAGCGTAATTTCACCCATTCTTTAATCGTTCGATATGACTGAACGTTGGGTCAGGTTAATTAAAAATGGGGTCAGCACGGTTTTATGGGAGTTTCTTCATGAACAAGGTTAATGGGGTTCAAGATTGAAGGATTTTAAGTGCTCGTTCCAGCATGTTAGTAGGCGAAGCAGCTTTCCGTCCCTATTACCTAAGTACTATAGTCATCCAGGAGAAGCGAATATGCACCACGTTGATGTAAATTTACTACACAGAATATCCCCGAATTACGTGATTGTTCGAATAGGTCATCAATTGGATAGTAGTTACTGCCGGGGTTCTTTTACATATCAGCACACCGGCGTCATAGATATGCTACTGGCAATTGACAGAAATAAAATAAAATTAAACAAAATTACAAAGGATAGCACAATGGAGTATCAAGGCCATACTATTTTAACATCAGTTTAAGGGGATGCAGCACTGAAAACCCCAAATGCAGCAATTTTCAACCAGATGCATAATGCATAATGCATAATGAACACAGAATTCAAAATTTGGATTTTGTATCTTTAATAGTTTTTGAGTGATTAATTTGTGAAATTAAAAATTTAGGCAAAATTCAAACCACTCCACGTGATGAAAATTTTCAAAATTTTTAGTTTTTCTATTTCGAGAAATATTCAGATGGTTATGAAGAAAAGATCTGTCGTATGAATTTCTTGTACTGCCTTTAGTTCTATAGGGAGAAAAAAAAAAGGTATGGAGCAAATAAAAAAAGCCAAAAAATGATTAAACATTTGACTTTATATATTAATAACTTTAAAAATATAATGAACATTAAAAATTCGTATGATGGAAATCTTTGTTTGCTTTGTGTTGCTATGTGTTGAAAAGTTTAGAGCGACAGAATCAAAACTGCATCGTGTGGAACATATTGAATGACAAACAATTTTTGAAAAAACTATAGCTGAGTAAATCAAATTTTAAAATCCAAAACATTTTCCTTCTCAGCTACATGCCTTGAAGTAGACTAAGACCCTCCAGATATGTAAGATGGACCCTCCTGCCTCTTTCTTCTCTCTTCTGCAGCAGTTATCCTTCAATTTTAGTTTATCTCTGGATGTTTTAGAAGTTACCTTCGCAGAAATTTCTGAATGAAGTAAACGTAATTGGTCCTTCCCTTGGCTAATTTTTGGAGATGCTGGTGAAATCTCAGTGTCCATTATGTCTGACTGCAGCTTGAGTGAGGCAGAACAACCAAAATGGATAAGTATTAAAAGCAGACGCATTATTAACAGTGAAGTATTCTTCACTGTGACTCATAAATCAAACTCAGAAACCAAAATTGAGTTCACTGGTGGCTGATGTCACAGCAACCTGAAGTCTCTTCTTTGACACAAATATTTCTTTTGGGCATTTACGCCATATCATGCTATGTAAACTTTTGTTTGCATTTTGTGTCTTAACCAATGTACATTTCCTTAGTATTTCATCTGATGCCAGCCTTTGGTACACAGGCATTAGTTTTCTTAGCACGTCAGGCCTCAAGTATGTTCCCAGTGTTGTATTGTTATGTTTAGGTGTTTCTTCCCAAATATCATTTAGCCTATTCATGATCCTATGTGCACAGTCAACAAAAGGTCTGTTGTTTCTGAATGGTTTTACCTATGTATAAAATGCGTTTATAAATGTTAAATTACACACTAAAGCTCATTAATTATATATAAACAGTATGAAGTTTAACGACAAACAAGAAAATCACGACCAAGTTAGAAACTCACACAAAAGCAAAATTTAAACATTACTATTTACTTCCCATGTTTGCAGCCAGTGTTTTGTTTCCATGGTGCCACATATTGTAAGAAATAACCATCATACCAACACACAACATTCCACCAGAAGCTTTGCCCGCTAATTTCAAATGCATTAATTTAGTACATTCAGTGGAACTCAAATGACAGAATTCTGTGAATCCAAAGGCCGGCATACACGTGCCCCTGGGCATTTAAATTGTAATGTGAGGGTATTTAAGTACACGAAACTCATATATTTAGTTGTATTATGATACTATAAGGTTCAAAGTATTTTATTAGCTCAAAAACAAACAATTTATTTTTTCTCATTTTTAGCCAATTTCGGTGCTGCATTCCCTTAAGCTGGTCTGTTTGATTTTCTTCCAGTTTATTTAAAACTGGCGTCTTAGTACTTGTGTGTGTGTGTGTGTGTGTGTGTGTGTGTGTGTGTGTGTGTGTGTGTGTGTGTGTGTGTGTAGTGTAGTGTTTAACGCCCACTTTTACTACATACGGCACCGCAGGCGGTGGCACTGATGATGCATGAGATGAAGATGGAGCACCGGTGGAATGAGATGGCGGGGGAAACCGGAGGTCCCGGAGAAAACCCGCCCCAACGCCGTGTTGTCCACCACAAATCTCACTTTGCGGTCGCCTGGGATTTAGTACTTGTAATACACCTGTTCAGTGACAGTTGGTCATACTGTGTTTAAAGGAGTTGGTGGAGCTTTTTGAAAAAGACAGTTGAGAGTAGCAGTGAGAAGATTGAAACATGTACGCGGGAACGAGTTATTGTAAATCTTTTTAACGTTTATTCAAATATTAGATTTAGCCAGCATTAGTTATATAAGATATTTTCCATGTGTAGTAGTTAGTATGAGTAGAAGAATGTAGTGGCTTTGAGAGTAAGAAATTAAATACATCAATATAAGCGTCGAGCATTTTCTTCTCCTGACAATTCACCAATTCTTCTGCAATACAGTCCATTTGGATTGTGAGCTTTGGTTTGACGGCCACAACTTGCACCACGACGGAACAACACCCATGCTGTACGAAGTAACTACATTTGGTGTATTAACACTGAACTTGTATGTTTAAAAATTATTGCTCATTTACTAAATAGTAAATAACTTTAAACAGTAAATATGAATTAAATATTTTATAATAATGGTATGATAATACAACATAAGTCTCATTAATAATGAAATAAATTTCGATTATTGTTGACATCAGTCTTCATATTCACGGCTGTGTTTAGGTATTGCTGGTAGGATACAGGTGTAAGAATATTCCCCATAGTGACTAGAAGGCTGCCTCGCCACGAGATGCTTGTTCACCCTTCTCTGGCGGCAGCAGCGTGGGGTGGGTTATAATATTTTGGAATGATAGGGACTTCTGTGCATCTTTGTGGCCGTCCGCGTGTGGCTTGTACCCTCCTGTAGTTCTGCCACTTCGTCCCACCCTCCTGGCTGTGTTGGGTGTTGGTCCCAGGGTGTCAGGTATGCCCCTAGAATGTCTACTCTCTATCATTGTATGATGTTTCGTTGTAACTGGCAACACTTCACTGCTTACTGAAGAGACTTTGAGCGTTGTATATGAAAAAGAAACAACAGAGCTTCTATTCCTCCAGAAAGATGGATAAGACGTATCGCTAAATATTTAATGGACTAGAACAACAATGAACACGTGGCGTTAACAATGCGCAGTGTAAGCGTAAATAAAGACAATAATTCATAATGTAGTGATATTCTTAACGCGAAATATGTATGATTTGTATGGTATGTATGTATTGATAATAACCATATATTTGTGATAAATTTGATTAATTTCGTTTGGTTTTCTTCCAGTCGTTGATCCTCTTAAAAGCAGCACATTTTGTATCTATGAAACAGGTAGACCATTCACGAAATTTCAAAAATTCCTCCCAGGCGTCGGAGAAAGGTTAAAATGCAAGGTATGTCCTTAAAAATTTACTGGAAGTTTAGTAACCTTAAGAACATCTGCGTCTGTAGGAACATCTTGCCATTAATGCCAAATGATGTTACTCTCCAGAGCCCATAAATAATTTCTCAACATTTCATTACATTTGGTTAAATGCAAATAAAACCCAATTTATTGTAATGTGCCACTTTGAACTGGGGATTTTACTCGTCTACGTAATTCTAGATGCTACCGACATTAAAAGTTTACATAGAAAGTTGAATGATATTTATCACCTTTATGATTTATAGGTATTTTCAATATTTAAGACTCATAGAACAAGAATGTGAAGTCGAAATCGATTTTAAGTACGTACATAAGATATATAATTTGCATGTTAATGGCTTATGTAGAACACTGTCCTTTTACAGATTATACTACAATACGTAAGGCAGATTTCTGAAGTCGCCTAAAGGAGAATCACCTAAAGGGGACAGCAAAGAAAGGCAGTGAGAACCATAACTATGAACTCTTTTAAATAGATAAATAAATGGGAAGTTTTTACAATAAACTCTTCAAAAGTGTTTTCCCAGTTTAATACATTTTAACATTCACAATTTACATATTCATTATTTAGGCATTAATGAACCACATTTTACTGCTTACTATCACCCACATAAGTAAAAGTATTAATGAAGTAATTAATTTGGCAACGCATTTAAATTTTATCAGCAGTATAATTTGGAATAGATATTTATAAAGTAGGTTTCAAAATCATATGATGGATAGAGTCAACATGAAAAATTCAATGCCATGGCCGGGATTTGAATCACGGATCTGCTGGTTTCCGTCCAGTCGCTCTTAACCTTTGACGGACGTTGGTCATGGTAGCTCAAAGGTTAAGAGCGACTGGACGGAAACCAGGAGATCCGTGGTTCAAATCCCCGCCATGGCATTGAATTTATCATGTTGACTCTATCCATCAAAAACCTTAGCCTATATACGGCTAGTGTGGAGAAATGATTAATTTCCATCAATTAACTAAATTAAGAGTTAAATGATGAAGCCTGGGACTTAAGTACTTACAATAGTAAGTCGCCACAATCGGTGTATCTCGGATGTGAGAGCCCCTAGTGGTCTACCAGGGAAATATACGAGTCAACTGGAGAATTTAGTGTCAGGACGGACGTTGGCCATGGTAGCTCAAAGGTTAAGAGCGACTGGTCGGAAACCAGGAGATCCGTGGTTCAAATCACGGCCATGGCATTGAATTTTTCATATCCATCAAATATCTTAGCCTATATACGGCTAGTGGGGAGAAATGATTAATTTCCATCAATTAACTTCAAAATCATATTTTGAAAGGTAAGAAATGTTTACAATTTGTATAAAATTTTAAGGAATGTCATAAACTATTGTTCAATAAAGTGTACGAAATGTTTGTAAAAGTACCATGGACTACAAAGGATTGGTCATATATTAATGTGGTTAGAGTTTTTATTTCCCTCTTTTTGTAGATTTGTCACTTTTACGGTTGGGAAATCCATACGTATTCATTCATCCATAGAGTTAATTATAGAGATTACTCAAAAGAAAGACGTAGTTAACAAATGACCATCACATGACATCATCCAACAGCACCGAAACATTTGCTTGAAGTGCAGTCAGAGAAAAATGACAAATATGTCTGGCACACTGCCGCCTTTATGTTTATTCACTTTTGTCATGTAGCCGTATGCACGTATTCATGATTCACGTTAGCATACATTTTAGTGACGCGTCGTTTGAATTCACACGACGTTTTTCGGGTTGGGTCAATGGGAGGAACCAGTTGCATTGGCAAGGAAACTTGCGTGGGAAACAAATGACGATGCAAGTGCGTACTAACAACTTCGCAGTCACGCTTTCGTTTCTCGCTTACCTCTTAAAAGTACTCGAATATTCCTCCGTGCTTAATTTACTCTGGATAATTAAAAAAGCTCCAATGTGTTGCACCAACTTCCTCTATTCTTGAACAAATTATTCTTATAAACCTTATTCATCTATCTGCTTTATATTGAGATAAATGTTATCTTACATATTGCTAATTTTCTTGTAAGTTCAAGGTGAACAGGGAAATACAGTAGAGTATAAATATTAAAGATCACAGCTGGCTGCTATGTGATAGCTTTAAATTCCATTCTCGGCATGGCAAAGTGTTAAAAAAAGAATAACATATTTCTATTTGAATGAGGTACACAGCTTTGAAAATTCAATCAGTTCTATAGCTATTAACCTCCCAGACCAACAGTTGTTACCGAAGTAACCCTGCAACTCTTAGCCCTAGGGTCCCCAGATCATACCTCAAGACCTGACCTCTAAATCCTACAGCTATTGACCTCCCAGACCAACATCCTTACCTGTGAAAACCTGCAACTCTTAACCCTAGAGCCCCCAGATCATACCTCAAGACCTCACCCCTAATCGTACAGCTATTAACCTCCCAGATGTACTGATAGAATTACTAATTTCCACAACGTAAAGGTATGGGCAGATCGCAATCCGCATGTTGCACTTCAGGTTAGACATACCCAAAAGTTTAGTCTAAATGTGCGGGCTGGCATTATAGGTGACTGTCTGCTAGGTCCATACGTTTTACCAGTACGTCTTACTGGTGCTGTCTACAGGGACTTTATCCAGCACTCTTCCCGACCTACTTCACCAAGATGTGAACCTACAAATAAGGGGGGAAAAATGTGGTTTATGCATGATGGGGCTCTGGCACATTTTAGTCGCATTGTTCGAGATGCAGTGACTGGTATCCACCATGACCGATGGTTAGGCAGAGAAGGACCATTTCGATGGCCTGCACGTTCTCCCGACCTCAATCCTGTGAAGTTTTACCTCTGGGGCATCTTAAATTATTCGTTTATGGAACTGCCATCCCGGATGCATAAACGCTTTATCGATGTGAAATAGTAAACTCCATAAAAACTGTTTTACATTAATTGATGTATTAAGGAGGTTTATATCTTTTGTGCAGTAAACTTTTAGTATGTCTCTTACGGTTTATTTACCTGTTAGGGAAAGGTCGTAAATGAAGAACACTTTTGAGGCAATTTGTAGAAAATTCAACATTATTTCATTTGGCATGAAAATAGCTTAAAGTTTTGGCATTTTAATAAAAGTGCTTAAAGCCATTCTCCAGAAAAACAAAATCTTTAAAAGATGTTCTATGGAAAATGTGCTCCGTTGCTCGGGCATTTTTTTTTCAAAATCTATGTCCTGCATTTTTGGAAGTCAGTATACCAAATTTGGAATTAACCAATTTTTCTTTTCTGAGCTATATTTCCACACACATACATACTGCACTCAAACACACACGCGAGCACTTTTTAAAAATGCTTTTCGTATTACGTATTTAAGCTTCCTTATTAACGTCTACTGAAACGTAAACCCGGATTTTTGGTTAGAATACAATACCTCCTCTGCCTACGACGTATTTGGTAAAGAAGGCAAAAATTTACACTCAAAATGTACTAATTAAATACTTCTCTGCTATCGTAAACCTCCAGTGTATAAAAAGAGAAGACTGACGATCCATTATCAATTTTAGAAATTATTCTATAAACAATTCAATCCAAAATTATTGTTGTCTCCTTCCAGTTAATCATGATAAATATGTATTCCTTGGAAGTAGCATAATTTATTTCATACTTGCCAGTACATAGTGTAACTTGAGGCAACACTTAAAGATTTTAAAGGCAGCCATGTATCGGTAAAGACATTTCATATCATTTACATGAAATTATGACAAAATAATAGTAACTTAATATTGATAAAGCATACTGGTACAACTGCATTAACGTAACTGCAATACGCAAATATTTTTAAATAGTTAATGTCAACATAACTTTATATTTTAGAGAAATTGTGTAGTATCTTAACAAAAGCTATATTTTCCTGGAGTAAGTTGTAACTGGAGTAACTTGCCTTTCACTTATCTATTATGTTTGTCGAAACTATCCTTTACAGCTTCAAAGGTTTATTTTTCATATTTGAAATTAGTTATATTTATTTATCAATGACAGCATTTTAAACTATCTTCAAAACTGAAGTAAAGCATATCTGACTTCGATCTGAAAAATCGGAGAAATGAAATCTGAAAAATTATATGTGTAGTGCTTAACGCCCGCTTTTACTACATATGGTACCGCTGGTGGTGACTCTAAATGATACATGAGATAAAGATAGACTACTGGTGGAATGAGATGGTGAGGGAAGCCGGAGATCCCAGCGCGGTGTTCTCCACCACAAATCTCACTTTGCGGTCACCTGGGATCGAAACCGGGCTGCTTTGGTGAGATCGAAGCGGTCTAAACGTGGCCCACAAGTCTTTGAGCTGCCTCCAACGTGCTAATATATGGAGTGCTCCCCAATCGCCGACTATTTCCTCGAATAGATTACCCACATTACAATATGAGGAATGGAAAAAAGACCTGTACTGCTTGAGCATTACCTTAAGCAGTACTACTTACTTCCGTTTCAGTTAGATCTATACAGTTTTTTCTATATCGCAAATCAGTCACGACATATGTATTTGTTGTACTAGCATTTAACTTCGATTAACGGCACACTCTATATGTTATTAATTGTAATGAATAACTAAATTATAAAAATAGTTATTTTTGGTAACAAAATATACTGTTTTAATGCTGAATATTAATTTAATATGCCATAATACCTAACAGTAGTTTAGGGATAGTGGCAGTAAAGGCAGTAGTCGTATTGGTAGTGGTGGTAGTGGTTGTGGTAGTAGTGATTCTCATCCATTATGACTCAGATGTGGTTAGGATTCGGTGCTTGTACGTCGGAAAGGACGGTCGTGCTTTACCTGTCCGCCTGCTGCCGTGTCGCCTTCACATAGTACCCAGCGTGTTTATGTTATTTGTCCTACGTTTTCAGTCAAATAGTGCTGTTTTGCGAGTGAATATCTTACATATTTCTACTCATTTTCATTGGTTATTTCACCGGCTGTCATGGCCTATGCGGGACATGATATTGGCCAGTTAGTTCGCACATCTCTAAATGTGGGTAACAATATGGACATAACCTCCGAATCATCAATATTACTGTCTTCGTCGGCAGAACAGATGAAAAGCTCCAGGTCCACACTAGAAATTACGTCATCGTAACCTCCACAACGTCCACAGACTTCGTTTCTCTACATCAAGCTTCATCACCTTCTACGACCTCTCAATGTAAGTAAATCGATACCAGAGTACCGCATGATGCTAACACGGACATTGACAGTCAAATTGGGCAGGCACAACAGTCGAGATCAGCGCTCGCCGCCTTCTCACTGCGAAACTCAAAGTAAACGCCTTTGTATGGAAACCATCTTCTGAGCAGTCTAATACCTCCCGTTATGTGTAGTGTTTACTACATACGGCACCGCAGGCGATGACACTGATGATACATGAGATGAAGATGGAGCACCGGTGGAATGATATGGCGGGGGAAACCGGAGATCCCGGAGAAAACCCGCCCCAACGCCGTGTTGTCCACCACGAATCTCACTTTGCGGTCGCCTGGGATCGAACCCGGGCCGCCTTGGTGAGAGCCAAGCGGTCTAACCACTGAGCCACGGCGTGGCCACCCTCCCGTTATGCTTATGCTATTCCAACATTTAGCCGATTCTATGCTTTATCTAAAAGCTCTGACTAGACAGATTCAGCTCCTAATACCGCACCCAAGGAGAAAGTTCCTCCCATTTGTGTGTGCAATGTTCAGAATTACCAACTGTTCCTTCAAGATATTCAAAAGTGTGTACTCTCAGATTTTCATACTGAGCTCCGAGGAGTCTTATCAATGTGTTTGCCTCTACTTCAACTGACTTCCGCCGTCTTACATTTTTTTACTTCAGTAAATCAAAAGTTTTACACTTTCAGGAACCCAGCTGACAAACTTTTTTCAGTGATTATCCGCAATCTGCCTTGTTCCCTCAGCGATAAGGAAATTTTTGAACTCATCGCCCTTAACTTTCCTGTCAAAAAGATTACACGTCTGCTAGGAAGAAACAAACAACCTATTCCGATATGGACAATTGAGCTGGAAAATACCGATGGAGGTAGGGAAACACTTAACCTCACACGTCTGATGTACAGTGTTGTGTCAGTTAAACACAGACGTCGTAACACCGACCTGCCGCAGTGCACTCGATGTCCGCAGTATGGTCATACCAAAAACTACTGTCAGCTGACTCCTCGCTGTGTACTATGTACAGGTGATCACCATTTCTCTAAGTGCAGCAAGTTACCCACTACGCCTGTTCAGTGTGTCAACTGTGGTCAGGATCACCCGGCCAATTATCGGGGTTGTCCCCACTATCTAGAATTGAAACAATGCATCTCCCAGCGACCTCAGGAATAAGGTGCTCTCCGTCTAGCAGCAGCTTCACAGATACGACCAGTTCAGCAATCTCAACCAGTACACCCGCAGCAGTGATCACAACACTTCCAACCCCGGCAACCTCGCTTGCATCAGTCTCTGCAACAAGAATCATCTACCTCGTAACAGCATTCTTGTTCCCAGGCAGTGAAGTCCTCTGTTGCTGCTTTTCCTTCTTCCTCTCCTCGCCATCAACCTTGTTCTTCGTCTTCTCCCCCTCCATACAATCAGGAATCTAGCGCATGGTCTTCTTTCTGGTCGTTTCTCAGTGGCCACTTTAGCAAATTTTGTTCGCTATTCCATGTCTTTGTTAAACTCTTTATGCTACAAATAACCCAATATGCTCACTCACTCTTCTTCTCTCAAGTACTTCATGATGGCAACCCGTAATCTGCTAACTCTTAGACGGCTCACTCTTCTAAATTGGAACTCTAATGGACTACGCGCTAAACGTGCTTCTTTCATTCATTTTCTTACGAAAGCATAACATTGACATCGCCTGTATCAGTGAGACTCACTTACTTCTTAACGAAAGCTTTTACTGTTCCTAGATATACAGTCCATCGACACAATCAGATTGCTCCAAAGCATCTGGAGGTGTAGCTATTGTGATCCGACGTAACATTATTCATCACTCTATAATTTTACCTGGCGATTCCGACGTTGAAGTGGTAGGATCTCACTGTTATCAGCGCCTATAAGTCTCCTAACCGGAAACTAAATACTGCTTATTTCGTCTTGGCATCTACAGATCCAACGTATTATCCTACCAATCCTCTGACATCCACAAGAATCTCCCTCTTTCAGCGTAAATGTCCACACTAGCGGTACTTGACTCTGACCACTGCCCGGTCTTAATTACCTTTCAGCTCGCACCGAACCCATTTCCCTCAGCACCGCGACTTATTAATGCGACTTATCCTATGCGCTACGCACATCTTTTGAACTAACGCACAATTTTGAATTTATTTATTATTTAGTAGCAATAGTTGCATTATTTACTAAGAAAGTTAATTTTAAAATGTGTTTATTCGAACCATATATTCATTATTTGTCTGTGACAGTTATTAATTAATTATAATGAAAGAAATTGTTAATTTTTGTTAGGCCATTTTTTACATTTTATGTGCATTTTTTATATTTTAAGGGCATTTTATACCTCATTTTTATAGACTTTTTAGGTCAACAACTTCGGGCCTTAGTGGTAACAAAGCGACATAATTTCCAACAATTTCTGTAAGGAAGGTTACTATAGTTACAATCTGCATGAGAAATATAGAAACAATGTGATTCCGGGACCGAGACCAGCCTTGCGTCCGAACGAAGGACCTGTACATACTACTTCCACTGTAGAAAGACTGAGGGGGCGCGGGAAGATTATTGCACTGGATTGAACGTTTTGAAAAAAAAATCATATTACTAAATTGTTCTTCTTTTTGATAAATGGCCCGCTCGTTACAATGGGCTCATTAACCTGAATCCCTCTAATTTAACCACCAGTTTACGTCAAGCTATTGCCTTCTGTGCAGTGCAACAACGTATTTTCATGTTTTCATTACTTATTGTCATTTGCAGACATCATTTCTGTTTCTTATATAGAATACAAGTTTCAAACTTTTTTCTTCGTTTATTCGATATTTCAGAAATCACTTAGTCTAAACAAAACAAGTTAGTTGGCCCTGATTGAGTAGATAACAGATTATCATTAGTGGATACTTAGAAACTGCGGAATAGGAGAGATTAGGTAACAAAGCGTTAGATGAAGTAACGAGGTTGGTTCATAGGCTCCTCTCCAGCGGTAACAGGGAAAGCTCGACCCGGCAGTGGAGGCTGGAATTGCCAACCTACGAGGAGTCCAGAAGTTAGCAATCGCAAGCCTCTGCGCCACCTGTTCGCCGTTGTCACTCAGTCCCGGAGTCACCTACAACATGAGGAGAAATGAGAGAGACAGAGAAAGAGAGGAGGGATAGATCCATGGTAGAAGAAGCTATCTGACCATTCACCTTGTTAGGAAAAATCATGTTCAGTTGTAAGCCACTTGGATTCCAACCCGGACGAGCCTTATCCGTTACCTCAGGGCCATCTCGTTCGGTTAGAAAACAAAGAACTATGCAACTACATCAAATATTGCATCATTGTTGTTTGTACCCTAAAAACTGGTAGCATTTCGGAGCATGTATTAAAAGTATGTAGATTGCCTTGGGAAAATCCAAACACTTTCATAACAAGCATATGAGCTTACTCATTCATTCAGACACTCACATCTGTTGGCATATGAGTCAATTTATGTACAATAACTCACTGCGTGCATCTCTTTCTACATGAATCACTCACCAATAAGTACTCACAGTGTGAAAGTTCAGCTTGAACTAAACGTTGTTTCTGAAAGATGACTAGTTTGTTCAGCAACGTTTGTGCTAAGCCATGATATACCAAAACTTTCCCATCGGTCATAGTTCCTTTATAATTTGCAGCTTCTTATTCCTTGTAACTTGTTCTTCTGTGTTATATAAGGCCTAATGTTAAATTTAAATGCAAATCGCAAATCTGTGCTTGGTTTTTTCTTAGGGGAAATATAGAGTTAGCAAGGACAACATTTAGTATGTCAATTTTGAAAAATAATCCTAAAATTCTTTGCACGTAGGTATCGTTAATTTTACACTGACTTGAACTTCAGTTTCAATGCCAACAAATACTCTTCAAACGCGTATACTTACATGTACATAAAGCTTAAACCCATATATGCAGAATTTTTCCTAAAAACTTTGTTCCTTTTTATATATAGACCTATATTAATTTTACACCAATTTTAATCTGTATCTAAAGCTTTTACTACATTAAGGCCGATTCTAGACGTTCGAATGACACAAAACAAGACACAAATAGATTATCTCTAATAGTAGTATCTAAATTTAATGCAAATTTTGTCGAAAATTTCAGAGAAATAATTCTTTAAAGAGATGATCTGTTTGCATATATATTCATTATTTTTAACCACATTAATGTAACAGATCAACAAAAATATTATATACGTTTAGCTTTTTTATTTCTTAGTGATGATTCATATCGGATCAATATCATTTTTATCTGATTCATCACAAATAAGATGTTAGGGTTAAATATAGAGTGCATGAGATAAATGTATATATACTTTGAACCGTCATAGAAACTTTATTTCCCGTTCTACAAGGTTAAATTTCTGGGACAAAGTAATGTTATCTTTCTCAATAGGTGGCAGCAGAATTTGTCACCCAGTTAGTGGCAAGGAAGATATTGCAATATGGTGGACATAGTTTTAGCTTTATCCTCCACGCTCTCCAAACTTTACACCGCTGAACTCCTTCTTATGGTGCACAGTAAAAGATGGGGTGTACAAACGTAAACCACGTAACCTAGACACGCTTTGGAATGAGAAATCCTATTGGGCACATATATGTAGGTACTATTTACTGAAGCAGTGGTGACTAGTACTCAGCAATGTGTTGATGTTGAAGGCCACCAGTTTGAACAGTGATCACAATTGTCCCAGAAAGTGGGACTTTAAGCTCTACATTTGCTACCTTGTAGAAATCGAAGCTTGTAGAACGAAACATAAATTTTGTATGACGGTTCAAAGTGTATATACATTTTTGACGCAACCTGTATGTTGGACATTCTTTTTCATAAAAGTTTTTTAAATTATTGCTCTCCAAGTAGGTCATATCAGACGATGAATGAAATGACTGAAATTATGTCCAAATGAGCTGGGGGTCCTGCTTAGAGTTACCCGACATTCATTTTTCAGGTTAAATGAAAACCCGAAGAAACATCTTATCCGGATAGCTCCCCTGACCGAGATTCCTACTGCGAACCTCTTGAATGTGAAGCAAACACCCTACCATCACACTATATGGCGTGCGCTTTAATATAATCGATTAAATGTTCAACGTGAATTTTGTTTTGTACAATTCATTCAATCTTATCGGTAAGTCGCTTTTCATGGTTGTTTTGTGTGATAATTCACTGTACTTTTCCGGATTGACTATACCTTTAATGCGTTTTAAATTAATTCTCTATATGTAAAATATATTTATTTGAAATGTCAAAATCAAGCTGGTATTCGTATTATCTGGGGAAAAGAACTCATAATAAGGTTCGTTTCACTATTGCTATTAGCAGAATGGATCGTTCAGAAATATAGGGTTATGAGGGTAATCCAGAAAATAACGACCGTTAACGTAGATCATTATCGGGCTTCTATTCAAAGTCGAATTGTTTCCTCAATACATTTTCTCACCGTTAGGTATCAGCCGAAACAAGTTATACGAGTGCAGTTTATGATTTTAACACGTGATGCAAAGACTCGGCGACTATAAGGTGGGAGGTGTTTTGAAATTTCGGAAGCTGAAACCTGCAGAAATTTACCGAGAATTAAATTAAGTGTATGGTAATACAATAATGACCGAAATAAGTGTGAGAAAGTACTGTAAAATGCTCAACATGGCCAGTAAAATATGCATGATGAAACCCGACCCGGATGTCCGTTAGTCATTTCAGATGATTTGAAGAAGAGAACAATAATAAGCGATAAGCTTTTAGTATTAATTTTAAAAACATCCCCTTTATGTGCTTAGTAAAATTGTGTTCGAAGGTTTTGGCTCAATGGCCTGGCTGGCAAAGGTCGACTGCAACATAAAGTTCTAAAATTGTGGACAGATCTTAAAAATGCTGAAATACCTTAGATTATTATTAGTAGGAGGAACTTCAGAGACCTAAGCTCAGGAAATATGTACGCATATAGACTTAAAAGTACATAAAATATGACCAATAAGACACAAAATATGACTTTATCATGCCTACGTATATTATATCTATATTATACGTATCACATAAGACAATAATATATACTAATAATATACTGTTACACTGAGAGACATTTCTCGGTTGTAAGTTACCTCGCACAATTTTCAAAATAAGATAATCGCATCACTACCTATTTAAGTATTTTGTCTTCAAATTCACGAAATAACTCTGCAAGTTTTTCCCGATTGGATCCTTAAATTTAGGCCTGTTGAATACACACTGAGAATGAAGATACAATGACTGACCATCAAAGATTTGAAGGAAAGAAGATAAGGTGAACAAATATAGTACATTTAATAAGAAACATCTCTGCCTTCTTTTGTTCGTATTGCTTACAGGAAACTGATAGTAAATTGCATCTGCTATTTGAAACTATACATTATACTGTTTTCTTGGAGTATTCTTGAACTATGCTGAAGATCTATTAAAATAAATTTACTCAATAATTTCTAAGAAAATACGGACATTTTTCAGAATGCAAAAATATCCCATTTTAAATGCAGCTTATCCCGGTAATTATAAAATTATTTATTCATGATAAATAAAGTGTCATACTGAGACTTGTCATAAATTTGCCATAGAGCATTAAAACATAAAAATATGCATTTATATGCACACTAAAATAGTTTTCAGAGGTCTTGGATGGTTGAAAGTTGCAAGTTTGATTTATGCGCAGTATTTAAGGATATTACAGAATGCACCTGTTATTCTTGTGCTACGAGTGGAATTAAAAGAAATTTTGAAGGGATTTAAAAAAAGTGAGGGAAAATTATTAAAAAGTTATAGAAATCCTCGTATAGGGAGTATATGAAGAAATAGAGTAAGCTTCGATATGTACAGCATTTGGCAAATATTTTCTTGATAAACTTATATTTTTGAACTTATTAAAGGTAACCGATCGATATATGTAGACTATAAAATGAATAAGCTTTATGGAGATAATGAGCTCCATAAATGATATAGTCCCAAAAACTAATGAGCAGTGCAATCGGTGTAACCATGCGGCGAAAAATAGAACTTGTTTGGTATGAAGATTTATTAGCTATATCCTTTCTGCTTTATTTTAATCCATCTGGCTTGTTTTTCAATATAAGTTTTTTGATGGAGTCTTCATATTTCATATGAAAAATGGGTTTAACAATGAAAACATGATGGAATGTTTACATCTGGCAAACAGAACGCTTCCACAACTCTTATTGGGTATGTTTGAAGCGTCTTTTGGTTATAAAAGTGCCTAAGAAGGTATTTAGATAAAAGTTTACTGCATAAGTGCAGACTATTCTCTATAATATTGATACTTCGATGCCCGATCATTCATCATATTACCAAGTTGCCACGTTGTTATCCTCTAATTGGTACCAGATCGGAATCTCTCTTCAGAGGCAGCGAATGTCACGGCCCAATGGCAGCCGTAGATGAGCTATTTAAACAACTTGTTTTGTTCTAAGGCCGGCCAACAAGATTAATTCCTTGGAAGAAGATGATGTCTATTACAACTTTACAGGCGGTTTAACTTTATAATATAAGCTCACGATAAAGAACACACAGTACGGTGTACATATATCATTCCGAAGACACCGCATTCCGGCTTTATGAGACCCATGTTAACTATCTCAGGTGAAGGTAGTAAAGCCGCATTTCTAACGGCTGTAAATCATCGCATATGAGAGAAAGAAAGGATGGGCCAAGACCATTAACAGTCTTCTACTTTTTAGTTCATTATTCTTGGTGGTAGCGAAAGCAACGTGAGTCGGCTGCCACACCCGAGAGCATTTCTAGAATGTGTTCTCTTCAGACCATAAATACACAAATACCTGCATACAGTTGACTCACTGGAGTAACACAAGGGGGGCCGCTGAATCCTGCATGGCTTAGTTCCTGTTTACTACTGTAGTGGTGCAAAAAGAAATAACCTACTCTTACGTCAACTGTGTACAGAAAACGAAGCACTTGATTAATCTGTCTCCATACATTTCCACAGAATCTCTGCAATATATTATGTTCATTATCCATCGTACACACACGAGATCGTTAACTCACAGATTTGTGCAACCAAAGTTCTACGATTCAAATACCACGACGGCTGTTTTCTCTGACTCAGGTTTTCTCAAGGGTTTTCAGCAAATTTTGAAGAGGTCCCTAAAGTTAGCCTGGAACGACTCCTTTTTTGTAATTTACGTCCGCCCCAACGTTAAGTTATATCGGACGGTGAATGAATTGGTTGAAATGGTGCTCAAATGAGTCCAGGGTCCATGGAGCTTAGAGTTACCCGACATTCGTCTTGAAAGATAAGGGAAAACTCCGGAAAAAAACTTATTCGAACTCGGGACCTCTTGAACGTAAGGCAGACATGCTATTATATTTCTTTCCTCAATCATCATGCCATGTATCATCGATAACCACATGTATTAACATCAGGCGTTGAACATCATTTAACTGAAAAGAAGTAAACAGAACAAAATAAAAGGAAAGAATAAGAATGATAAAGTTATGTGAGAAACATGTGATTTTGCGCTGTTTTAATAAATTTTTCCCAGGAGTCTTGACAGTTTTCAGCACGGATTTCGAAAGTTAATATTTACATTTAGTAATGCAACCATATGAAAATATGTGACTTTCTGAGGGAAAAAAAGAAGAAAAAAATTTTGTGCAGCTAAAATTCTTGTAAGTATTCATTTTCCCCATCACTAACCAACAGTAAGTACACCAATACAAAGAAGATGTAAAAAGTTGAACAAGTTATAGGTTTATATGGATGGCACATTCTGATTTGGTACAATATCTCAATTTAGAGCACTTCATGCTTCCTACCACTTCTATAATGACCTTCTGTAATATCAGTAAAAATTAAAACTATGATCTCACATAAAGGAAGTTCTTGCGAAAACTATAGGAGATTTCAATGATGAGTATATATCCAGGATGTCGTTAGTAAGAGAGTAAAATAGCATGTGTAAACATAGAATCAATTATTTTATGCTAATATGTTAAAGGGGTTATTATGTATATATTATATATCGAACAAATAATTTATTTGTGAATAATTCTCAGATATAATTATTATTTTAAATTTATTATATATTATATATAATTTATTAATGACGCCATATCTGATTGGCAGACAAAATTAGATTCGCATTCTATAATTATAAATCAATATTTAGATATTTTATAATTTGCAGACGATCGATTTCTCATATCTAGCTCAGAAAATGATCTACAAAATGCGTTACATATATTAAATAACACTGTCCGTCAATATAGTGTAGCTATATATAAACAGAACTAAAGTCTTAGCCTACAAGGGATCCAATACCATAAGAGTCAAAATATTATTAGAAGGAAAACCCGTTGAACCAGTCAACTGCTTTAATTGTCTGGTTGCAATATTTTTATTTTAAAAAATAGTGACATTAAAAAAATCACCAAATTTAATGGTGTATGTGGCACCATAAAGAGAACCTTAAAAATACGAGAAGAGAGACTAAATTAAAGTTTTATAAAGTAATGACAGTTCCTATAATATTATACGGTAGTGAATGTTGGACTTTAACAAAAAAATAAGAACAATCATTGAAACAGCGGAAGTGAAGTCTTTAGGAAATGTAACAGGGTATAATATTCTAGATAAGCAAAGAAGTGAGGACATTCGAAAAGAATTGAATATTTTTAAGCTAACTGATGGAATAAAACAATATATAAATAATTGGAAGGAACATGTGGACAGAATTAATGATAGCCGCATTCCAAAATTAGTTTTACATAACAAGCCATTAAGTAGAAGAAATATTGGCAGACCAAAATAAAGATGGATGAAACACTTTTAATTTAAAAATTATGAGACCGGAATTTGCCTTTATGGCTTAAACCGTGAAAAGTTAAATCATTATGATGAACAAATAATTTTACAGTACATTTTAAGTAGATGAGTATTTTAAAAAGGGAAACAAACATCATAAGCTCTGCATTTGATATACCTAGACGTTGTGGTGTCGGAGATGCGCGCGCGCGCGTGTGTGTGTAGGTGTGTACAGGTTGAATATAAAAGATCTGTTTGTGCAATTTATATGTGTCCAGTTTACCTTGTGCTTAAATGTCGTACTCCCTGGCATAGGGGTTGCCTCTGGTTTCCGAGATCGCAGGTTCAAATACAGTTTGTGTGTGTGTGTGTGTGTGTGTGTGTGTGTGTGTGTGTGTGTGTGTGTGTGTGTGTGTGTGTGTGTGTGTAAAAGTCTTCAGCATGGTTTTCTTCGGAAGGGAAGAAAAGTGTCGTAGATTTTCGGCAGGCAAAGAAACTTCAAGCCTCATAATGGAACTTGCAAACAGTTCCCCAATAATATACTGAAAAAGAGAGCAACGAAGAAAATACGAAGAGCAAATGCTTATTGAGGATAATGGAGCTGAAAGCTAAGCAGCGAGGATGATCTGGCAAGTATTTCTGGTAGATTTCCGAGTAAAACTAGTATATAGTGAAGCAGTGACGTTTAGCTTAATATTAGCTTATATGTACCGACGAAATAATGAATATTTTTTATATGGGTGCATATTTGTGTGCCCAAAAAGTAACAATGTTCTATATGCATTAAGCTGTATACTGTACGATAGCGCGGCTTGTGTACACAAAGAGCCAGCAAATAAAGATAGCAGAGATAAAGGACTTGCCGGCACATATTAAGTTACGCTTCTGGAAGGTTATATGAAACTCGATTTCTTGATTGTTACAGAACAGTCTCGAATTATCAATGAGGTAATAATGAGGAAGCAACGACTCGCCGAGAGGGAATCGCAAACAGATGCTTTAACGAGAGCTGATATTGTAAACAGTTGTAATCAGAACACTGTTGTGGTCATCGACCTTGGTAGATTGTGTATGTGATGTAATGCTGTTACATGAGGATTGAACAGAGTGTATTCTACAGAAATAAAGAACATTTGGAATTTCTGCAACTTGGATATTAATTCTACGAACCCACAAAGTCACATCCTGTTCTCAACTTGCACCATTCTTCAAGCGACTCGTTTAACTCTGTTAGAATTTTCACATGCCAAAATCCCTGTCAGTACCCAAAATAGGAGCCAAGGAAGTTCATTCATGAAACAAAGAGAGAAGTGACTGAACTTCATTTACGTTAACCGGAGTGTAAAACGGGTGCAGTGCAGTGAACACGTGCAGTGAGCTAAGGAACTTCATGCGGAACTAAGTGCACAATTAAGTTATTTTCGTTTGTCGTCATAACTTGCGATCATGTACTTGATTTATGGTGGCTTTTAAAGTTATGACTATGACGTCATGCAACATGTTTGCATTTAGGGTAGCTGTTTGTATGAAACAGCTTACAATTACTAATAATTCTATAGAGGTTACTGCTAGCGGACACTAAACCACACATTTCAGTCGCAGAGAAGAAATAGGACTTCAAAATTTTCAATCCCTCATTACTATATTATTTCTTACACATAGATTTCTTTTCTCGTAACCTTAATTCAGGTGGTCGACGTAAACAGGGCACATACGAAAAATAATGTTTTGATAAAAATGGAAGAGTATGCTTGCTTGATTTACTTATTTGGCGTTTATTTATTCCTAGTACATTATTTTATTGAAACTGAATGATCGGGATAATATAACTAGAATGTTTCAAAACATGAAAGAACAAAGGAAACGTAGTACCTCGCTTTTAGCAGATGTAATGCATTAATTGCAATAAGATTTATTCTTATGTGAACAACAAAATATAGATATAATGGTTCACATTATAACTTTATAAAGAGAATGCAGAGTAATGGCAGTCCACATTTTACTGTTAAGTCTTCATTTATCGTTTCATCAAGGAACACATCATATTAACTCAATGTTTATAGAAACGTCTTACAACGTCTGTTTTCTATTGATTTACGTGCAGACACGAAACTTCAATACTTACTTTTGAGTCTTGAGAAAGTCCTAAAATCCCAAAATTCTGACTGACAATAGGCATCAACAAAGCACAGCAGTTTGCATAGCATAGTTAGCTATCTTTATCCTGGTATGTAGAGGTATTGTCCCACTCCTGTTTTAATCTTTTGCATATGGTATTTGCTATTTTTTTTTACTGAATTTCCATTTTTCGGTTAATTTGTTTACAGATAGAGAAATAACGGACAAAAACACATACAAACGCTGCCAAAGCATATATTTCTGGTGCAATCTGCATTTTGACTATTTTAATGGAACGCAATATTTTCACTGGCCACTCACTATGGATACGTAGTAGTAGAAGTAAACGGTGTATGATTTTTGAAAATTTCAGCTATAATAAATAATATTCGAAATTAATTAACGCTACACAATTTTATGTTCTACCTAAAATTGTATGCTTGAACGAAATCTACATTTTTGTGTAATAGGACTTTGTATGTCTTTTATAGTTTACCGGTCAGTCATATAAAACTACTTTAGAGTGAAGAGTATTTCACAAGCTATTCACAGGAAATGAATGTTTTAGTTCTCCTATAAATCGTAAATGTGTGGTATTTTAAGCAAAATCGTTAGAATTATTTTCCAGCAAATAAAAATCAATTACAATTTTTTTCGTATAAAGAGCAATCTGAGGTGAATCTCTGAACTGAATCTCTGAACTGTTTAATCACTTTTGGTTTTCAGTTATTTTTTCACATGTACACAGAGATATTTTTATTCAAGGAAGCCTAACATGTTCATCGTCACTGGAATCCTGATGTCGACGTTTTTAGTGGGATGCAATATTTTCTTTGGGTATTTAAAGTGAAAGCGAAATAACTTGTTGAACTATTTCACCAATTCTATATATTTATCAAATCAACTTTTATACAAACTCTTTTACACTAATTATATTTTGACGACTATTGTCACTGTTTATCTCTATTTTTTTATTTGTTCCATTTATACCTCACCTTTAATTGCAATGGTCATATCGGCGGCAGTTCTCCTTTGGGACATATCAAAGATGCTTGGTATTCGTTGGGTTTTAATCATTAGATCACGCACACATTCGCACTCTCATTCATACTTCCAGACTCTGGAGAACAGAGAAATCTCCACCCCATCGCCGGGAATCGAATCCGGGACCCCTCGTACGGCAGGCAGGTGTTCTACTGACTGAGCTCTGGGGCCAGTCCTGTTTTTCTCTATTCTTTTTTTTCTGTCTTCCTTTATCTTTGTTTCGTATTTATATCTCGTTGTGACGTCACTGACTCCTACACCTTAATATGACTTCCATCACCCTCTCTCATTTATTAAAGATTATACAACTGTTCTTAAAAATATTTGCTTTTCTATCCACCTATTTAAGAAAACTTTGTAGAAATAACTATTAAACTATATAACACATTTCATTATAGATAAATGGAATAGATGTAGTTAAACTTCTAGATGCTACATGCTGGCCTTAAAATTCTATTCTATGTATTCGCAAAAAATTAATGTCCACAGTACTTTTAAATAATGAAAAGTATTAAATGAACTTAATTATAAATATCGAATTATATCTTTTGTAAATTATACCAGATTATACAGAATTCCTTTCCATTGAAGAGAACTTCATAGGCTGCTCCAATAAAGGTAAACATATATAAACATTTATGTGTCAAAAATGCATGAGCAGGTGTCCTAAAAAAACTGTTATGATAAAATCGCAAGTGTTGATACGTTTTTCATGAGAAGTGTAATTTGGAGCGGAAGGATGATTTTTGAAAACTTTTGCGTCATCGAATCTTTGGTAAACACTGAACTTAAATACGTACCAAGATTGTGTATCCCAGTTTATGCTTCCGATTTATGTTGTCAGATCTTTTGACAAAATCATCGATTTTGGGTGTACCGTATTTGGGTGGCTGGTATACATACTGAGCAGTATGTTGTGTGGTCTACTTATGCAGGGGCTTTGTGTCTTCGACAGCGGATATACTGCGTGACTGCAACACGTAGCTTGATAAAGAACACATGCTGAAGCGTAATAACTACGTGACTCGTGCTCCTTCTTTTAATTAGTTCTTCTAGTATTATTATGAAGCATTTACGATAAACAAACATCAAATTAGATAATACATTTTTAATTTTGGAAACTGTCAACGAAATGGCAGATAATTAATGCTATTTATGGCCAAAAGTTTTCAACAACTCGGTCTTTGTTGAACAACGGTTGCAAATTTTGTTAGAGGATATGGCACGCGACTATTGTCGAGATATGTTCTTTAATAAAATGAACATTCCACACATACAATACGCATACCGAAGGTACTGAATAGAAAATAATGCAATTGATGGATTGTACCACGTAGTTATTGTATGTGTGGTCTTGAGATCTCTGAGTCTTATACCCATGTACTGCTTTCTTTTATTCTACATGAGAGAAGGTTACTTCATGAACAAAATTCGCGCAACAAATACCAGAGAAGTTAGCCGCGCCTTATATTTTTGGAAGGTAGGCCACTCATCAAACGGCATGTGCGCCCTAGTCCAGTTTTACGCTTACTTAACTGTATTCCATGACGTTCTTAGAGAGAGGAATGCGCAAAACTCAGAGGAATAGTGGCTTAAGGGGCAAAACGTACTGCTCGTTAAGGTACACCTCAAAAACATACGACTCTTTACTGAGAGTGTATCCTGGTTTCCAGCCGATTTTACAAACTTTTTATTAGAGTATACATGGCAAAGTAATTCAGTAAACGCCTCGGAAGAAATGGAGCTATCGTATGATCACACTAAGAACGTCAGCTAAAAATAAAATGGCGGATTCTTGTACTTAGAGCAGGGGTTGGCTGCCAAAAATTAGGAAAAAGTTAGAGACACGCCTCATCCATCATGGACCCGTAAAGTCAAAACGCACATATTATTAATTAAAGCTTTATTTACATTTTTGCGTAAACTACGTCACGTGCATCTCAGTTAATGTGCATAAGAGCTTTAGCTATTGATGGAATAGTATTAAAACGCCCGGCATATGTTTAAAACTGTCTTAAAAGGCTTGATTTAGCTTTTAAGACAGGCTTGAGGTGGCCATGCCATAGCGCAAGTCGTACTATTGAACGCAGAACGTGCCTTCAGTCAAGTCCCTAAATAGCTGAATAGGATTATGGACTCTCCTGTGCCCTAAAACCCAATGACACAGATTAGAGTCTTGGAATTGTAATTACTTTTTTATGTTCATCAGAACTTGGAAACCAAATTCACATGCCCATGAGAGCGTGCATTACCCAAGAATGTCATCAGTTAGGGCACTGGCTTCGTTAGAGGAGTCGTGTTCCAAGAATAGAAAAAGGGTAACTCCAGCGACACAAAATATACCGATTTGAAACGACATTTTTAATAGCACAATAATTCTATGTCTTTAAAATTGTGTTTAACTTCCACGTTAAACTCTGATAGTGTAATGTCCTTGTTTTCTGTATTCAAATGTGTATAAATACTCCTTATTTCAATTGTACCTACCTACAGGTGTGCTTAAACAACTACCTACTTGTAGTTCACCAATAAAGAAACACCAGACAATACTATAAAATATAAATAAAACAATTAAAAATAAAAATAATAAATGTTTTCAGAATAATACTTGTAAATTGTGAGTATTAAGTGGTAAAAAACCACAATACCTGTGTAGACGATTTGAACCACTTTCACAGTAGACAGATTGCATCTTATTTTTGTGCTCGGTCTAACTGAGCACTCTAGTAACGTGTGAGATAAGCATTCCCTCTAACGTATTGTATTCGCTGGCTCCAGTAATCATTTGCAGACGTGTAAACGTCAGCTGTCTAATTACGAATATACTACAGGCGATGCGATAGTTCATCGAGTGTTTACCATCCATGTTAAATACGCGGGTAGAATCTAGTAATGGAGTGGATGTTTTCATGTTGAAAAAAGGCGGATTGCATAAAACTCGAGAATAAGGGGCAGTTGACTCACCTGGTATAACTCCTCCCTCTTGGGAAGGGTTGGGAAGTGTCGAATGAAGACGCTCTGTTATGTACAGGGCAGCATGGATCTTACTTTGAAATTCATCCTTGGGTTTCCAGTGCATCACAATAAAGGTTCTTGCAGCTATCAGAAAATAGGCCACCCAACCTACTGCTCAATGTCTATCCTGGTCATCCAGTATGTGGTAGAGAAAGTAAACACACTGAAAAACCACCGTCCATGAATTTACAGTTAACGAGTTGTTTCTAAAGTCAAAGCCCCCCTCCTTATATGCCCATAAATGTTGAAGAAACAACGCTGCTACTAGTCGAAAACGCCCACTACAGGTGAGTATTAATAGAACGTACCGACCCTCCTGGGAAATTACCTGGGCCCAAAAAGTAATTAAATTCGGCATTCACAATTATAGGGACTAACACTCGATCGTCATGAGATACGAGATCTCGCCCGAGTTACTTCCGGGAAGAAACGCAACGGTTAACATAGCTCATCTTGTAAGTGAATAATCATGTGTTATACGGTAATTAATTATCACTATATTTAACTTATTACTATGTGTAAGTAGTTTCGGAAGTCGTTAAGAAACAGAACAAAAAAGTAACCACACCATTACTAATGCCACTGGAACGTGTGTGAAAGATTTATGAAGTGTTTTAGATGTTACATAATCCCCGCATTAATTCCATCGCCCCATGACTCTGACCAATGTAGTCACGTTACTCGCACGTCAACATACACTTTTACATCACTTCCTTTTATAAGGAGCGTGGGTTTGATGCCAGGCGACAATAATTCTTCCTGCGTAGAAGCTATCGCAACTCAACTCAACTTTATATATTTTTACTACTTGTTTAGTTACAAATACATTGCAGTTGGTCACTGTGCATTCACTAAACTGGCATTTCTGGAAGTGTACTGTGTGGAATCCGGGCATCCTTGAGCTTCTCCTTCATATACAAGTAACATCAAGCCCTCTTTAATGTAAATGAAGATTCAAAGTGCCATATTTACAGCGTTCCGATGATACCTGCAACAATAGTTTCAGTTATTTAGAAGCCGCAATGTAAAACATAGGATACCAGGAGATCTTTGGTTCAAATCCCGGCCATGGCATTGAATTTTTCAGGTTGACTCTATCTGTCTAAAACCTTTGTCTATATACGGCTAGTATGAAGGAATGATTAATTTCCATCAATTAACTAAAATAATAAGAATTAAATGATGAAGCCTGGGACTCAAGTACTTAAGATAGTAAGTCGCCATAAACGGTGTATCTCAGATACGAGAGCCCCTAGTGATTTACCGGGAAAATTTATGAGTCAATTAAAGAATTTAATGTCAGGACGCCACGTTGGCCATGATAGCTCAATGGGAAGAGGGACTGGACGGAAACCAGGAGATCCGTGGTTCAAATTCCGGCTATGACATTGAATTTTTCAGGAGGACTTTATCTATCTAAATCCTTAGCCTATATACGGCTAGTATGAAGAAATGATTAATTTCAATCAATTAACTTAAATAATAAGAGTTCCTACAAGTGTAAATAGGATTCATATGGTGAATACTTATACCAAGCCTGGAGTCCATGAAAACATGAAGATTTTTCTCCATTTCATGTTAATATCTGAGTTGCCTAAATTGATAGAAATAGTAAGTTAGGTGGACTACTGGCGTCACCACCCTTCCCCATCGTGTTGGACCCCACAAGGATATGTCTTTTAATTTGTCATTTTTCGATCTAACAGCGTTCTTTTAAAGTGGCACAGGTATTATAATACTACTACTACTACTACTACTACTACTACTACTACTACTACTACTACTACTACTACTACTACTACTACTACTACTATTACTACTACTACTAATACTAATACTAATACTAATACTAATACTAATAATAATAATAATAATAATAATAATAATAATAATAATAATAATAATAATAATAATAATAATAATAATAATAATAATAATAATAATAATAATAATAATAATAATAATAATAATAATAATAATAATAATAATAATAATAATAATAATAATAATAATAATAATAATAATAATAATAATAATAATAATAATAATAATAATAATAATAATAATAATAATAATAATAATAATAATAATAATAATAATAATAATAATAATAATAATAATAATAATAATAATAATAATAATAATAATAATAATAATAATAATAATAATAATAATAATAATAATAATAATAATAATAATAATAATAATAATAATAATAATAATAATAATAATAATAATAATAATAATAATAATAATAATAATAATAATAATAATAATAATAATAGTAATAATAACAGAAATATCCTTCTTTCGAAATTGTTGCAATAATTTTGACTGTGGGCAAATAAGTGATTAGAAACTCTAAACTCAAATAAACCTGCCCAAGTTTTCTTCTTCATCTCCTCCTTCGACTGCTTCTTCCTCTTCTTCTGTCGTATGCGTGTTACATTTACAAAAGTATAATAACACTGAATAAATTAATTTCAATATTAAAACCATCATTTGAACCATGGATCTGCGGATCATTGCTTCAGCCAGCTGAGGCACGATGGTAGCACGCCGTTTTCTTTTCTTTTCTTTTCTTTTCTTTTCTTTTCTTTTCTTTTCTTTTCTTTCTTTCTTTCTTTCTTTCTTTCTTTCTTTCTTTCTTTCTTTCTTTCTTTCTTTCTTTCTTTCTTTCTTTCTTTCTTTCTTTCTTTCTTTCTTTCTTTCTTTCTTTCTTTCTTTCTTTCTTTCTTTCTTTCTTTCCTTCTTTCCTTCCTTCCTTCCTTCCTTCCTTCCTTCCTTTCTTTCTTTCTTTCTTTCTTTCTTTCTTTCTTTCTTTCTTTCTTTCTTTCTTTCTTTCTTTCTTTCTTTCTTTCTTTCTTTCTTTCTTTCTTTCTTTCTTTCTTTCTTTCTTTCTTTCTTTCTTTCTTTCTTTCTTTCTTTCTTTCTTTCTTTCTTTCTTTCTTTCTTTCTTTCTTTCTTTCTTTCTTTCTTTCTTTCTTTCTTTCTTTCTTTCTTTCTTTCTTTCTTTCTTTCTTTCTTTCTTTCTTTCTTTCTTTCTTTCTTTCTTTCTTTCTTTCTTTCTTTCTTTCTTTCTTTCTTTCTTTCTTTCTTTCTTTCTTTCTTTCTTTCTTTCTTTCTTTATTTTGTAATTTACGTCCTCCAACGTTAAGTGATATCGGACGATGAATGGAATGGGTGAAATGATGCTAAAATGAACCCGGGGTCCGGGGTCTTCATCTGGCCCGCTACGATGGTGCTGTTCGGGACGACCAGCCTTGAGGAGGGAGCAGTGTCGTGAAACCCGTATCTACGATCGCGCGGCTTGTTTACACAAAAGGAACTGATAGGCAGGCAGTGTGAAAACAAAGAACCGGCAGACAGAGACAGCATACCGTAAGGGTCTGCCGAGGCAAACAAACTGAGATAAATGGAAATTTATGGACTGATAGAGATTGTTCGGGTTCTGGTTTATTTTCGAATCATGTAGAAATTATCAGCGAGGTATTTAAAATATTGTGACACGCCAGCGGGAGTTGCAAGTTGTGAAACAAGAGTTGTTGTACGACACGTAACAAGAGTGAGTGAATCGCGAGAGGTAAGCAGAGAACAGCTTAGAGTGTTGTAAACTGAACGCTGTTTGTTATTGTCATCGACCTTGGAACATTGTGTTGTGATTTGTGATGTAATTTTGCTGCTACGGAGTGTATTTTTAGAACATTTAGAATTTCGGCAAATTGGACTTTTTAATTCTACGAACCCTCAAAGTCACAGTATGAATTAAAATGTGAAGGTGTGTGTGCTCAAATATCCAAAAAGCTCAAAGACCCAAAACCCACGTATAGCACAAGTTAAAATCATTGCCTGTGGGCGATATGTTCCAAAGAATAAAGAGTTAAAGGCAGGATATAAATAGAACAATAAAAAAGAATGACGTTATATTTTCCAATTTTGTTCCATTTTTTTCCGATTAGCTATGAGTTGTTCTGATGCAGAATCAGCAACGTACCGTTCTTTCTCTCGAGAAGTGTGTTTAGCCTCCGCTAATAAGGAACCATTGCTCCACGTGCTTATGTTTACTTGGTTTTCCATGGCTACAAGAAGCGCAGTGCTCACTAATCAACATTGAGCAGAGTGCTTGTTTATTTCTGCACGTTTGCTGCCACGCCTTCTCAAGAAGGTTGAATGGATCATGCTTCCGCTGCCCTAAAGACGCTTCATGGTAATTTCCTAGTGCATAAAGATGCAAATTAATGCAATAAAGATAATAATTATTTCAACAACGTACAAGCTTCCTCTTCCTGAATAACAAAAGATGTTTGTCAATAACAGACTCCAAATCATCTTTAGTTTTTGAACGTCGCATTGCCACATGTGAGAGTTAAGTCAGTGCTGCCACTTTGGGAAACTCATACTTTCAGTGAGGTTTGCGCTTTCACGTTTTGTGAAAAGAATGTAATTTTCGTCTTTAATCTTTATTCAAGTATGGATATGAGACATTAAAAAATATTATGTTAGGAGTCTAATTTGGGATAACATCTCAGAAAATTGTAATACATAGGCACCTTCTCTCAGGTTCCCATACTTTGCATTATTTATCAAATGCACACTCTAGTGTTCGAGTTAACGTTTTGTAGAAATAGTAGTGAGGCATGAACCGTAAGAAAAAACGAGAAGAATAAGATGCAGCGGCAGAGATGAGATACTTACGATCAATTAAGGGATGTACGAGAAAAGACTATATCACAAATGAATTAAAGAAGAATTGGAGGTGTAACCGTTAATAGGGGAAATACAAAGACATAGAAGCAAATGTATTGAATACCTCCATTGAATGACAGAGGAGGAATACCAAAACAAGCTCTTAATTTTAGATCTAGATGACGAAGATTAATAGGACGTCTCCAGAAGAGATGGCTTCAAGACACTTGCGACCGGAACCCAATCCGTGAGGAAGAAGAAGAAATAATAGTACAACACACAGGAAGCCATATTAGCTGTCGAACCAGAAATGGAAAGGAGGTAGCACTGATATAATAAACATTCACGCCATATCCATCAGTATACTAATAAACATTCTACTGTCTACTGTCATTCATTATCGCGCGACATGGAATAGCTTGCTTAAATGGGCCCTAAGGGAGTCATTACCTCATGACTGGAGCCCGTATTTCTAAGCGAAGTGCCTATAAATAATGTCACCCGAGCGTCGGAACACCCTATAGAGTGGGCAAGCAGGAGAAGGGTCGGCGTTCGCCTCGCCCCCTCGTTTGTCTTATAGCGTTAAGAAGGGATGGCTGGGACAAAAAACATCACTGCGCCGTCTCTTTCTGTTCCACCTGTGTTCTCGAACTTACGGGATATTTCCTCTAATTGAGAACCTTCCAGATCGGCAAGTGGATCCTATATAAACAGCACGTCGGGCAAGAGGAGTCAGTCAGAGTTCTTGGCAATCAGCGTAAGAGTTCAGTGCTAGTGTAAGGACGAGAAGACTGTGTATGTGCATCGGAGTTTACGTAATCGCGAGTGCAAGTGTAACTTTAACGGACGAACTGGTGAATTGTAATTGTGTGCAGTACGTAATTCTGTGTAATTGGCAAGTGCTAAACTGTAAGTCGGTGGAAATAAAGAACATGGTTGAGTTTGTGTAATTGGACTTTTCATTTCACAAACCCACAAAGTCACAATAATTTTTTTCTGAAATACTGAATTTGCTTGCTTATTTTGAGATTTTTAATGAAAGTATTTCATTTCATCCAAATCATGCAAATTTAAAAGTAATTTTACACTGCTAGCCATCATTTTATCATTCACGGTTTACATCATCTCGCTGAAACTGTTAGGAGCCAATATAAACAAGTGGATCTTCCAGCGTAAAGAAAGTGTTGGTACTGAGTTCCAAACTTTTATGAAGTCCTTCCAAATTTGTCTTTATCTCCTCAGCCAGTTTTAACTCGATTAAACTCTTGTTTAAAGGCTGTCATAGTACGGAGAACATTTCAATGAAGTAAAAACAGTGCTGTACTCCTTAGATGCAGAAGATGCAAGCAGCTTTGCCACTATACAGGAATGTTTTGCAAATACTGACATTCAAGATAAGATAGAATACATCCATAGCCGTTTCTCCAACATTCCTGGTATTATAATAAAGGTGGAAGCTCGAAGGGATAT
Organism: Mantis religiosa; assembly: GCA_030765055.1. NCBI lineage: Eukaryota > Metazoa > Arthropoda > Insecta > Mantodea > Mantidae > Mantis > Mantis religiosa. The sequence continues at coordinate 121,780,096 of CM060954.1, read as the reverse complement.
TCATTTTCTTTGATGGGTGAAAATTCAGTAACGTTGTCTTCAGAGACTCGCGGTTTTGCTGAAACTGCCTTTGAAAATCCCTAGTTACGAAACACAGTGTAAAATTTCTAAAACGCTGTCTGGTACAGAAACGTACATATATCGAATGGGAAGAAGAAGAAGAACTGTGGTGCTTTTCACATGTTTCAGTAACGTCATACGACGGTGAGAGATCCTTTTCACTGTATACAAAAATTCTACACTGACAAACGCAGGAGCTTCACACAAGATAACCTCAAGGTTCATTCCTCCTATACTGTGACCAGCTTAAGTAAGGTAAAAATTCTGCGTAACAATATACTTAGAGAGTACGCATCGGTGGTTGGCTAGTTGATGAGGCACTGGACTATTGATTCTAAGGCCATGGATTTGAATCCAGTTCTTAAGTGCACTTAGAAACCACAACCTCATGTCATAAGATTTACTAGCATGTAAACAAACTCCTGTGGGATGAATTTACAGCAAACCGGCAGTATTGATATGTATGATGCATGGAATTTCAGGGCAACCACACAGCGAACCAGTTTCGCTTTAACTTACGGTTTCCTTCTTATATCTACAGCGAAATGTATGTATGTATTTATTTCACTGCAATTGGGTACTACCCGGTGGCAGAGTTAAGAATACAGATCAAATTACAAATACTAGATTTACAACAATAACACAATAAACAATACAAACATGATATTATTTTAACTTTAGTCACTTAAAACATATCTAATTAATTCTCTATTTACATATTATATACCATTGTAATTTAAAAGTTAAACTATAAACCATCTAGATTTTTTCTAAATTTCTTCAGCGACAGGGGACAGCCCTGAAAGACTGCTACAGGCAATTCATTCCATTCTTCAATGTCTAAATGTGCAACAAAGCTTTATCTCTACAAGGAGTGATTATAATAATTAATTTTAATAAGAACAGTTTGTAGAAGAGTGAGTGAAGAGAATAATGTGAATGGAACACATTTGAACTGCATGGCAATATTTACTTTGTGGAAACGTTGAGTCAGACTGAAAAATTCAATGCCATAGCCGGGATTTGAAAGAACAATTAATTTCCAATATTTACTTTACTAACGTACGCTGATGTGGAGAAATACGGATGACTAGAATGTTAATCGCCCGGGTAATTCGCAAGGATCTCGGGTGTCACATGCCAAACAACAAATGAGGATGTATTGCGAAACCAAATGAGAAATGAACAATTACATAATACATCCAATACATAATTATAGGCTTATATCACAGGGGTGTTCTGCAAACAGACGGTCAAAATGTGATCTACGTAATCCGCTTTGGAAATTCGTTTTTGCTCCGTTTTTACTCTTGCCAGATCTGGAGCTGCGTTAGGTATTAGTCCAAGCCGGCTGTGCAAGGGATCCCGGGTTCGATCCAATGTATACGAGTTAACACCATCGATATGTTCCAAAGGAGAACGGCTGCTGTTATGACCACTGCAGTTAAAGGCGGGATATAAATGAAAAAAAAAAGAAGATACTTTTCATGTGTTACACTTCAACATAAAATTGTCGGCAATGAATAAATCAGACACTGTGAATAACTGTTTCATAACAGACAGGCTATATTCTTGAACATCTCCTGGAGATGCGGTTGTGGGCTGAACACTTGAAAACAAAAAATAAAATTTAAACCTTAGGCACTTGGTCTTGTGTCAGTCTCCCACAAATTAATAGCAGGACAAGGATCATGTTAATGCAAATTTTATTCTTGAAGACTCACAGAGCTTCATAACAGATATTCTCGCCATTTTACAATGTTTAGATTACTGGTAGTGGACTACAACCTACTGGAATGTTTGTTGTGTGCATTTCGTATGAGTTTTGAATATTTTTACTCTTTTTATCATTCTTATATTTACATCCTATTTTTGTAACAGTGAATTTACATCTGCATGCTCATAAATTACATGTTTCTTGTTTCTTCATTAACGATAAACATTACCTTAGCTATTCGGGGCAGAACAAAACAGGTTGCAGTAAGGAATGCGGGTGATCACGTTGATGTAATCTCTGTGAGTATTGCGTCAGGGTTATGTTTTGCGCAAATAATCCAAATCTCCTAAAGATTTTAACTTAGTTAATTTTTGTCAGAAAATGCACAGTACTAAACTTTATGGTAGTGTTTCAATGATTAATTACATACAAATTCGTTCTAAGCGATTCTCTGATCTACTCAGCGCTATTAAGATATCTTGGTGTTCCTTTTCGTTTTAAATCTGTTCTGAAAGATACTACAGCTTTCATGAAACCTCAAGTATTAATTTTGTACCCAATTTTAAACGCTTTACAGATACGCAAAGTGAAATTTGTAGAGTATATATTTTATGAACGTATGTAGTCTTTGGAAATTTATATAGCAATATCATACCATAACATAAGCATATTGCAATATATCTGCGTGCTTTTAGGTTATTATTATTATTATTATTATTATTATTATTATTATTATTATTATTATTATTATTATTATTATTATTATTATTATTATTATTATTATTATTATTATTATTATTATTATTATTATTATTATTATTATTATTATTATTATTATTATTATTATTATTATTATTATTATTATTATTATTATTATTATTATTATTATTATTATTATTATTATTATTATTATTATTATTATTATTATTATTATTATTATTATTATTATTATTATTATTATTATTATTATTATTATTATTATTATTATTATTATTATTATTATTATTATTATTATTATTATTATTATTATTATTATTATTATTATTATTATTATTATTATTATTATTATTATTATTATTATTATTATTATTATTATTATTATTATTATTATTATTATTATTATTATTATTATTATTATTATTATTATTATTATTATTATTATTATTATTATTATTATTATTATTATTATTATTATTATTATTATTACTATTACTATTATTATTATTATTATTATTATTATTATTATTATTATTATTATTATTATTATTATTATTATTATTATTATTATTATTATTATTATTATTATTATTATTATTATTATTATTATTATTATTATTATTATTATTATTATTATTATTATTATTATTATTATTATATTATTATCATCATCATCATCATTATTGTATAAAATTGTTCATACAACAAAAAGTTACATATTCTCTGATATCAAGGTGAGTCACCTGGATAAGATTTTTCCGGGGTTTTCCCTTACCTTGTAAGACTAATGTCGGATAACTCTAAGCTCCATGGACCCCGACATTCGTCTATCAGGATAAGGGAAAACTCCGGAAAAGACATTATCCAGGTAATTCACCTTGACCGATATTCGAACTCAGGACCTCTTGACCGTGAATCAGAAATACTACCATCTACGCTACCGAGGTGACAAATCCAAGTTTATACTGTTACTATGTGGGTTCGTAGAATTAAAAGTCCAAGTTGCAGAAATTCAAAATGTTCTTTATTTCCGCAGAAACACATTTTGGTCAACCCTTACAGTAGCAGAATTACGTAACATACACAATTACAATCTATCAAGGTCGCCGTCCACAAACAAAAGAGTTCACTTTCAAAACACTGCTGCAGGCACATGATCCAGTTCCTATTACAACTCTCCTATAAACTAGCCAGGGCTTCCTTTTATACACGGCCATTCATGATTCCAGACGGTTGTGGAATGTTCTCTATTAATCAACATGTCACTAGAGCTTTCTAGTTATCTATCTTTATCTGTTTAAGCAAACATTTTATCTCCGCACTGCATTATCTGTCCCTTATCTCCGCGCTACACTATCTGCCCCTTTGTGAGTGTCAGCCGCACTTATCGAAACAACGGGCTCGCGACAATATATATAAGAGCAATGTTGGAAACAAGGTATTTATTGATGTTTTGGTTTTTGAGAAACGATTTATAAACTATGAGGAACAACCTTTTAATTATTTTAGTGTGATAATTTGATATTCTAATTGATATTTCTCAATCATAAGCAATAAAAGAAACTCTTCAAAGCATTTCAATATGTATAGTTCTGGATGTTAAAATTTGAAGGAAATTTAATAAAGTTTACACCATATGAACATTTTGAACATGTAAAATCCCAGAAGAAGAAAAAAACCGATATTAAGAAAACCAGCTTGAAAATTCTAAAAGGCTCTCTGTCCTTGGGCAAAGGTGGGTTGGAACACGTGTGAATTTATGTCTAATGATTAGTAATAGGCACCAGATACGAATATGAAGCTACATAATTTTTTCTTAATAATAGGCCTATTAATACAAAATTTACCTTCTGAAGAATTTTACTGAGTTATGTACAGTTTAAGAACAGTTATTTGAGCACAGTGAAAAGTACTGTACTTCTTATTTTCAATGCTATATTTGTGCCTTTTTATATTTTATAGCACAGTAAATTGAAGACTACTGTTCTGCCCTATATTTCTTAAATGTAAGGAGGTGTTCTGTTGGTACATTGTTGATGGGAGTCCATCGTTTTATTGTGATGTCATTCATTACAAATTGAATTTCAGCCTCAGGTATAACACCTGAATACAGTTTAAAATAACATAATAACGGAATCTGTAATCCAGACCGAGTAGAATCCCTAAAACTGTTGCATCATTACGTTAATTACGTTACTCTATGAATAGTAAGTATACTTTCATTAAAAACTGTGATTAATATTAAATGAAGTATGATATTAGGAATTTCATACGTCTCAATGAATGTCAAAGCGTAGGAAATTAATAACGTTAATTAACCGCTTAGCCCGTATTAATTACTTACTATAGGACCTTCATTTAATATTTAATTAACCTGGTACTCAAGTGCTTAGCACCTATATATAAAGGTCATAGTATTTACTGCATATATTTCGACATTATTTACGTTCTTATTACATGTGGAACAAAAGCGGTTTATTGGTGGGATGTAGGACAGGCTTGATGGCTGTGATATAAAGATTCAAGTGCACTAGATGACCATCACTGTCTTAGTCCCCATTCACAATAAATACTAAAAGCAAGCATAACGTAAATTGGATGCCTATCTGGCATGCATTGGAATTGCACAGTTTACAGTTAATTACAATTAAACATAAATAGAAATACAGGGTCATCGAAGAAGGTTCCAGTAATTAAAACATCATAGCTCAGGAAGTATTTGAGATACTAAAACAAGTACTTTTTGTTCAATTCATCAACTCAATTTTAAACGACTTTAGGATGTTACTATGTGCGCTCTGTTGGTTGCTCTGCAAACACCCAGGCAGTAGTCGATTTCGCCCAACAGCGCCAGATCATAGGCGTGATTGCTGCAACAGCATCCGTGCCTTAAATGTTTCACGTCATTTATTGGATTACTGCACACAATATTTTCTAAGTATCCCCATAAAAAGGTCTATGGGTGTCAAATCAGAGCTTTCTTAGGCCATAGAATAGGACCAGCTCTACCAATCCACTGATCAGGGAATCTTGCTAAATTTTGTAAGCGTGAAGACGTAAACGCTTGTGTAACACATTTTGAATTGTCGACTTAGGTATTCCAATTTGTACACTTCGCTTCTCAATTGAGCCATATACGTTCCACTGTTTCGTCACTCGTTCTAGGACGTCCGGTGGACTTCTGGGACGTTAATGCCGCCAATTTCCTGAAACTTTTCATACCATCGTTTAATGCTAATGAGGTGATCCCATTAGCACGAGGGGAGCACCACCAAAAACACATCGGAAAGTGCGCTGAACAGTTAAAACAGTTTAAAATTCCACTAACCAAAATTCCACAACACGCAATGAGCTTTTGCTGTTTAAGGGAGAAGTCAAACGAGATCCTACTACTAAAATATATAATGTGAATATAAAAATAAACAAAATATTTAAATATTTTGGTGTAGATTTAGATGGATAATTACTTCTATACAGCCATTTGTAAGAGAAGTATGTTAGAGAAAAGGCAGTAAATGTCGTTATGAAATTAGCGTCCATTGTACAAAAGAGCTATAGAATTCCTTTCACAGCAACAAGGAAATATCATATGAGTTTTGTAATAGATATTATAGGATGGCGCAAGTACAAGGGCACATGCTTTAAGGGTCAAATCCTGTGCAAAGCCAAATATTACTTCGCAGCAGCGGAGCTACAAAACGGACATCTACTTTGGCCCTACTAATAGAAGCGGGAATTTGGCCTATCATTAAATTAAGAGGTGCAAATTCCTGGCTAAAGATGGAAGAATATGGGAATGTTTTTAAAATTATTGCGAAAAGATGCAGTACAAAGAAAGAAGTGGAAAATTATTTTATTACAGGAGTGGCAAGAAGAGTTGGAAGAAGAGTACATATTTTATATCCGGACATTAAAGAGAGGCTAAAATTGGAACATAAAACCAAGAAAAGGATTTTTTTCACTTTGTTAAAGGACATGGTCCATATAATGTATTTAAAAGAATAGGGAAGAAGAGCTCAGAGCAATGTAACTGTTTATATTCGCCTGAACATGTTATTTTTGAGTGCAATAAATATAGTGAACTAGTAGAAGACGGCCGAAGGAAACTTCAAGGAAAATGTTTATGGAACTTCTTAAGAGATGCAGAAGATTGTGCACATTTAGAAAATATGTCTCAAATAACATCCGTTAAGGCGTCAGGGTGATATATGACCCGCGACAAAATACTTCAAGAAAGAAATGTAGGAACATTTGATCTACGAGTAAAGAATATTACGAGATCGTCGGAGGGAAATAGGACCAAGGGAAACTGAAGATACAAATAACCGGACTTGAAGACCTAATTTAAGACGCACAACTGATAAATAGAAGACGCCAGTTATGGATATCGGAAAGAACAGCAGAAACTATAGAAAGAAGGAGAATCCCAGGAGAGCCGGAAGAGATATATGAAGAGTGTCAGAGCTCATAGACAGAACAGGTTATAAAGAAGAGGAAACAACCCGGGTACCTGGAACTGATGAACTAGCTCCATCTATTGATGTCAGTCCCTTTAGGAGATAGATACTAGTAGAAGGACGCTTTGGATACCAGTTGCAGAAGGGTAAATTGTAGGAAACAGTATTTCGTAGTTATAGCAATTAATTCTGTAGTAGAAATGTATATTTGATTTATATTATTGGTGTAAAAGTAAAGTAGAAGAAAGACTGTTTTAGATAGATTAGATGAGTAGATTTGCAAGGTTACTGGAATGCAGTAATCTGTAGGTTTAGTTAGTTGGCTAAGGTAGCAAGTAGATTATATCTGCAACATTTGTAAATTGTTTTGTGTAATCGATTTAGAAATGACTAAAGTTAAAAATGAAGCTTGGATGATAAGGCTTGGCATAGATTCCAGAAATCGGGCTATTAGATGTGCAGATTTTATTTTATTTTGTGTTTTCTGCTGAACTGTCGCCATTGCAATCACATTATCTGGTAAAACAGTGTGACCATACTCGTTCTGTATATCGGCTGAAGTTCAAGGTGGAGTACAGTCACATCTAAGAAAACTCGATGAGTTCCCGATTAGTAAATTACAACGGGATAGGTGATTTTGTGAAATTGCTGCAGCCTTTTTCGATTACCCTTTATTAAATAAATGGAAACTTAGAAGCTTGCAAGTTCCAAGATTTCTACGTCAAACCTAAGCAACTAGCCAGTCGGAGACCTATTCTTATCACGTGATTATTCTACCAACTCATATTAGATACTAAAATGATATGCGTTAATTTTCTAATTATCTTTCTATGTAATGTAATGAGCCATAAATTACTGCCATGTTTGCAAAAATCGCGGTAAAGTACCAACTATTTGTATAAATTTTCCTTCTTTACTACGGAGAAGTTATTGCATTTTGGATACCGAGATCTCAGTGAAAATATACTTTTTAGGTGCTTCGAATTTCTAAAAGAAAACACATTTTTAAAAAGTTTCGTGTGTAGGAGAGAGGGACAGCATAATTAAAAAACGAGAAGTCGGATAAAATGAAACTTAGTATTTAAGTTTTCAATGTTCCAAGGATGTGATACCAAGATCTTCAAAAAATCCTCATTTCAAGTTGCCCTTTACACGGAACATTTTTTCGAATTTTTTTACTTAAAACGGCGTTGACTATTTTTATTTAAATAATGTGACTTTGTGGGTTCGTAGAATTAAAAGTCCAATTTGCAGAAATTCAAATAGTTCTTTGTTTCCGCAGAACTACGCCTTGGTCAACCCTTATAGTAGCAGAATAACGTCACATACGCAGTTACAATCTTCCAAGATCGCCGTCCACAAACAAATAGTTCACTTTCAAAATACTGCTGCAGGCACACGATTCTCAACTTCCAATTCGACTCTGTTTACAACTCTCGTTACGACTGTCCGATAAACTAGCCACGGCTTCTTTTATATACGACCATTCATGTTTCTGGTATGAACAAGAAGGCACTAGAATCTTCTAGTTAACTAACTTTATCTGCCTTGGCAAGCCTTTTATCTCCGCGCTATCTTTATCTGTTTCGGCAAGCTCTTTGTGTGCGTCGGCCGCGCTATCGCGATAACGGGTTCGCAACAATATAATATTATGGTTCGAGGTTCGAGATATTTTTATAGAAAATGGAATGTAGGCATCTGACTATCGTTTTAGGCTACTGTATTTTTCCCTTTTACCTGCAATGAAATGTGCAAGTAATATAACAATTTCTACAAAAGTTTATCTCTACCAACATAAATCATACAGAAAAATAAGCCTTCATAGGAATATCCTGTAGGAACACGTGAGTACAACATACCTTTTTGTACACGAGTTCAAACCTCTGCCTCTTTGCCATGGAAGGACAACCCACATTCCAGGAAAGCAACTCCCATTCAGAAAGGTGTAAACGTTAACATTAAAATGAAAGCTGAGGAGACAGATTAGTGCTAATGAGACGGTTCTAGAGGTGCTCCTCCCTAAAACCAAGTCTCATATTTATTCATAGATGGTCTACATGAACTTTTGTTGCACACAACGCATTTACCGCTGGGTTTTCCATCACGTTTCTACATAATTTGGAATAAATTAGTAAAATTCTATATCATCATGTCTAGTTTTGGTCAAAATGTTTCCAAAACTGCTTTAGTCTTATTAAAGATAAAGTTGTATTAAATGCGAGCACGTTTATGATTGTTTCAGCTGCACGTGGGTTGTTTGCCTCTAGGGTTCAATATGTTCTCTTGATTACAGACAATGGTAAAGGGCTCTGCTCGACCTTTAGATCATAATCTCCAATGAAGGCCAACAACTTGTTTAAGAATATAACTGGTGTTGTGTTGTGTCTGTGGGCTGAGGCACACGTAGAACCGTAAGATATCTCCAAAGGTAACGTTTACCTGCGGGGGAATATCGTAGCGTAAGTAGAACTAGAACTATTCCTTACTGTTGACATTAAATGATGCACTGGTCACTTTGGGAAGAAGAGGTCGATTAGTTCAACAGTAGCATTCCAGAGGCAACTATAGGAAAAGAGTTTAAACTAGGGATTTCTTTTTTGTTTTAATTCACGTCCTCCAACGTTAAGTCATATCGGACGATGAATAGAATCAGTGAAGTGGTGCTCAAATGAGTCCGGGGTCCATAGAGCTTAGAGTTACCCGTCATTTGTCTTTCAGGATAAGGGAAAACCCCGAAAAAGCCTCATCCAGGTAACTCACCCTGGCCTAGATTCAAATTCGGGACTTCTTGAACGTGAGGTATACATGCTATAAACTAGGGATGGGTCGATACCATTTTATCGATACACGATAACGCCATTTCTATTTCTAGTTTCAATACAAAATAAAATGTTGGGAGAACCATGTAATGACAATAAAATTAATTATGTGTACATATTTAATGAGACAAAAATTTAAAACTGTCTGTGCACATACTTTTAAACTCCACATTAAACATTTGAAAGTAAAATACGCTTTTGTAACATTCCAATTTTTTAAGCTTTTGTTAAAAAACACACAAACATTCTCATTCTTTCGGGGTCAATTTTCTGTCATATACAGTTGTTTCAAAACGTCACCGAACGATAATAGCCGCTGCGTAGTTTATAACTTAACTAGTCCGAGTTTCGGTGTTGCAGCTTTGAGATTCTCTTAGGAATAATTTTAGCAGCATTAAATATTACATGGTTTTGTGATTAGGCAGCCAGAAACCAGCGAACCTCAAAAGTTGCTATTGGGGCATGCTGGCCACGAAAACAAAAGCATTACTCCTTGCTATTTATCAGTGACCCTAGCCTACCTTTCAAGTAATGGGGCAAAGGGCAGTTACTTGTGCAAAAGTCGACTAATAACTCCGACAGTTGCAAAGTTGCTCTTCAGTGTAAAACTACACATTCCGTCCTAACAGGGAGGATTTTGCGCGTACTTAGATAGCAAACCCAAGCAATATGGAACGCTATACGAACGCCAAAATGATGGATATGGTTTTGATGGATGGAAGAGCTGAAGGGAGTTCATCGAATGCATGATTAATTTAGTTTCATTAAGAATATGAATTGTAAAAATAGTTACATCTACGATAGTTTTTATTTTTTTAACTTCAGAGCATTTTGTTATGATCTTAATTATACAGTACTTTCAACCAATTACTGTAAAATCAACAGCTTCCTCTTCAGTTACAAAAGCATTATTTAGTAATATCAAACAACTGAAAAAGAATGTTTGTCTCATTGCATAAGTCATTTAATTTTGGTTAACTTCATGTACAATTTTTTGATATTGCTCTCTGTTCTTTTTATTATTTAATGCTTCCATCCTCAATCTCACTAACATTAACATCCCTCTAAGAGGTGTAAGTTGCATATGTCCACCAGCTTATTTTGTATCATCGACTGTTGTAATGGAATTTTGGAACACGTTAAACACTCATAAGCAAGGCCACGCCGTGGCTCAGTGGTTAGACCGCTTGGCTCTCACCAAGGCGGCCCGGGTTCGATCCCAGGCGACCACAAAGTGAGATTTGTGGTGGACAACACGGCGTTGGGGCGGGTTTTCTCCGGGACCTCCGGTTTCCGCCACCATTTCATTCCACCGGTGCTCCATCTACATCTCATGCATCATCAGTGTCACCGCCTGCAGTGCCGTATGTAGTAAAAGCGGGCGTTAAACACTAAAATACTACACTACACACACTCATAAGCAATAATTAAGCAATAGCTTCCTTATTGCGATTTCATAACCCACAGAAATTCTTAATAGTAGCAAGCTACTACGGAGTATGCCGGTTTGTTTACAAACAGTTACAGCACGCGGCACTACGTGTGACCTATACCTGCGAACTCCGACAGCGTGAGGCACGCGTCGTTGTTCCTGTCACTGCCTAATCCACGCTCATTCTGGAGCATTTTTTATTCGGCTCTATTGACGTTAAAAACTAACTATATGTGTCACAGAAGCTGAGCAACTACTTCTATATATTCGTTTGGTGTCGTTTTGAAACACCTTTAGGAGTATATTTTTTCTTTGTTGTAGTTCTGGGAATTGTGTATTTGTTTTCCAGTAATCCAGGGCACTAGTAAGAGGAGTGACAAATCGTAGTTGAGATATGCAATGATTTCTTCTTGGGAATTGTTAACCTGCAGTGAATCTGACATACGATTATTAGAGACTTTTTGCCACAGCGTGTTTTCTGATACGGTATCGACTATTGTCATGTGGCTTGAATACAGTAGATATTGTAGCGTTTGTTACTGAATCAGAGTCTTTGCACGAGTCATTGAATACGATACGTTAATGAGAACAGAAAGTGGAGCAATTACTTGATATCGCAGCATTCGGTGGCATTTATGAAGAGTTATTGGGAGATATGATAATTCATAATATTAACAGACAAAGAAATGTCCCCCAAGGAGGCGTGGCAATTCGGTGACTAGATTTAAATCAATTTTCAGATGAAGAATGCCAACTCTATTTTCGTTTTGTTAACATAGCTCTACCACGGCTAGTAGAGACTTTACATATACCGCCTAGAATTGCAACAAGAACAATATTCTGGTAGAGGTAAGTTTGAATAAACAATTTACATCGTTCATATGGATATATAATAGGTTATGTTGTACTGACAGTACATTTACTATTTCAGGAGTGGAAGGTTTATGCATATATCTTCGGCGCCTAGTATATCCCAACGGGCTGTCTAATTTGGAAGCAGTTTTTGATTTATCTTTTTCATATTTATCAGCAATAGCCAATGCAACGATGAATATAATATATAGAAATGAAGGTCACTTATTAACAAATCTAACTAACCTAACAGGGTTTGACAGAAATAAATTGCAATATTATGCACATGCTGTATCATTTAAAGGAGCACCTATAAGAAATTGTTGGGCATTTTAGGTAGATGGTACAGCTTGAGAAGGTGATTCGTGTGCTCCCTTATTGTACGGAATGATCTTTTTCCAGTTGCAGCTACCATTACTTGCAACTATTTCTTTCCATACCTTTGGATCTTTATATGAATTGGTTGAAATTATCTCCCGCGTCAATATTAGATCATTAATGGTAAAGTGTAATCTTTCTTGGTTCATATTGTAAGAGAAATGATAACCGTGAAGCCTCATTTAAATAGTGAACTATACCGTGTACGGTTTTCAGTTAGCTGTTTCTGCGCATGTGCAGAACATCGCTCACATGACACACGTTTACGGTAACTGCCAAGAATGTGGGCAAGAACTCCTTTTTTTTTGCATAATATTACGTTACAGGTACCATATTCCTGGCAATTTCTAGGGCTTTGCAATGATGTATTTGCAGCAATAATGTTTTGTGATTTAAAAATAAAATACAAATTGTAGAATACCACCGAAATATGGAAAAATTAGTGAGTTAATTTTCTGAAGTATCGTTCGATGACGATACCCTGCAAGTATTGTGATTATCGAGGTATTGCAAATATCCAGGACCCATACTAGTTTAAACATTATGAACATTTTAGTTTTTAAAAGTCATATTTTTTATGAGAGAGAGTTGATTCCGAGGTAAGGTGCGAGGCTCGCACTTGGAGGTCCCGGCTTCGAGTTCCGTCGACCACCCACTTTGACCTTGGGTTTTTCGTGGGTTTCCATGGTCAGCAGATGAATGTTGGGGTCATTTCTCATATATTGCGATTTTCTTTCCATTATTTGCCGTTCATTCGCTTCCTTCTCATCATCATATCATTTTCCTTCATGCTTCAGGCATTACTGCTTGTTGCAGTCTACATAACTTATTTGATTGGTTTCACCATTTTCTTGGTCTTCCCATGCTCCTTTTCCTACTGGTCTATAGTTTATAAAATAGCGTGGTAACCTCTCTTTCTCCAGTTTTTGTACATGTGTTACCCATTTACTTCTATATTCTTGTACTCTGTCATTCAGGTCGGATATCTTTATCTCTTCACGTATATCTTCATCTCCTTTGTGGTCCATTTTTATATATCTCGCTTTGCATCTTAGAAATTTCATTTCATTTGCCTGAAGTTTTCTTTTATCTTTTTTCAGTTATGACCCATACTTCGCTGCCATATAGTATTTTAGGTACTGACTGTACTTTGTAACATTTTAGAATGGTATCTTTACTTGCTTTATTTCTTAGACTTCTTTTTATTGTTCAATTTATATAGTTGAATGTTTCTGACTTTTAATTATGTCTGTTTCTTTCTTATATGACATGTAATAACCCAAGTATTTGAACTCGTCTACCTGTTCCATATTATTATTTTCCACTACAATTTTAGATCTAATACTCTGTTTACCTTTGAAAGTCATCACTTTACTTTTATTTGGAGATAATATTCATGTTAAACTCCTTTAAAATTTTGTTTACCTCGTGTATTGCCCTCTGAAGATTGTTTTCTGAGTTAGAGATAATAAGCCCGCCTCGGTAGCGTGGTGGTAGCGTGTCTGCCTCACGTTCAAGAGGTCCCTAGTTCGAATCTCGGTTAGGGTGAGTTACCTGGATAAGATTTTTCCGGAGTTTTCCCTTATCTTGAAAGACGAATGTTGGGTAGCTCTAAGCTCCATGGACCCTGGACACATTTGAGCATCATTTCACCCATTTCACTCATCGCCCGATATGACTTAATGTTGGAGGACGTAAAATTATATAAAAAAGACTTTCAAGAGGTCCCAAGTTCGAATCTCGGTTAGGGTGAGTTACCTGGATAAGGGTTTTTCCAGGGATTTCCCTTATACTGGAAGACGAATGTCGGGTAACTCTAAGCTCCATGGACCCCGGATTCATTTGAGCATCATTTCACCCATTTCATTCATCGTCCGCTATATAAGTTATACGTTGGAAGACGTAAATTACGAAAAAAGAGTTAGAGATAATAACCAGGTCATTTGCTTCCTTTTCAGTTATTTCTAGGTATCGCGGAAAGTGACATAAAATGTCATGGACACTTACTCTAAGGAAAGAGCGTGAATACTAGACAGATGCCAATTCAAATATTGTTTATCCGCAGCTATAACAGTGACGGTTTTTACATGCCAGGAACGTTTGGGACTTCGAGCCTCTATGGCATGTTTGCCTACTGCATGCAGTCTACCGTGGTTCCTTCACTTCATCCCTTCTTCCTGGAAATGTTAGCCACAATAAGTCTATGCAAGTCGCAGTGTGCGAGGTGTCCCCTTACGTTATATAATAATCTGTATTTTGTGGTGCTTTAACAAAATGTATCTATCCATAATTTAGTTTACTTTTACTTCACCCCTCTCTCTTAGTTTTAGTGAGAAGAATTTATTATATTCGACCCAAAATTGTCGATGACAGGATTCCCCGAAAACACCACCCACCTGAAACAAAGATAACACATTGGATGAATGCTTTGGTGGGCCTGTTCAGTATCAAGGTTGGTGTATCCGTATACATCATCGTCTTGCTTAGAAAATAATCGTTTTAATAAATACATTAACAGAATCTATGCCTAGAAATACAGTATGGTAGCGATATAGACCGAATCAGAGACACAGACGTACCGAGATGCTCTAAACAGCAAGCATTGCAGTATCATTTGATCGTTTCTGATCTCTTAACAGCTCTGTTATACTTACAGCTTTGGTATTCCGCGGAATAACATGTACATTAAAATATCGATACATATTGGAGATGACAGAGAATCTAATACTACTCTTTTAGAAAATTATCATTGGTTAAACGACTTGGAATGCTTATTTTATTATTTGCTATAGTTTATTCTTGGGTACTAGATGCGCATTTACTGCAAATGTAGCGAAGTGACCGTGGAATTCTGAGAGGATTCAGGCAAAAGTAAAGATTAAACATACTTGACTACTCTTGTTTGACTTTTAGTATTACAGAGTAATTAAAGCAAATTGCACAGCAAATACTAACCCGGACTATCTTTACTGTGTAAGAGAACTGAGATTCGCTGGAAAATTATGCTATTATCCTTATCTTATGCTGGAAATACTGAAGTTCTGCAGGTTCTGGGTCACTCGCCTAAGCTCAGCAGCAGGGCTCCCTGCCCTAAACCTTGCATGTACGCTATAAGAACTCAGTGATAACGTCATGGATAACAGTTGGACTCCTGTAGTTCAGTTAGGCATTGAAGGAGATCTATGCAAGAACTTTTGTATCTATGTCTTTAAGGGACACCTTCAGGAAGGGAGTTGCACATATACCAAAAAGTCCCAATTAGTTCGATAGATGAAAGGAATAGGATGCCGCCGCTTTAAGTAATTGTGACATATGAGATGGTGCAATCATCACATCATTAATCTTTAACAACGCTAAGGTTGGAAATAGATGCCTGAAGATTGTTAAATGGAAAGCTTTTCCAACCAACTTGCAATCTTGGATTAATTTCCCAATTGAAGCGGCACAATGTGGGTGACGTACGATTCCACGTTGACACTACAGTTTGAAGCAAATAGTGTTTAGCTCAGGGTAAAGCAATGACGTTTATCTCTGGGTATGCATGGGTATGTATGAGAAGGTTAGTTTTAATGACACTGGAATGCCCGTTTCAAACTGATTTAATGACTGCTTCTTTTTACCATAACACCAAACTCGAAGTTGCCGACCAAGGGTTATCAATATCACTGTTTAGAGTTACTATATGTGTAATGCGTATTACTCGATAAAACTTAATTCGTTCTTCACGTACATATGAACCGACAAATATCTTCTCTCATCACTTCTGGTCTGCCTTGCCCAAGACAGAAGAAGAGGACTGCCCTAATCGATTCCAAGCCACCAACTGAACGTCCTCAGATGCGCGTGGTTGGGTGTGACTTTCACTTTCTCGAAGCCCTTTATTCAACCAAAGATTCCCTTTGTGACTATTTTGTCATGCCATTATGATGGGTCCGAAGAATACGTATTCAAACAGAGTCAAGTGCTAGCCTTTAGAACTCTGCCAAGGACACTGTTTCTTACGTTTCTTTTGTTAAAACAACTATTCAACCCTGTTGCTATTCGACTCAACTGCACGTGTTCCACACAAGTATACATTCCTTTTAAATCCATTACGATTCTTCATACATTGCATCCCTTAATTTCGGTATCACAATTTATTTTCAACAGGATAATCCTCTGGCAATCTACAGTGGCTGTTAATTGGAGAGACAAGTTCCAAGACATTGGTTTGGTCCTTCAGTTTCTGCAGAGTGGCTACAAGAAGTTCTGATTTGACACCACTCAATTTCTGTTTCTGTGATTTCGTGTGAAAGGTTGGTATATGCACAGAAAGTACGACCCAGAGCCAACGACATCTAAATTAAGGATCCTGATATCTTGTGCTTTTATTATTCCAGAAGCCTTTTAGCACAAAATGGATGACTGTAGAAGATGTTTTCGGTTTACACATCAGTTCAAGGAAGCATATTGAGCACATTTTGTAACTCTCTGTGGTTCTAAACTATCAGTGACGTATCTTACTGTGTTGAACTAAACAGTTAACGGATTTATCTAAGGAAAAGGAGTTACGGTAATCTCTTCTTCACAGATATCCTCTTGTTGGAAGAAGCAAATATATAGTCCTAGTTCACAGGAATGTTGAATAATGCATCATGCTCAAACTGCATTAACTTGTCCCCTCCCTATTTGTATAACCCTCAAAATGATATACATAATCCATTGGCTCAAGTTTTACTATGATTGGTTTTCATACCTTTTACTATTAACCACACATTCACTCTCACATTACCACTTCTAGATTTTGTGGAGGAGAAGGAACCTTTCTGGTTAAAGAAAACATTTCCTTCACCAGTTGGATGTCAAACTTGGAACCTCTGGGTTAAGACCAGAGCGCTGACTGTTCGATTATAGACAACGTGACCATTCTTTGTTTGGAACAAACAGCAAAGAACATACTATGTTTACTTTCCAATCAATGTTAATTTAATTTGGTGCCTACAAACGAACAAGAATGTCACATTTCTTCTTGAAGACATGAAAAATGACCTTGAAATAAAATTAGGAGAAGAATGCGCCTAAACACACTGGCTAGTTCACACTGTCAATAAGAACTAATTAACACATGAGTCACCAGACATTCATTTTTAGCCGACTGCCTGTAGACTACCCTATAACCGATTATTTTATTGCTGCAAGGTCTAAACGATCATGTGAAGTTAAATGAAGTGATGCTTTATATAGCTCAGCACAAGAATAGCTTTAATGGCGTCGTGCTATATTTAATTCTAATGCACTCAAATGAGCTGACGTCACCTTCAAGGCTTAAACTCAACAACTGAAGATAAGCTTGACAGGAAGTAGTGGTATCCTAACTTGAAATCCAGGGTCTCACTATTTACATCAATTTTACTAAACAAGCAAACTATATTCTCATTCAATGAATAAAAACATTGAATGAACCAAAATACCTTTATTTCAAACGCAATATTGAACCCAAGCACGTTGGCCTGGCAAGTTAACATCGGATCCGAATCGGACATGACAAATACTGAATTATTCTTGAGTTAAAACCTCCGATATTTTCCATTTTTCATATTTTCGATCAGTTTTTAAATTAAGGTGAGGTGCAAAAGTCTTAATTTTGTATGACAAGAGAAATCCGATTTTAAGAATAGCGTTGCATACAGTTTTTAGAGTTTGTGACTATCCTCACACCTAAATATAGGTATAGGGTAACCGTTTCGAAGGCTCTTTTCAGTGCGCGAGAGTTGCCGGAAAAAGCTGTGCAATCAAAGGCGTAGTGAAATGCTCATATTAGATGCTGGAAATAGTGATCTTCGCACTCAAAGACGCAGCTTATCTTGTAAAAATGGTCTCGCTTAATTATATAAGCTTAGCATCAGGAATCCCTGTGATTTCTTGGACAATGTAATCACTAAGTTTCTACAGTTTACAAGAGTTAGAACAAAGTTGCCATGCAGTTTTCACTGGAAAATATAAGCGAAGCTCAACAAACTCAGCATTATTTTCAAGCAATTGAAAGAATCTGTCTCTTCTGCGATTACACACACACACAAACACACACACACACACACACACACTATATATATATATATATATATATAGTTTAATAATTGCAGTACATACTTTACTAATGTTCGACTTTATTTCAGAATCCGGCCCCTACTCCAAATATGTAGGTATACCTATGGATGGTGTTTATTTTGGAAACCATGCATATACTGATTGTTTTAATTGATTTGTTTAATTCTTTCTTCTACTATTATATATGTAACTTTAGTAACTGTCTTCACTAATACCACAGGTACCGATAATAATTTGTGGATATTTTAAATGACGTGAAAGGGAGAGGTACGAATATGGAAGGAGCCCTCGTAATTTTGGCAAAGAACGTAAAGTGTCGATGTTTTGGCATCTACCACGACATTTCGAAGGGAGGGATGAATAGAAAGGCCTAATAAAGGATGAAAACTTGTGAAAGCATATGTGGGGTACCTAATATATCCAGTTCCTATGTATCTACACCGCCCAGTCCTACCTGTGGGACCCTGATCTCTGGTAGAGTTCATTTGGAAGCACGTTTTGCACCAAAAAGAACAATCCTGCAAAGGGCTTTTCCACCACTCAGCTGCAACCCGCCGAACACTGTCACCTGGTCCTATAGCCCCGAAACAAGTGACCTTTAAGGAAATTATGCACATAGAAAATGAGCAAATCAAATGACCCGGGGGAACATAACAAAAGTCACTGGTCAAAGAGGGAGTTCGCCGGGAAACTAATCTCAGACTTTCGAATGAGAATTGCACAAGTTACCGCAGCACTGAGTTATCGCTCAGTTAATTTGGATTAACAATGCTTTGATCTCAAAATAATTATCTAATGATAACAAAGTCTCCATTAAATTACAAGAACAACTAAGGCAACTTCAAGAGGGAGTGATTATGTAAATCATTGCAGTGGAGAACAATGTTATGCTTTGATCTCTTAGTACAACCACTAAAGTAATTATAATACGAAAATGATTCATGCATTTTGTACTTTAAATACAATAACTGAAATTGCTTGGCTGTTTTATTTCGTGTCTTTTACGTTAGAAATTCTACAGCTTCTTTTCTATTTTGCATTCACAGATCACCAAATCACTAATTTGTAGTTTTTATCAACCAGGTAAATGCATTTAAAAAGAGTTCCTAAATTTCTAGAAGAATCAAATCAGAAGTTACTAAAAATGAATATAGAAAAAGCATTAAAAAGTATTAAAAGTATCACAACAGTTTAAAACTATTAAGTTTTATTTTGAATAAAACAAGATTAAAGTCCTTTCAACGGTTAGGTCATATCGGAAGATGAATGAATGAAATGGATGAGATTATGCACAAATGAGCCCAGGGTCTAGAACTTAATGTTACCTGACATTCATCTTCCAAGATAAGGAAAAAACCCGGAAAAAACCTTATCCAGATAACTCACCCTGTTCTCTTGAACGTGTGGCAGACCACTGCCATCTACATTACAACGGGGGTACTTTGAATAGTGAATAAGACATCAATGGGACCGTTTTTTCACTGAAGGATATTCCTGTGCAGTTAAATATATGATTTTCTTAATCTCTACCTCTGGTACCTAAAGGAAGTGCTGTATCTCATCCAAAAAATCGTTATCGAAATTTCGACGGAGCTCTGAAGATAAAAGCAGTATTTATAGAAAAAGTCCACATCAATAATTGTGTATAAAAATAAAAATATAAAGCAATATTAGTATTCATCTCCAGAGTTCTTAGAGAATGAAACACAGCAATTTTTACGAAACTGTTCAAATTCTAAGCTATCCTTTATTTTGTACAAAAAATCTACAGTTTTCCATCTCATCAAAAACAGCATTAACAATTTGATGTTGAATTCTCTTTGAGTACTCAGTGAGTTACTCCTCGTATCCTTATGTTTTATATGATTTTACATGTTTTGGAAATTATAAGAGGCACATACTGCAGAAAACTGGTATAAGTCAATAAACTACATGACCTTTTAATCTCAGCCGTTTCAACTTCTCTTCTTGTAGTAAATTGTTATATCTACTTCCTTTGTACATGAATGCTTATAATCCTGGTGCAATTTTAATGAAAATTTGCCAAGATTAACATAAATTATATATAAACATTAGATTTTGTACAAATTATTTGTAGATTAACCGTGGACGTAATACATTAATACTGGCAAAAGTCTTAGTAACGTCAGATGCTCTGTGAAGGCCAAAAAACTTTGCTAAATGGCACTCCATGCGCCATAATTTCCGAAATGTGTTCTTCGCTACAGTAATTATTTTGACTCAAAAACGTTTTTTACAGTACAGCGTACTTTAATTAGGTAGGATCACATTTAACGGTGATTGACTGAACTGATAGAAATAGTGTTCAAATAATCTTGAGTTTCATAAAGCTTAGAGATTTCTGATATTTGTCTTCTGAATATATGGAAAGCTCCGAAAAAAGAGCATAATTCATATAAGGTCGCGTTCTAATAGGAATTACTTCAACAATTAACTTCACTTTGGGGCTGAAATGCCAGCAATGCAATCCTAGATGTACACAATGCAGCATTTTAACTCTCCTTAGGGGCAATATATTCAAATTAACTCATTTGCTATCCACACGAACAGTATTTTAGAACTATTTGATGTTTTTGTTGAAAAAATAATGCATGATTTGTTCATTCCTATCTGTTTTGTATGAACTGTTCCGTCTATGTCCTGTTGTGATGAACCAAGATCATTTGTGCTCATTTAATGAGGTACCCGCATGATTGGCATCACTCCAAGTAAATCGCTTCAGCTATTAATGCAGATAATGTATTAGCGATTTCATTCTGAAAAGTGATAAACTGGTGAGTCCAGGGAGTTTTGGTAACTCTGCAAACATTTTAAATTAAATAGCATGAGGAGGAGATGGAGAAATTGCAATTATAAATGAAAAAAAATTGGTATCGTAATAAATATATCCAAATAATGCTTTTCGTTCACTTATTTCAGCAATGAGATTTGTTTTGCTTGTATAAGAGGTTAGATGTGAATTGTCAACGTACAATTTATGTAAAAAGCATAAGCAACAGAAATATGTTACTCGTATTGTGCATATAATATTAAGTTGGTATTTAAATTCAGGGTTATCCAAGGATTTTCCTCAATGACTAACAGTTTGGATTAAAATACAATTTATTTAGGTTGTTTTCCTAACAACTGTGTCTTGAGCTTAATAGAAATAGCTTCTAAAGTGTCCATTTTGGATACGTTTGAATAACTGGTTAAAGCTTTAACAAAATTTACATGTTTGCGTACCTTTATCTCCATATTAAATAATATACAATATTTTACAATACTTCTATTGCTTATCTTATCCTAAGTACAAATTGTCCATTCTCTCTTTGGCTCTCCTGGTTGCCTGGCTCTCTGGCTGACGTGCTTACACGGTAAGGTTTGATGTATCTCTTACGGTTACTAGAATATTCAGCACAAATTAGGCAGCCAATAGGTACCATCAAAAGGTCAGACCGTTTCTTTTTGATAGTACATAGTTAAAAGCATTAGTAAGTTATAAAAAATAACACATTTTATTTAATTTCTGGAATAAAGAAGCTTCTTTATACATAGTTGCACCAAATTTTTAGGTTTAATTTGTAACATTTATCTTTATTCATACCAAGCTAATAACGATAATTAAAGCTTTCTATTACGTAGTTCTTGCATCAAATTATCTGTTCCTAAAGTAGGTGTTCTGTGCATGTTTTGGTCTGGCAAGAATGTGCTTTTTAAGCTCTGTAACCAGCTCCATGACCATAAAGTAATTTTCAGCTATGAAGTTACTATGGTAGATAATTAAGTTTTGCTAATCTCAGCATTGTATGGGTTGATTTCTGTAGCATCATCTCATGTAGAAATAGGTCAACAGATTTCTGCAGGCATTGAAAAACAATGAAACTTTGTATCGCAAGTAAATATTTTTGAGGCTATATTTCACGGTTTAGTACCAAATTGTTTCAGCCCGAATGTACGAAAACTTACCAGAACCTTACCTACACCTGTATATGAACAAATACTACTGCAAGACACTGAGCATTGCTACCATTCTTTGAAAAGTATATGATATTGCTGTATAAGGTTCGCTTTCTCTTGCTTCTCTAATTGACATGTCATCAAAGTGGAACGGAAGTTGTCTCTTCCACTAATGTCAGTTACAAACATGCATTCAAGACTTTTATGGTTTGACTTATAGTAGCCGTAATAATAATGAAAAAAGTCATAAATATTGTTATATCTCAGTTTCATTTATTTTCTAACAATTTCCGAACTATATACTGTATAAAATTTTCGAACTATATCCTATATAAATAAACATTCCCATGTCTGCAAAGATGTGTTCGAATTGCGTATATATTTAGTGCTCTTTTCAGTGTAGAAGCCTTCATTTCAACGTTATGTCTATTTTTGGTCGTTTTGTTAACCAATATTAAAATTCATTTTACTGTACACAAGCAGTGGAACATTATTTCTAGGTCATCCTCCACTTAAGAAACATTTTCTTGTTCTGAATCCATTTAATGACGAGAATTGTAATTTTGAATATATTCCTAATCCATTTACTAGCACCACCACTGCATCATTCTCTAATACACTACGTAAAATGCCTGTGAAGTCCGAACTGAGCACTAACATACTCGTGTAAGATCTTTAGAAAGGGTGTTATTTGTACACGATGACTTAAGCACCAAGTAGCACCCACAATCAATTGCATAGAGGCTACTGTAATTTTAGGGTCATTAAATACCACTCAACTGTTTTTCATTTATTAAGGAAACAGTAAAAATTAGTGGTCATTAAATCGGTACATCTTTAGCAAAGGGAAAGCTACACAGTTGTACTGGACAAGGTAAAGAGTTTTGCAGAAATTTCAGAGATGATGTACAGTTTATCAGCTTATGTGGTACCAGAAAGGAGCCCACAACTCCGCTTAATACTTTCACTTTGGCTCCATAGTAACATAAGAATACAAAGCGTACACAGATTTCATAAAAGACTCAAATCCTTATCAACAGTATACTTACAATGAAATGGGAAATTGGTCAATTTGAAGACACGTGTAGGCTGCCAAATTATGAAAATGGCATTGTCTTAAGAGGAGAGGGGTTACACCTTATCTCTACAATAAATTACTACATATTTTGTTAGTTAACGACACTCTCAATTACCAGGATCATATCAGGGCTGCCGGAATTTCGTCGTGCAAGAGTTCTTTTACATTCCAGTAAATCCACTGACGTGACACTGTCGTTTATAAGCACACCTAAAAGCGTCTGGGTCTGTTTTGAAGACGTATTTTCGCAATTTTGAAATACGTGATTTTCATTTATATTTTTTCTATAAATCTGGCAATCTATGATGAATATTTGTATAAAATAGATTTATAGTGTCTCTACATTGTCTTAGGCTCTTCAGAGAGTTTTAGTAAACCCAAACATAGTAAAAGTAACAATAACTGTTTACCAACTGTTTAATGGGTCCTATACCTGAAGTTGAACGTATTTAGAGACTTAGAAAAATGGGATAATATTAAGACTCTGCACAATAAAAAGTGGTAAATATTTCCTTTTGGGGCATAAATGCCTTCTGAGAGAGTTAAACATATGAATAAAAATAAACTATAGCTAGTCCTAGCCATGACCATATCCAAGATGGTCTACTTCTCAGTTCTCAACACACTATGTGTTTGACCTGGCAACGTGATTGTGACCTATGTGCATTCATAAACGTATTGTTAACAAGCAGATTATGTAGTAATTTATTGCTAAGATAGACTGTACCCTCAAGATAAAAAAAAAAGATAAATAATACCATTTTCATAATATTTAACCTGAAAGGCTATGTATGTCTTTATATTCACTAATTTTCCATTTCATTGTATTGCATTTTTGATAAACTTATAGAAAAACGAGATTTAGGCAGACAGTAAAAGAGAAGCAAAGACTTGGGAACAGACTGATGCCTTAACCATGGCGTAAACAAAAAGGAGAAGAACTGGTGAAAGGAAATGTGATGATGAAGCAGTTGTTGGAATGGATGATGGAAGAAAAGCCCTAGGAAAAGCACTCCTAGACGCCGTGTTGTTCACCACGCGTTTCCCTGACATCGAATCCAGTATTACGGCACTTTGGTGATAGGGGAACGATCTGAACAGTCGACCATAGCGTAGCCACTACTTAAAAGATCAGACTACAGATTTTACAGGATGTAGATGCATGTGTTCTAAATACAGCGATATGTTGTTTTTTAATTAAAATATTTATTAAGGAGGATGGGATTATTTTCTTAATGATAGCATCTCTTGATTTAAGTGTGTCAATTTTTTTGTTAGAAAATAACTATTCATATTATTAACACCAACGAGGTTCACATTAACATTTAGAGTTTATTTTTATCATCCTAAAATTTCTTTAGGATTCCGGTAGTGTCTATAAAATTTTGTGCCATAAAATTTAATTCATATAAGAAACTGTTCAAAGCAAAACTGTAATTAATAATACAAACATATATTTTCAAAGGGTAAAACTGTCTACAAAGAATGAGTTATCCATATATAAATTAAATAGAACATTCTAGTCAGTAAGATTACTCAAAATAATTCTTTGTAAGTTGTCGACACTTAGTGCTACCTTAAATCTGTTAGGAGTAAGGTTTGCTGATCGTCAGCTGTATGTAAATAAAATAATAAATTTTAAAAGAAAATAGTTTTATTTTGTCTGTGAACACTGCAGACATGCATCACTTAAGGCAACAAAGGTGAAGACGCCTACACTAAGAAGGGTATTCATGGTATCGTTTCTCTGTGGGAATTCCATTCATTGTTACAAGACAATGGGTGAAGCAAACACCCTGTGCTTCATACCCGTCAATTAAATCAGCTGACTTCATTATATTAATTTTCCTCACATTGTATGGCGCCCCCTGCCCTCATGTGGCGCTTGTTGGGTCGTTATTTATTGACCCATCTATGTTTTATTTTTAATCACCACCTTACTATAGGAGGAAACAGGTTTGTTTGTTTAGGTCTACCTCGCTATTAATAAGCAGTCCATAAACACTTTTTAAGATAATCGTTAGGCTTATGCATCTTCTTGTTGTTTGCTTTTAGCACACTTTCTTTCTCCACATCGAAAATGAGGTAATATAAATTCATAATAAAAAAGAGATGTAAAAGCAACACGGCACTACACAGCTTTCTATTCGTTAGCTTTAAAACTGTTCTACAATTATTATATTAGTTACTTTGCTTCTATTTAAAGTTCTCAATTTCACGTACATTTTGATGTGGATATACAAAACACGTTAAAGAAGAAAGTCGATAAATACTAGCTGTGAATTTAAAATGAGATCATATGGCAGAGAAGAAATACCTTATACTATTAACAATGTTTAAAGTAGCAAGGCTCATTTAGATTATTTATGAAACACAGGCTTAATATAAACATAACACTATCAAACGTAACATCAACTTACACAATCATTACGGCTCTAATGAACCTTGTCAAAATGCTATTATTTAAACGCATAATTAATTGCTAAGTAGAAAGATATAGCATCGAAGTAAAGTACTCCGGTTTGTTCACATTTTAAAAATAATCGTGTAGGTGGTGTCGTGAGTGAAGTCGGATTTTTAGTTTTGGTATTTTGGAAAATCTGTTGGGTTTTAGTTATCTGCTGTAAATTAATCATTTCTTCACACTAGCCATATATAGGCTAAGATCATGGTAGCTCAATGGGTTAGAGGGACTGGACGGAAACCAGGAGATCCGTGGTTCAAATCCCGGCCATGGCATTGAATTTTTCATGACTATATCTGTCAAAGACCTTAGCTTATATACGGCTAGTGTGAAGAAATGATTAATTTCCATCAATTATCTAAAATAATAAGAGTTAAATGATGAAGCCTGGGACTCAAGTACTTACAATAGTAAGTCACCACAAATGGTGTATCTCGGATGCGAGAACCCCTTGTGGTCTATCGGGGTAATATATGAGTCGAATGGAAAATTTAATGTCAGGACGGTACGTTGGCCATGGTAGCTCAATGGGTTAGAGCGACTGGACGGAAACCAGGAGATCCGTGGTTCAAATCCTGGCCATGGCATTGAATGTTTCATGTTGACTCTATTTGTTGGGTTTCTTTGCTATGGGAATGCTATTTGCAGGATGTCATGACTAGTGTTGCGTACATTGCGAGCATATTTCAGTCTTCAGTTGTTAATAAACAATCACAAAATTGAGATAATAAATTTTAAACTTAGAATCCTTCTAAAATACTACTAGAAACAAAGTTATAAAGCCGCTGGTGCAGCTCGAAGAATGTGCACAGTGGAAGGAGAAGGTGTCTTTGGTGAGTGTGTGGCACAACGCTGGTTCCAACTTTTTAACAATGGAGAGGAAAGCACAAAAGATTTACCACGTTCTGGAAGACTTAAAGTACGGTATGCTGAGGATACACGCCAAGTTTTGCGAGAAAATCCGCAAAAAAGCAACCTAGGCTTTCATAAGAAATTGCTGCATCAAAAGATGCCATACATCGCCACATTAAGACACTTGGAAAATCATACAGAAGTTGTCGCGGCGACGCGCATTAGAGGTTCGCGCGGAGCGATAAAGCAGCTTGTTTGCACAAAGGAACTGATAAAAACAGCACGCAGATGAAGGTCTGCCGAAACAAAAAAAAAAAAAAAATGAGATAAATGGAAATTTCTGGTGACATCTTGATTGATAGAGATTATTCGGTTTCTTGATTGTTCTGGAACAATCTGGAATGATCAGATGAGATATTTAAAGAAGCGAAGACTCGCCAAGAGGAGTCGTAAACAGTTGTAAAACAAGAGACAGTCGTAAACAAAAGTAAAGTGTTGTAACAGGAGTGTTGTAAACAGATGTAATCAGAGCGCTGTTTGTAATTGTCATCGACCTTGGTAGATGGTGATTGTGTATGTGATGTAATGCTGCTACTGTGAGTGTATTTCTACGCAAATAAAGAACGATTTGAATTTCTGCAACTCGGACTATTAATTCTACGAACCCACAGTCACAATATGTACCTCATGAACTGACACCTTAACAGGCTGAACATAGAGTGGATATCTGTCGCCAGCTTATCCATGATGCCATAGATGATAGATCTGTAGACAGAATTGTCACTTGAGATGAAAAATGGGTATATTACTGAAGCCCTAATGCATCGAAACAGTGGCTTGATCCCCGCCACCTGCCAAAGTCATCGTTAGAAAAAATTATTTCGATCCCAAATTATGTTATGTGTCTGGTGGAATTTTGAAGGTGTGACTAAGTGGGAGTTTGTTCCAAACAGACGGGAGATTGATGCGGATTTTTATTCTCAACAACTAGAACGAGTTCGTGAGAATTTGAGACGGAGCTATGCAGCATTCTTTAACCAAAAGAGAGCTCTATTGCAACATAACAATGCTACACCCATAGTGCATGAACAACCATGAAAATAATTAAGGATTTGAGAGGAGTGTGACTGCTGCCACATCCAGCATACAGCCGTGATCTTGCAGCATCAGATTATAATCTTTTTCGATTCATAGCCCATCTGCTACGTGGAGGAAATGTTTGCACATTCAAGCAGTGCAAATGGGTGTCACCGAATTCTTGGCGTCAAAAGCCAGACACTGGTGCCATCGTGCGATAATAAACCTCGCTGAATGATGACTCAAGACCATAGAATCTATTGTCTATATTTTGAAATTTTTTTCATTGCTTGTGAGAACACATTTGAAATACTTTTTTCTTAAAGAAATGACATTATTTATGAGACAGTATCTACTTTATATATGTATAAAGTTACCAACAGAAGCCATTTAGGAAACTGTAAAACAAGATCTGTAACGCAAAGGACACGTTGATGCAAGTATTCGTACTTATAAAGCATACAGGTTTTCTCTGAAAATCTTCACTTTTATTTTGTAGACAACCAAGTACGTTATCTTCATCTGCTCCGTTTTTTACTGTACACATGTAATCCATTTTCCTGAACGTTTGAAAATATGCTTTGGGGAGAACTCCCTCCAAGTAGTGCTAATTCATTCTCTGGTGTTTTGTTTCAAAATGAGAAAATGAGTTTGTATTTATTAACGCTCTTTAACTGGTGTGGTTCTCAGTCTTGCATTCCATACTGGGTATGAAAAACTGCTTAATTGGCTCAGAGGCCTTATCAAGCTTGAGATAATACGTACCATAAATCTACGACAGGAACCACCAGCTTTATTTCCCTTCCGAAGGAAGTAGTGCTAAGGATTTTTACGCTCAGTAAAATTCATCTTCTCCGCCGAATTTGATCCCACGGCTTCAGGAAATAGAAGCCAGAGCCCTAGACAAAGGGG
Source organism: Mantis religiosa (assembly GCA_030765055.1). NCBI lineage: Eukaryota > Metazoa > Arthropoda > Insecta > Mantodea > Mantidae > Mantis > Mantis religiosa. The sequence goes on along the minus strand of CM060954.1, from coordinate 121,751,234 downwards.
GACAACAGCTCGTAATGATGCAACCAGCTTTCTTCACTTGTCACAGTACCCTTAAAGGTCATTAGATTCATTCTGAAACTGTTGGAAGAAGATTAGATGTGATAGTCTCTCTCTGAAACTTGTGCTATTCTGTCCATAAACACACTTTAAATAACGTAAGCTTTCAATAATTTCTTGCACTGCACTATTTCCTACTACAAGTTCATTCGGCCACGCCGTGGCTCAGTGGTTAGACCGCTTGGCTATCACCAACGCGGCCCGGGTTCGATCCCAGGCGACCTCAAAGTGAGATTTGTGGTGGACAACATGGCGCTGGGGCGGGTTTACTCCGGGATCTCCGGTTTCCACCGCCATCTCATTCCACCGGTGCTCCATCTTCATCTCATGTATCATCAGTGTCACCGCCTGCGGTGCCGTATGGAGTAAAAGCGGGCGTTAAACACTACACATTTCATTTTACAAGTTTATTCTGTCATTATTTACTTGGTAGTTTTATATAGAATTTAAGAAATGTTTAAAAATATTATAATATTCATATTAAGTATGTGGAAGTGAAATTCTTAAAATAAATAAATAAATAAACAAGATATGTATATTGGTAGGTACAAGTGAGTTAGTATAGACAAATGAACGGTTGCTATGGGAAGAAAAATCAATAAATCTTCCTTGTGGAAAAATGACGAGGAGAAGATGAAAGTTTTATAGTGATGAGTGGACGTGCAGGAGAGTAATCTAAAATAAAAAATATTGTGTAGCTACTTTTACGCATTTTAAGAACTTTTGGGGTTTTAGACATTTTAAGAATTTAGTTTAAAAAGATTAAAAGAATCTGTGTGATTTTATAGAACAATATTTAAAGCATATTTTTACTATGCGGATTAAGATTCATTTTTAAGGATATTTCCTCAGCACATATTCTTCGTTACGCAGCTGTGGACATAAAGCAGACGCCGAGAATGGGAAATTGGATATCTCGTAAAATGAACATTAATATCAGAACATCGGACATAAATAATCTTATCCAAGGAGAAAAGAAATGATTGAGTTCAAACTGTGTCTACAGATAACCGCAATAAAACGATTCATTCATAATACGATAAACCTCTACTGCGTAATTCTTATTATGCAGACTACAAGGATAGCAATAAAGGAAATAAAGAACCTAACTTAGCAGTCTGCAGTCATCTTTAGGAGCTTCAAGGTTGGCTGGTGCTGCTGTATTGCGTTTAATTAACGACGAATTCTTCTTTTGAATTATACATGCGCAATCTCTGTATATGCATTATAATGGCCGTACTGTCTTCTATGAAAATGATGTGCAGGACATTTTCTTCCTCCTACTATTCGTCATCCTAATCACTATTTAAATGGCATGGGCTCAGTGAACATATTCCGTTCTGCTTCATGTAGCAAATTTGGTAAGAAAAATAGATTAAAGAACTTTATATTATTGGGATTCTTAAAAGCTTTAAACTTCCCAGGAATTTCGTAGTTTTGTTTGTTTCTTTCTTTCACAAACCTGCGATCAGATTATAATTTTGCGATATTGGAATAAGAGACAAACATCAGTTTTATTTTTGTTGCACATATACGCTAAATAACGGCAAATAAGGACTCCGCTGTTTTCTACTTCATTTTTGTGTGCGCGCGAGTGAATTTAATGTCCTTAAACTCCGTATGTCATATTAAAATGAATTAAATGGGTAATAAAGCTTAAATGAGCCTGAGATCCATAGAAGTTGAGTCGCTGGACATTCATTTCCTAAGGGAAACAACCATACCAGTTTACCTCAACTAAGATTCGAATTGTTACCTCTTACGGATACTTATGACTGAAATTTCATAAACATTTTAAAAAAATCACTTTTTCCTCTTTTTAGTCTATAAAATAGTGTAAGCATTCCTGAATCCAAAGAATGTTTAAATAGCTACCGCAAGTCATTTTTAAATGATCTAATCTAGTTTGGATTCCAATTGTTTATCCTTGTTTTCTCGCTGTTGAAAATTTCAGCATTTTTCATTATTTAAAACGCTCCTTACGTCGCAGTTTTGGTGTTAGACTAAGGAAGCTTGCTACACTCGTTCATAGAGACACAGTGAATAGAAATTGCCCTGGATTTTATTGTGAGATGCATTTAAACACACTTTATTTAGTTCAAAACTAAAAAATGTGAACTTTTCGGGCAAGAAAACCATATTCATTACTTTAAAAATTTCTGGAGCTGAAAGCTATTGAGATACAGAGAAATTAGGGTAAACTCAAAAAGTGGATATATTGGGAACCTGTTTTTAAATTATTATACCAAAATTTAAGTTATTTTGTCGCAAGGGACTTTTTCGGCCACGTAACCAAAAATAAATAAATTGCACATTATTTTCCGAACTACCAAAGTAAAGTTGACAAAATCTGGACTGTATCATATTTGTACTTAATTACATATGTGGTGTAAATCTTAAAAGCTGGTGTTTTTTGTGCAGGATTTGCAGTTCTCAGTCATAGGTATCGTTAAATCTGAAACTACCTATAATACAATGCCCCAAAATCGGGTAGGTAGTGTTCACATACAATGCCTTAAATATTATATCTTTTTTCTCTCTCTGTATCTCTCCTATAAGTCTCCCTCGCATAAGTATTTTTCATCTACTGGCTTCCTCTTTCTAGCGTTTGATCTTTTGCCTACCCCTGTTCTTATTTCCAGTCGCACTCCCGAGCTTTCTGATTCTCCACTCTTCATCTTTCACGCATCTCTACCTTTTTCTCTCTGTACAACATAGATTTTATGGATATTTTGATTAAACCAGAAATCAAACAATTGATTTAACTATTCTTGTGTGCAAATATAATATATATGAAAGAACATTAGACAAGTACAAATATAATAAAAAGTAAAGTGGTCTTTCGCACCCAATATGGAATGGGAGACCATGAGAGTTACAACAGTTCTTAAATAAAAGCCCAAATTTATTTGAGCGTTTCGGTTTCCTAGAAGTATGCCGCTTTGACCAAAGTCTTTTCTAGAAAGCTTTAGTTGATGTATGAGATAATTCCAGTAAGTGAGTGAGTGAGTTCTTGCGTCCAGGCAGCAGTTTTGAAGTTAAAAAAAGGAGCATCTGAAGTCGATTTGGCACCTCTTTACAACTGTTTTCGGCACCAGTAAACAGACCTCCAAAGTGCCTTGTGATGATTTCCAGTTTCCTGCTCTAAATATATTTTGTCCACGCAAATTGAATTGTTATTCTATTTGCAGTTGTCATTAAGTCCATCAAATTTGTTTTCTGGTGATGGATGTTATTCCGACAACGATGACTGTTGCCATCACAGTCTTCCCATTCACCTTCAGAATTACATGCAAGGGAAAATTTATGTTTTAATGAAATAGCATACGTAGTAGGTATCTATTACTGTTTCTGTTACCGTAAACTAATTAATAGGCGCAGGACGGATTCTTCGTTGGTGCACAGTGTTTCAGAACTGGAACTACTCAATACAAGATATCGGACTCACGCCAAGCTTCCACATTAAATACTTTCTTTTTTTCTTTTTACTTTCCTCGTACATCCTCCGGAAATACAAGTGGGGGCCTGCGATCAGATCCTGTCGAGGAGCAGATACATTTTCGGTCACAGTATCCAGGATGAGTGATAAGTCCAAAGCCTGGTATAAGGGTAAGGGAGCAGATGTTATGAAATGAAGGCGAAATTAATTAAAGAAAAGATAATGATGGAGCAGTTTGTGGAATGAATGGCGAGTAAAACCAGGAAGCCAGGGAAACCCCGCCCAAACGCCGCTTTGTGCACTACAGATTCCACATAATTAACCTGGGCCGACTGGCTGGGATGCGAGCTAGCTTTCTTATCTCTCGGCCACTACAAATTTCTCTGAAACAAAAGCAGGAATTGTAAAACAGACATGAAAATATAAGAGGCTAATTGAAGTAGGTATATAATATAGGAAATTTAAATGTAAGAATATATAATTTTCAACATAAACGTTAGACTGTTTAAATGGAAAACCTATATCCTTTTCAATACTTTGATAACATAATAACCATCAAGAATGGCAATTACTATTTCGCAATAGGTCAAAATATTAAAATATCAGAAATTTTGAAGTTCAGTTGACGCTAAAGATACACTAAAATAGCTGAACTATTTTTTATGGAAACGCTTTCTTTTTAATGAATGGAAACCGCTTGATACTTTATAACATCGGAAATAACAAAAAAAAAAAAAAAAAAAAAAAAAAAAAAAATCTGTTGTGGCACATTAAAACGTCGATCATCTCGCGATTAATTCCAACATGAAGTTTACGTTAAAGAGTTAAGCTACGAGGCTGAACTAGAGAATGTGTAACTGAAGTGCGTTTTGTTTCAGTTAGAAGTATAATGTTTTGTAGACGAGTGAGTGAAAAGAACGTCATGAGAATTGCAACAGTATAATTTATGCAAAATGAGCGAGGATTATAGATCACAAGTTACTCTCGCCTTTGGTGACGATCTGCTAGAATTCTTGTTGTTGTGTGCCTCGGCGCTCTGGAGCAATAAGTCTTCTCTCTGGCCGTAGTATCGGAGTGAGAATTATTTTATGCTGTTATGGTAGGAAATAATAACAATTCCTCTCCTTTAAAACTCTTGGAATTTATTCCGAGAAACCATTAATATTGTGACTTTGTGTGTTCGTAGAATTAAAAGTCCAATTTACAGAAATTCTAAATGTTCTTTATTTGCGTAGAAACACACTGCGTAGCAGCAGAATTGCATCACATATCACATCTACAACACCAAGGTCGATGACAATAACAAACAGCTTACTCAGCTGTTTACAACACTCTTGTTACATGTCTTTACAACAACTGTTTACTACTCACGACTGACTCTTGGCGAATTGTCGCTCTCTTAAATACCTCATTGATATATTCGAGAGACTTCTGGAGTAAATAAGAAAGACAACTATTCCCTGCCAATCGAGATATCACTAGAACCTTCCTTACGTGAAACCCTATCTGGGCCGACAAGTCACTTATCTCAAGCACAATGTTTATCTGCTTATGCAAGCACTGTCCACCTGTTATGTTTATCTGCAGGCTCTTTGTGTACTCAAGCCGTGCTTATCTCTCGGCACCGAAATTTCTGTGCTTTTCGCCGCTACAATATATTATATTACAATTGTTATACCGTTGCACTTTAAGTTTCTGCAGACTTGCAGAACAACACCAAAAATACACGTCTTACTGGGACGGTGATTTTGTACAGAATGATGCTAAATTATCTATATATTCTGGATTCTCTGCGCACGATGATTCTAGAACATCTAAATTGTTTTTATCCTATTGGTCCACGTCACAACATTACGTAATTACATTATTGTAATAACCAATAGGAACATTATTACTTAAGTTATATCATTCTGTGGCCTACCCAGTTTTACATTTTGTTTTATACAAATCACATTTTCTAGAAATATCCATGACAAAATCCCAAATATTTAGAAAAAAAAGGAAATAACTGTCATGAAAGCAATTTTTGTTTTTATTCAGCTATTATCTCGTGTAATGCCCATAAAGCCGCGAGGCCTGTCTTGTATAAGGCAGTGAAGGTACTTGAGCTGTAATACCGTGTCATGAAATGGTCCACCCAAAGTGTGGGAAGAAGGGTGTCACCGGCGCGTGCTGAAGAAACCATCATATGAACAAAACAAACATTAAAAGCGACAATACAATATTATCTGCTTCTGAAATGTTCAGTAATGAGTACTTCTTTGGTATATTATCTTTAGGAAGCGTTTTCCGTAATCACAGGGAACGCCTTAAAACCGCAAATATATGTATTATTAACTTTAAGGCCCGTGCAGCGTTGTCTATTTATATATTCATATCCTCACGATGTTTTGTTAAGTTTTTCGGGCCTACCACATAACAATGAGTTACTAATTTACGATTTATGGTAATGTTTCAAACTAAAACGATACTGTAAACATTTGAAAAGGGAGAAAGAGAGAAACGCTTCGCTCATAGGTGCTGATTGATGAAGTCGTGATTTTTTTTTTCGTTTTTTCTTTCTTTTCTTTCATTCCTTATTTCTTCTCTTCCTTCTGCTGGTCATGCAAAGAGAACGAAATTTCAATTACATACCGATCAGCTCTTAATAAATTTCACTATAGCTTAAGCCTACGTTCTTCTCCGTTTCCATTGTAACTACAAGGAAATATATAACAACACTTTCGTTTAGACGTTTATCTGCATTAACGTGAAGTAAATAAAAGAATAAGTCTATTTAACAATAATTTGTTTAAGAATGGGTAAATAACATAATGTGACATTATACAATGCGATTTTTTTTAATTTGAAGGACCTCAAAGTGCGTATTTCCAGAGAAATCTGGGTATTGAATTTTTTAATGCAATAAAATACATCCTCTACTACGATTTGCTTTTAATATTTACGTCCTCCAAACGCAGGGGCGGCTTCTGAGGTAGTGCCGCTGTACCATGACACCATCTGTATGAAAACGAAAGAAAGAGAAGGGTATAGGAATTGGGCAAAAACGATTTTTCTGTGTATGTGCTCCCTCGTGCGAATAAGCGAGTTAAACGCAAGCGCTCTGTCCTGGTTGTTTTCCGTGGCTTGGTGCGGATTCCAGAACGGCACCGTCTACGCCCATAAGCGCCTGTGTTAAGGCTAAGATATCTGCTTATACACGGCTTCTTATGGGAGAAGGTAGTGCCGAGATTTCTCTGGCACATAACATACGTTTTATCCGCTAGAGTGCAGTAAAGCACGGGACTTAAGATACCTGTCTCTCTGTCGCGAAATCGTACACGAACGCTTCTTATCACATTCTTCATGAATTATGTTATCAAACATACTGTACTCGTTACACCTGTGCATAACAAGAGTACCGATGGAATAAATATCTATTTCCGTTTCCCTGTGCGTTCTGTTTGGTACAGTATATTATAAAATAGGATGGATTATTGATAAGATTACTTAAATCGTTCGAAATTGGTACACATATTCATATTTTAACAACCCTTATTTATTTTTATTTATTTATTCATCTATTCCTTTATTAGTTATTTATTCATTTATTTATTATTTATTTATTAATTTATTATTTATTTATTAATTTATTATTTATTTATTATTTATTTATTTACTTTATTTTTTTATTCATTTATGCCACCGCCAATACAATGCCTCACCGACCGCTCCTGCTCCAAAGTTTATCATATCGGACGATGAATGAAATGGGCAAAATTATGCTCAAATGAGCCCAGAGTCCACAAAGTTTAGAGTTACCTGACATTCATCTTTGAGGATATGAGAAAACCTCGGAGAAACCTTATCCAGGTAAGTTATACGGACAGAGATTCGAACTCGGGACTTTTTGAACGTGTGCACTGCTACTAATATGCAAGCGGCACATAAAGTAAAAGCTTGTGTACTTCTAAAGAACTTCTGTTAGTTCCTGTTCAGTTCTCAAACCTATAATTTTTGTGAGCTACATATTGTTTTAACGGCAGGAGAACAGTTTTATGACTACAGTTATACAGGAAGCTATACAGTTCCACTTTAAATATCGTGTGTGGGCAGCACAGTGATGGACCGTTACATCAAGTGTGAAGTCAATTCTGCAAAAAATGTCCAAATAAAGTATATGATGAACAAAATTAGAAGAATAGCCACCATTTTCGTGAGTCTCATTATTAGGAATGTCCTTAAAGATGTCCATGTTCTGATAAGAATGTGACTTGGTTCATTAGGAAGGCAAGCAAAATGGATACGAATCAGGAAAACTGAGCATAAATCCAGCAACGACGAGGTACTCCGGAAACATCTCCACATACCCACAGCAACAGAGAAATTCTGCTGCAAATATTATTTATTTATCAAACTGCTTGGTGAAAATTGGCTTCGTCCCGCATCCATAGTTCAAAACTGGTCCAAAAATATCTAATAGATTTTGTCTCTAGGTTTCAGTTGACGTACAATCTACAGCTTGTATGGACGTAAACTCAAGTCCCTTCTAAATATTCTATTTACACTGCCACGCGCTGAAACCTGTCGAAATGTATGTTTAGGCAAGAGTACTTCTTCCTACAGTCTCGAGTTTGTTTGGGTTCTAATGACTCTCTGATTGCCTGGTGACTTCTTTTGTGCTGAAGCGGTTTGTTCAAAATTTCTCACCCATGTGTTGATAGCATGTGCTGACGGTACTGCTTCTTGTCGTACAAGACTACCAGTAAGGTCGGAAAACTCTTTGCAGCAGTTAGTCTGTTAGTGCTCTTATAAAATAAACAGCAGAACATATCTCGCTATTAACAGCAATTGCAAAAATGGATAAACAATTAACATGAAAAATAAGATCTGGAGCTTTCTTGGTGACGAATGCGCTCAATTTCTTCTTGGGCAGCCAGCCAGGTGAAAAGATGACTACTTTTTTTTTTCATTTACGTCCTCCAACGTTGTCATATCGGAAGATGAATGGAATGGGTGAAATGATGCTCAACTGGGCCCGGAGTCCATGGAGCTTAGTGTTACCTGACCTTCGTCTTTCAGGATAAGAGAAAACCCCGGAAAAAACCTTATCCAGGTAACCTACCCTGACCGAGATACAAACTTGGGACCTCTTGAACGTGAGTCAGACATGCCTCCACCACGCTACCGTGGCGGGCAAGATGATAAGATATCATCGTTTCGGAAGTGTGCATCTCTCCCATCATCAGGATATTTATAAATGTTATAACCACGAATACAACATCAGGACCATCCACAAGCCACCTCCGAAGATTAAATAGCTGTTGAGATCAGTGAAATACAAACTGGACTTCCAAGTTCCGGGAGTATACCGCATTTCCTGTGAATGTGGAACACCTTATATAGCACAAACCGGAAGGACTATCGCTACTAGAATAATCGAACATGAACGAAGCATTCGTTTAATGCAACCTGAGAAGTCTGGGCTGGCAGAACATTGTTTTGATAAGGACCATAGAGCCAATTTTCGGGAGACGACGATCTTGGCAAAATGCAACAGTTACTGGAAGCGGAGAATTAAGGAGGCTTTGGCGATTTCCTCCGAAAGGAGCACGCTTAATCGTGATGCTGGATTTCAGTTCAGCTCCTCTTGGAAACCGGCCTTAAAATAGAAATCCGTCGAATTAAGAAGCAAAGATCAATATATCTTGATAATCAAGTTAAGTAGTTACGTTTCTTTGACACAATTTTCTATATTCCCGCCATCTCCAGACCTGGCATTTAATTTACTGAAAACAGTCTTTTGTTCAGTAATGCGAATTTTAATAGTGTATTGTCTTTGTTTATAGTTGTGTTATACACAGTATTTCATTTGTGGTTATAACATTTTATAAATATCCTGATGATGGGAGAGATGCACACTCACGAAACGTTGATATCTAATCATCTTTTCACCTGGCTAGCTGCCCGAGAAGAAAGTGAGCGAATTAACATGAACTTTGTTCTGCTGACATTACCCAGCTAAAGAAACCAAAACTTATTTTCGCTTCATTTACACACCTCGTGCATTTCATTTATTGAGCAAACATCTTTAATATGTGACATTTTGAAGAAAAACGTCAGCCATTTTTCAGAGAGTAAAAAACAAATATTTTTCGTTGTACAGGTTATTTTTGGGTGGTGGAATTGCTTGGAAATCTTCGTGTCATAATCTAACAAAATTATACACACTAACAACACTTACAGACACATCCATAAAGAGAGAGAAAGAGAAAGGGAGAGACGAAAATACGTACAAACACACATAAGCACAGTGACGTAAGAACCACACACTAACACAGTTATACACATAACTGCACAGGAAGATTGATACACACAGCACATATATAATACTTACACACAGATATACAAACACTTTAGATACACAGATAAACACACAACGTACTGTGACTTTGTGGGTTCATGGAATTAAAAGTCCAAGTTATAAAAATTCAAAATGCTTTTTATATCCGTAGAAACACACTTTGGTCAACCCTTGCAGTAGCAGAATTACGTAACATACACAAATATAATCGACAAGGCCGTTGACCACAAAGAAAAGAGTTCACTTTCAAAACACAGTTGCAGGCACACGAATCCAATTTAAGACTCTGTGTCTAACTGGCAATCGCGGCTCACTCGTATTTCTAGACGTTTGTAGAATGTTCTCTATTCACTGTTCCAGAAATTACCAGACGAAACGCGAGAAGTCATATATAACCTGATTGAATATTTCAAGGAGAAAGAGCTGGCCCCGCAGCTCAGTCGGTAGAGCACCTGCCAGTCGTGCGAGGGATCCAGGGTTCGTTTCCCGGCTGGGTGTGGGGATATTACTCCAAACAAGATGATTCCCCATCTTCCCTAGAGTCTGGAAGTATGAATGAGAGTGCGAATGTGTGAGTGATCTAATGATCTACCAGCAACACAACTCTACAAGGTAACAAAATCGCGATATGTTCCAAGGAAGAACGGCCACTGATAGGACCATTGTAGTCTAAGGCGAGGTATAAATGGAACAATAAAGAAAATGGAAGAAGAGGGAATCAAAATCCCTTCATGATTCCTAGTAGATACTGCTTCTGAGTTAGCCGGGATTATATTTATAGCACTTTAATTATCCAGGTACGATGAATCAAAGTCAAAGTGTAGTTTGTCTTTCATTTCCGTGGCATGTTTTGTACAACGTGTATCATTCAGTAGCCATGTTTGAGGGGGATTTAAAACAATTTATTTTTATTTATATTTTCATTCAGATTCATCATTACTAAAGTAACATGAGATCGTGTTTCATTAAGCAGTGCAACAACAATATCTAAAATTATATACATAATTTTGTATAGCTTCACATTATAATACATTTAAATCATTTAGTTTATATTACGGCAATGATATATTTGTACAGATTAATCACGCCACAGAAAATTAGTTGTATTACCATATACTTCTTATGATTACAGAAATTATTTAATAAGGATATGTTAATACCAGAGGGATCTTCTAACTGGAAGTATTGATAATTATTGGGGAAAGGGATGGAATATGAAACTAGAAGCTCCAGGTTGTTTATGGCGACAATGATAGTGAGACATCTCTCAGTGTTGGAATATTACTAATATGTGTTTCAAATGGGAAGGGTTCTGGAGTCCAGCTAATCAGATGCAGTATCACACTCAGCGTTGCCAGCTTGTTACCCCACTTTTTTACATTTCCCTCTCTCTCGGACACTCATACAACATGCAGGTCTGCTTGGCGCTAGATGTAAGGGTAAGCGAATTATAATTTACAAACTTTTACAATGATGCAGTTGCCAAAATCAAAATTGGAAAAAGCATTTTCGCAAACTATGTATATTTTAAATACTATAACTATAATTATAGTTTATGAATTATCTACTTTTCTAATCCAAATGCGGGGCATACTTGTTTTACCTACAACACACGCTTCAGCAGTAAGCCGTTGAGCATTTTTGAAATCGAGCTGATTTCTATATTCCTCATTGCCCAATCTTTTGAAGAACGTGTACACCTTAAAAATAATACTTCGAGCCTGACTTCGCAATAATTGTCTTTTTGACTCGCCACTAAATTCACCGCAAGAAGCCATTGCACTATTTAACTCTTACTCTACTGCTGTGTAAAGAACAACTGAATGATATTGATCTGAACTCTCCAGAGTAAATAAACACTTCTTATCCAGCATTCATTCATAAACATAAGCATGCAGCATTCCACAGGTTAACAGTAAATGAAGTGTTTGCTCTTTCTCGAATTTAACACCTTGACTTATTCAGAGCAATTCTTTTATCACGTCATGTAGTACTTTAAATTTCAGTTCTGAATAATAAAAAGTATATGTACATACATCATACATACCCATGTATGTACATATGTACATACATGGGTATGTATACCCACCAACCACTTTGAACTCTCTAGAGTAAATAGAGATTACGAAACTTCATAAACAAAGACATAATATGACCAGACACGTTCGCTCGAATTGGATTATTCAAAGTAATTCTTTTATCACGTCATGACAAACATTTACGTTTCAGTTCTAAGTAATTACAAATATACGTACACGCATACATGCCAACCAATAATGATATTCATACAGTGCTTACGTCGCGATTAATTGTTATAATTCGGGTAATAATGTTTTATTTATTTGTATTATAAAAACTATTTGAACTAAAAATATGGAATTTTCATGGTTATGTTAGATACATTACTCTCTACCTTCCACATGGATCAGTTTCGGCAAAATCTGAATTTTTGTCTTAGCGCGAATAGTATTTCATACAGATTGATTAGGTTGGCGCTCCTCACACACCACTTAGCGGGAATGCAATACGACAACACCGCAAGATTCCGATTTGTTGCTCACCTAGTAGCGCTCAGGAACAAACACCTTCCCATTTGAAACACAATAATATATTTGGAATTACGCCCCTGCCACTTGAGTGAAGCACCTTTTTAGAAATTAGTTCCGTTGTACAGGTTGATCATACTAGAAAGTTAGTGACTGCCATTTCTATAATTGAATTTAATAACAAAACTGTAGTTAATTCTCTCTCTCTCTCTCTCTCTCTCTCTCTCTCTCTCTCTCTCTCTCTCTCTCTCTCTCTCTCTCTCTCTCTCTCTCTCTCTCTCTCTCTCTCTCTCTCTCTCTCTCTCTCTAGTTCCTGTTATGGAAATTGCTGAAGAGAAGGCTGTTTATCCTCATTTTCATTCCTTGAAAATATTAAGATATTTACGTGATACATATTTAATTCATTTGAAATCATTAAGATTATTGTGTTATTATTAACATATGCTGCGTAATAACTTTTCACTCTTCAAATAAAGAAGATAAGAAACTATCGCAGCGCTGGTCACTGAAGGGCAATGCGCCTCAACGCTCTGTGTGTAGTAACTGCAGAGACACATACACAAGTATACCCCAACATACTTATACAAACACACACGTACACGTGAATAGAAACACATGTACAGGTGTATTTTTATATCTTGACAGATACGCAGTGGTATCTGGATGAGTCCACTTCAGGACGGTTGCAATTGGAGGGGAGGGTGGGTCAGTTGTGTATCAGTTGCGAGCAAGTAAACAACTGCAGAGCTACTCTGTAATATACAGCTTGTTTCAAAATGTGCGTGTCTCCTGGCTCCAAGAGAGCATTTAGAATTTACGCCTCCTAGCAGCACATTAGGAAATAAAGTGCTACATTTAAAAACACGAGAAGTAATAACCAATGTCTATAAATTTATAAAAAATGGACCATGGTCTGGGTCTGCTATAAAAATCTGGGAAAGGGCATCTGAGGCAACAGTTGTGTCTGAAAACACTTTAGGGGAGTTATTAAAGGAAGAAAACCCATTGATGCTCTATGCCCAGTAAACAAAGATTAAGAACATACACAGAATCTAATTGGATGTTTTAATTCAGAAGTGGTTAGGTAAACTGCGAATAAGTTTTACAACACATAAAAATAAAGACCAACTCTTAAGAAGGTGCTTATGAAGCTTCAAAATTCTACTGACTTCCAAGGCAGTGTCTGAACATTAAGAAGAGTTCTTTTGAAGATAGGATTTATATGGGAAGAAAAACTAGGCGTGACAGACAAAGTTTAATCAAACATCGTGCCATACGGGAAAAAAGGCTTAAATATTTACGAAAAATTCAGAGATATCACAGTGAAGTTCATATAGTTTATATGGATGAAAACTATATCAATGCAGCACATACTTAGACCATACGTCTGAAGTGAAATTCGTTACAGGAACTCTGCAGCGACGTCGAAAGGCCGACATTTGGTTATCATGCCTGCTGGAGAAGAAGAGGGTTTTGTTCCAAACGCCTATGTACTATTTAAGATAAAAAAGCGTGGATATTACTACCATAGCAATAATTATAACTTAATTTATAAGAACTGCAATACTGGCTTCGATAGTGAGATTTGTTTTTAGACAGCTTATCCACCGCACTCTCCTCTCGTAATCTTACTCATGTGACGTATTGTGGCGATGTATACACTTTCCCCACCACAGTTGCTACTCATCCCTACCGCGCAGGATTTCTGTCAAGATAAAATAATACATCTGCACGCACATATGTAGATACACAGGAAAACATACATACCAACATTAAAGTGAATGTGAGGATCTACTCCCATTAGTCCTGGACCCCTAGGACCAGAACCCGGGCCTCTCGGGTTCGTTTTACCGTAGGACAGTACCTATTTTATAAAATGCCCTCCCCCGCTGCTCACGCAGACAGGACGGAAGTGGATACGCCACTTACGTGCCGGTCCTTAATGAACCAGCTACCAAAAAACCTTGCTAGGGCCGCCGGTGATCTAGCATACCAGCTACTAGCTCTGCAGGCTAGCACCGTGGACTTATGAGGCAACCCTCTAACCCCTCCGGGTGCTCGAGCCTGGCCGGAGGTACCCAATTTCCCGTGGGTGGCGGGAACACACCGCCCCCTCGAGTCCAACCCAATCCGAACAGCTCCCAGAGGGAGGGGCTCAAATGTCCGACCCGAGGTTCCTCTAGTAACGTCAGAGGTACCACGAGTGCTAAGGTTCCTCAGCGCCCGCACCTTGGCAGCTGAAAGGGACGAATCCCCTCCCCTACGGGAACAAACAAAATTAGGCATAGACTCGCGCCCATGCACGCGCGCGCACACACACACACACACACATACACACACACCTACACACACACCTACCCAAGTATTATAAACTTGTCCAAGTTGTAATGGAAAACGGAGAAATTTCAAATGACACCCAATATCTGTTTATACAATCTGTAATACTTTTACCATTATCTAACATACACCTATCAATTGTTTTATACAACGAAGATTGCTATGATACACAGATAAATAATTAAATTTCCTGGTGTTATTTCTGGTGTTATATAAATGGACATTAAGTATCAATGCTTTTAACTGAAAGTGAGAGAATTGATGCTTTAATGATGACTCGATAAGATGCCAGGAAGCGTACACAAAGATGAACATTGTGTACCTTTCAATGAAACATTCGTTCACTACGCATTTGTATTTGCAACACTTAATCTCATTTAATTGATGTTTTTTCTAACAGTTGACTTCTTCAACGTTAAGTCATATCGAACGATGTATGAAATGTGTAAAATGATGCTCAAATGAGCCCAGGACGCATAGAGCTTTGAGTTATCCGACGTTCATCATTCAGTATAAGGGAAAACTCCGAAAAGAAAACCTTCAGATGACTCCGCCCTGACCAACGAACTCGGGATCTCTTCAACATGAGGCAGACATGCTATCACCTACGCTACAGAGGTGGGCATGCTTTTGTTTGGTTGACATACCTACATAAACTATGGATCTTTTTAAATAGTTGTTTGTTACCATAGCAATGTTTATCGTACAAAATAATTGAGACTTATACAACAATAAAATTGTGTAGATACAAAAATATATTATAAAAATATTTTTCCGATAACGTCACAACGAACATAACAATTCATATTCAGAATGGATTGTTTCTATATAAAAAGTTGCTTGAAATATAGTATTTGACTCGTCAAACATTTCTAATTTATTGATCATATTTAATGTTTCCTTTTAGCCGAAGTTGACCTATGTTACTGATCCTTATCCTAAAGTTTAGAGTTCAAGTATCCCAGAGCAAGTTTCTTTCCTTTTCTTCTTTTTTTAAGTGTGCTTGGCAGCTCCGTGTCAATAGATTTAGTGACATGTAACTCTCGTAGGAGAAAATTTCGGCACACAGGTGGCGCTCATATGATCCTGGTAATTGACAATGTCGTTAACAAACAAAATAATTTAAATATAAACTCAATGTACATGTCGTTTGTTTGAAATCCGTCAGTCACGGTTTGAAACGGCACTTCTAGTGCGAAGTTAATGTGACACTCAGTATTTATCCAAATACCAAAAATCTTTTGTTTGAGGCTGCAATATTTTCTTTGCTCGGGCAGTTAAGCAAACGACAGCCGTGTTGCACGAACGCTGCCAATAGATTAAAATGGTTGAAAAAGGAGGAAATGGCAGAATGTCACGCGATGCTGAATGCACCTTCCTTCAAGACTGCATAATTATTACAACACAAGAAAATTTCATGGCGGTAAGAAAGTAATGCTTTGAATTCGTTTTTCATAGGAGCATGCACTTCTCCCTAATGGAATTTACACAGAAGGAATTCCAATATCTGAACTCATTTTCAAGAAAACCCGCATCTACCGACACACATTTGATGGGTGTAATAACATCCAATATCCATCACGGTGGGAAGTAAATTGCACCTGCAGCCTTAATGTTCAACGTTTTAATAATCTGTAATAACACATAAAACGGAATAGCGTACTTCAAACAGAATGACTTATTTCCAACCTACTATAAACTACTAATAAGTTTAGGGCTTTAATAAAGACAAACATTTGATACTTACTGAATGGACGTACCCACTTGTCCATGCCTTTTCTATCAGCGTCCTCTTAATCCACGTCTGCGACATGAAATTCTTGAAGTACTGAAAGTCTGTTATCATTCATATTAATTTTAAACAACCCGCTTTGAGTAAGGCAACAGCCATCAAACAGCTGTCTGTTATGTACCGCATCTTACTAAGCTATCATGTACCCCTAGGTGTTGACTACAACGATGGGTAACTTAATTAGCATTTTGGTGATAATTCATTCAAATAAAAGAATGGAGGTCGTCTCCTTAGCGCGTTGCTGCTTATCAAGTCGTTGGTTCAACTCTCGGTACCGGTGTAGGAATTCTCTCCAGCTGGGCCGCAGGAGACTCAGCTGCGTTATGTCCCTCAGGGTCCCTTTAAAAACCTACTTGATTGAGAAGTAGTGGCCTCTAGTTGCAAAGACCGCAATACCCGTCGGAAGGTTCAGGTCGCTGACCAAGTCCCCTTTCTTGCACTGCACTTCCTGGTGATGACAGAGGTGGGGAACGCAGCGACCGGGCGGTAAGTCTTGGACTGGAAAATGCTATTCTACCACAGGTTGGTTAGTTTAATATAACACATCATGAAAAATAGTGTGAAATACGCGTGTATTAAATGCATTACAGAATCGGGAAACATAAACAATCTTAGTCACTTCTATTCAACAACTCCACGATGCTGTAATAGTGAATTTCCCAAACTCATATTGCAGTACTGAAGTTGGAGCCGAGAGAGTATGAAGGTATGAAATAATTGGGTATTAGTAGTGCAAAGCAACGTTGCAACTCTATCTTGCCGCACTATTTTGTAAATTACACAAAACTGATATATGAATATAAGAGTTTGGATTTTAAGTGTAAATTTCAAATGAGAAAGGTGGGGGAAAGGTGCTCAAATAAGGTACAAAAAGGGGTATAAGAAGGTGCTGCTTTATTCGACTCATTTAACAATTTCTCACTCCTCTATTCTAGATTTTATTTATGAACAAGTGCATGAAACTGTGATTCATCAGAGAAAGGAAAGAACATGAAGCTTTGTACTTTAAGCATCTCTATATTTTTTTTTTTAAAAAAATAAGGCTGTTTACATGAGAAGAGAGAATGTCCTTGTAGGTGCTACAGCTTCTTTCGACATCCACAGAAACTAGTGGGACTAAGCTGAGTTCACTCCGAATGAAAACTCTACAGATGTAGCGAATCCCTTAATATCCGGACTCAAGTTTTATTTTGAAAAAGCCAACTAACTACCTATTGAAGTAAAGATATCTAATTGATATTGCTTTTCTCTTGTTCCCCCGTAGGGGAGGGGATCCGTCCCCTTCAGCTGCCGTGGTACAGGAGCTGCGGACCCCAAGCACTTGTGTTACCTCTGACGTTACTAGAGGAACCTCGGGCCGAAACTCGAGCCCCTCCCGAATGGGAGTCGTTCGGATTGGGTTGGACTCGAGGTGGAAGTGGTTCTCGATACCTATGGGAGATTTGGTACCTCCGGCCAGGTTCCGGACCCCAGAGGTGGCAGATGGTTGCCTAAGAAAACCCTAGCCCTATTCTGCAGAGCATAGTAGAAGGTGTGCTAGATCACCAGGCGGCCCCACGAGGTTATCGGTAGTCTTCCCTACGGGGTTGATGCGCGTTAGTGGCATATCAACTTCCACCCTGTGTAGTAACGGAGTGGGTTAGACCTGAAATATTGTCCTTTAAAACAAACAGACTATGGAAAATGCTAAAGAGGAGAATACAATCTGGTATTTAAAGTAGGCACCAGGTTACAGAGTTAAGAAGCCGAGGAGGTGGTTGTTCATTTTCCCTTGTTCATTTAATCGCTTAATAGCTGCAATGTGATATCGTATTCGTTTATGATGGATTAAAAAACCCATGTGAAGGACATGAACCATGTGTGTCACATGCTTCAACCATGTATGCAGCCCAGTCCGTAACCGCAAGAAGAATGTTTTCAAATTCGATGCAGGTAGACCAGAGTTTTTGATAGAACTCCACAGCTGATTGTATTGCAGTATTGAAATTGATTTTCTGCAGCCTCATACAATTTTAACATGGGCTTAACCTTCTCCCCTGCTAAGGATAATTTAAAATGCTCAAAATATCAGAATTTTGAATCATAAATATGATCTTTGATTCTTTATGTGGTTTCTTTGTAAACAGGCTCCAAGTAGTTTTTCGTTAAAGTGCTTTCATCGGGCACTGAGTTTGTTGACTTCGAATCTCAGTCAAGGTAAGCCATCTAGATAAGGTTTTTTCCGGGGTTTTTACTTATCCTGAAAGATGAATGTCGCTAACTCTAAGGTTTGTGGACACTGGGTTTATTTGGACATTATTTCACCCATTTCATTCATTGTTCGATATGGCTTAATGTTGGAGGACGTCTTTTTTTTAAATCACCTTCTCCTTGACGTTTTGCATGGTCTCTTGGTAAACAGTTTGCATGTAGTTTGTTTTCTTAATGTACTCTCATCGAGCATCGATATCTTTGTGTACTTTTGAAGAAATATATCCCTTGAAAGCTGAATGTTTCACCTTACTGCGTGGAATTTCTGCTTGTGAAAGAGCCGCAAGGAAATAAATATTGAATTACCTCAAATTTTTTGAAGAACTCTGTTGGAAAGGTTTTCGCAGTAGAGAATTCAGCGACTTTCTTAATGGAACAGTCTTGTTCATTTGATGCTTAGAGCTGAAATGTGTTGTTTGATGCGATATTGCTGGTATTTTTCATTATAACAAAGTTTCTTAACCAAAAATTGTATAACAGTTTCTTCAGTATCTATGAAATCTTATTTGAATTCCTGAGCCAGTACTTAAATCGGGCACTGGACCTTATTTTCATGGTAATACTCGCTTAGTAATATAGCAAATACGTAATACTGGTTTCTAAAACACGAACTTTATTTAACGATAATGTGTCTACAATTGCACTAAGCAATCACACTCCTATATAGTACCGCGACATTTGATCGAATGTTTCTCATTTATGCTGAAACTGCAGTATTAGTGATTTCTAATACTTTCAAACAGAAACCCTTCTCTGGTAACTGCCAATTCTGCGTGACCTTGGCCTTCGCCTCCATGCGAACATATGATGTCTATCACCATAACAAACTCACATTCACGGACAACGCTGCTGCTTCTGGTGAAATTAAATGGATAGAATGATATGTACTAATTCTCAATTGCTTTATTGCGGGCAAATGAGAGAAACAGGATTTGTCGTACACACAATTATTTTCCACTGCTAGTGTGCTTTAAAATCCCATCTAGTGAAAGAGGTAGACTTACTATTCGCATGTTCACAGCAAGTTGAGGAGACCTTATTTTATAATGATTAGAAATCAGATAGTGTAAAATTGAATGAAAGTTTTAAAAGAGGGGGGCGGGCATGGTTGGTTGTAAAAAGCATAAATGTCATAAAAAGAGAAAACGTCCTGAAAACTGTCCCTTTCCACCACTAGAAACAACATTTTGCACAATGGTGTCATTTTGAAGAGATTTTATTTACCCTTACGAAAAAGGTGCTCACGTAAATATACTAACCATGGCCATCATCATGAGTTAATAGAGGAAACATTCCAACTATTTTGTGTAGTTATCCAGTATAGGTAAATTGATGTGTAATTAATTATAAGCTTATTATAAACAATACTAGCCGTAGCTAATCATGAAAGCTCCATGATTATTTTTCTCACGAGGTGACTCATGTTACAGATCTAGATCTTACTATTCAAAGAATCGTCCACATTTCCCTTGAGCACCTACAGATTATGCATAACTTTGGTCAATTTCCGTAATAACGTTCAATGAATCTACATCTGTGTGTGTAGTGTTTAATGCCAACTTTTACTACATACGGCACCGCAGGCGGTGACACTGATGATACATGAGATGAAGGTGGAGCACCGGTGGAATGAAATGGCGGGGGAAACCGGAGGTCCCGGAGAAAACCTGCCACAGCGCCGTGTTGTCCACGACAAATCTCACTTTGCGGTCACCTGGGATCGAACCCGGGTCGCTTTGGTGAGAGCCAAGCGGTCTAACCACTGAGCCACGGCGCGGCCCCTAATCTACATCTGTGAATAAGAGAAAGAATTAGTAATAGTAAATTTTGCATGAAGAAATATAATATTTGTATTTGACTAAGCCATCATATCAGTTACAGCCGTTGAATTGTCAGTATAACGTTACAGAAATGAGATATAGTCGTGAGCCATGTTGCTACTAAGCATGAAAGGGAATACACTTGTAATATTCTCCTATACTCTGCCCAAAGATCAGAGCAATCCATCAGCTTAAGAAATAACAATCAAATAATCAAATAAATAATCAACAATCAATAACACGACCAGAGCTTTCAATTACTGATATAACATATGAAAAGTTCTACGCACTATGGATTAGACGAAGCCTGTTTTCGTAAAACGCAGGTGCTAAGGACAGACCTGAATAATAACAGAATTCTGCGAAAACAACGGTGGATTACAGCTCATTACGGAGTTTAGCCCGCAAATGTGTACTCAGCTTCTATATACGTCGTTAGACTATTGTTAATAACAGTACTTCAAATTGGTCTTAATCCCTTATAGTGCAGTATACACAAGGGCACGTGCCTTCCCCTTAATTATGAACCATAAATGCCCCTAAAAAATTTCTACATACAAAACCCTGAATGTTCCATCACTTGCATTGCATAACGGTTTCACTCTAGCCAGTTCACTCAAGGTCACATACGTATATCCTCATTCTCACTGGATATGTCTCTGATGATGTGGTATCCCCTTCTCTATCCCCTTCTCACTACCCACTTGCTGTTGAAAATACGGAGACAATTCAGTTACAAAGCGGGGAAGAAGTGAACTTGAGTGGGCTGAAAAATAAAATAGTAATATATAGTAAAAGTGTACTTCTCGGGTGAGTACAGATAACTTGATGTGTTATGTGTGAATACTACAAGCCAGGGCACATACTCTTTGTTTCAGGTTTAGCAGATCAGAGGAAGTCGGTGGTTTATAAAAGGAGTTATGGCGGGTAAGACGATAACAGGAGCTGGAAGCTAGGAGTCGCCAACAGCACGCCCGGCCATGTGTGTTAAAATATTATCTTAAAATGATGACTTCATGTCCTTAAAATGTATTAAAAATAACAAGTACATTGCAAAAATCTTTTGCAAGTTTTCAAATTTAAGCTCTAAGGAAGGTCTCTTCAACATTTCAAATGATACTGAGATATGCTTAAAACTGCAAATATTACGGATTTAAAGGTCTTCGTGGGGAATACAGCACACTTCCCATTTTAGCAACAGATTTTCCCATATCACCTTCTATATAGGGCGTTAGACTACTTACAATTTGTGGAAACGTAGAGTCAGAATGAAAAATTCAACGCCGTAGCCGGGATTTGAACCATGGATCTTCTGGTTTCCGTCCAGCCGCTCTACCATTGAGCTACTATGGCCAACGTGTCAATATGACATTAAACTCTCCAACTGACTCGTATTTCCCGGTAAACCACTTAGGAGTTCTCATAAACACATGAAACAACTACCTTAATGGAGACTTACAATATGTAGACTTACCATAAGGCCCAGGCTTTATCGTTCATAATGTGTTTATAATGTCATATCGGCACGTTGGCCATAGTAGCTCAATGGCAGAGCGGCTGGATGGAAACCAAGAGATCCGTGGTTTGAATCCCGGCTATGGCATTGAATTTTTCAGTCTGACTCTATGTTTCCACAATTTAGCCTGCACACGGCCAGTGTGAAAGAACAATAAATTTCTATTAATTGACCTAATAGTGGTTAACTATAAAGCCCGGGCCTTAAAGTACTTACATGTAGTAAGTCGGCATTAAGGTAGTTGTCTATGTGTTTATGAGAACTCCTAAGTGGTTTACCGGGAAAATACGAGTCAGTTGGAGAATTTAATGTCATATCGGCACTTGGCCATAGTAGCTCAATGGTTAGAGCGGCTGGAAGGAGACCAGTAGATCCGTGGTTCAAATCCCGGCTATGGCATTGAATTTTTCAGTCTGACTCTACGTTTCCAGAATTTAGTCTACAGGCGGCCAGAGTGAAAGAACAATTAATTTCTACTTTCAACATTAATTTCATTAATGTTATTTTATGTTCAGTTTCGCAGAGGTACTGGTGTCCATTTTTGGCTCGACGAAATATAAAAATATAACCTATATCACTTATATGTAATAATATACAGGGTACCAGCACATATATTCATCACACATTCCTTGATAACTCTGCCTTTTAGTAACATAAATCGTTTAGTTGAGTACATTAATTTGTAGCTGAAGAGTCTGAATGTTTAACGATGTATGAATAGGGAAGCCAAATTCCAATAGATTTCCAGGAATTTTTGGATTATGAAATTCTGAAGATTAAAATCCTTAAAAGCGGTTTATTTTAATTCAAGATATTATGAGCCACTTACATTTTCCACATGGCATTTTCCTAGTATGATTCGAAAAGTGTTGCAAAAATTATGGAAATCCGGACCATACTTATGACGATTCCAACAAGAAACTCATTTACTACCAAGCCAACTCAATTAATATATCTATAAATAACATGTTTTGAAACTATACATCATTGTCATAAGAGCAGACGAATGGTTAATCATAGTAGGATTCCAGAAAGGGCATCATCTATAAATAGATAAAAGGTTTATTGCTTAGTATAATGACATCTTACTTTCATTCTAATGCAGTTTAATCACTCCGAAAAATATAGTGATATCGCGTACAGTAATACTTAACTATATTTATTACTGATACATTTTGCATGCAGTTTTTAAACAATTGAATGTAGCGAAACTACCAATAAAGATCTGAAATACTTGATAAAAGTGAAATGAAGAATTCCTTTTATTAAACTTTAAGTGTATAATTATTATTTTAAGCGAAATACAAATTGAATATGGGTCATAGAGGTACTGATAGCTAAATTTTTAAGAAACGAGAAAATGTACCTCTTTGTGGCCTGGCTTATATTTGCAGCAATCTAATTAATTAAACATCGTCGTTCTATAGAATATTATTCTTATATGTTGTATTCCACCAACTAAAATGTGCAACAGTCGCTACTGTATCAACCTAAAACAAACAAATGACTCAATTCCTTGCAACGAAAGACACTAGTCCAACAGATTCACACTCAACTTAGAAATGTGACAGTCCGCTGACATTACTAGCGGAAACAAGGACCAAAACTTCCGGCTGGGGAACAAACATCAGTGACGAACCTCTAAATGATCCGCCAATTAGAGTGGCAGACGACAAGATGACAAGTGCAGACTCAACACATGGCCTATGCATATGCCTGCTTCGCAAATATTAAGTAGCATACCTTCGTAAATTAATGTTCCTGTTGTGCAAGCCTGCCGGAAGTATTCCGAGCTCTAGCATGGTGACCTCCGGTCTCCTTTCCGGACTGGTGATCTGCTTCGGGGCCAAGGTAGGAGGACTGCCTGGGAATTTCAAGCGGGTAAATGGTAGTATTGCACTGTCCTATACTGTACTGCACTGTACATCTGTACTGTCGTGACTCCTAGGGATCGGCCATCCCCTGTCTCCTCTCGCATCAACCGGGGATGCCCCACTTGGGGTCATAGGTACAAAAGATCAGTCCGGTCGAGGTGCCTCATCCTCTCCGTAGAATTCTATCCTGTCCTAACAATAGCAAATTAACAATTTTAGTTTTGCTTTCTTCGTTGTCCACTATCTCTTTATTTCCAGCTATACCAGAGCTTTTACTGTGACTAGCTGCTCCGCCTGACTGTTCCAGAATCTGCCCTGTGAAGTTTAAGTTTCGGTTGATCTTTATCGCTTTTGTTGTTATCTGTGTAGATGTGTGGCAAGATGCTTTTATTGTCTTCAATTTTTCTGATTTCTGTGCTTTGAAAATCCGCTGGGTAGGGCAATATCATTTGGGGGGGGGGCATAGAATATCAAATAAGTATATATCACCTCTCGATAAGTAGAAACGTATAAACATAATCCAGCTAAAGTCAATTAACTGATATCAAGGAAATTCTTCAAGTCCTTAAATATAAATCTATGTCATACTATTTTCTAATTCTCTATTTGCAAACCAGTAACAAAACATTCAGAAATATGATGTGAAAAGCCTTGAAATAAATTGTTGAAAACTTCAAGTTGATCCAAAGACACTTTTTTAACTCCTATTATAAATTTTGTTTAATCGATAGCCCTCGGAAACAAGTTTCATTTATAGAATTCCAATTCGAATTTATTTCTTGATAGCTGACCCTGAATTGTGATACAAAAATTTAAAATTAAAATAAATAAGTAAGAATGATTTGCACTAACCTACCATAGTTACGAACTAACAAATTATTATTCACAGATTCTATGAGGAACAAATATCTGTCAAAATAAAATATTATTAGGTTGTCTCATAAGTAAAGTCGGTTATTTTATTTTGGAGTTTTGGAAAATGCGTAGCGTTTAAGAGTCCTTCTAAAGCACTACTGGAAACAAAATTATAATGTCGTTGGCCAGAGCTCAAATAATATGTGAAGTGTTAGGAGAAGGTATCATTAGTGAGCGTGTGACACAACGATGGTTTTAACGTTTCAACAATGGAGACGAAAACACTAAGACTTACCCGTTCTGGAAGACCTAAAGTATGGAATATTGAGGATACATGCCAAGTTTTGCGAGAAAAGCTGCAGAAAAGTATCCGTAGGTTTTCAGAAGAACTAGGTGCATAAAAGGATACCATACATCGCCATATTAAGACACTTGGAAAATCATACAGAAGTTGTAGATGTGTACCTCATGAACTGACAGCTCAACAGGCTGAACAAAGAGTGGATATCTGTCGTCAGGTTATCCGTAATCCCCTGGATGTTAGATTTGTGAGGAGAATTGTCAGTTATGATAGGGTTTCTTTTCTTTTTTTTTTTTTTTTTTTTTTTTTGCAATTTACGTCCTCCAACGTTGTCATATCGGACGATGAATGAAATGGGTGAAATGATGCTCAAATGAGTCTGGGGTCCATGGAGCTTAGAGTTACCCGACATTCGTCTATTAGGATAACTTAAATGCAGGGATCTACTCCCATTAGTCGTGTCCCCGAAGGACCAGAACCCAGGCCTCTCGGTTATATTTACCGTAGGACAGTACCTATTTTATAAACTGCCCCCCTCCCGCCTGCACACGGCAGACGGGACGAAAGTGGATACGCCACTTACGCGCCAGTCCTTAATGAACCAGCTACCAAAAATCTTGGTATGGCCGCCGGTGATCTAGCACACCGGGACTTATGAGGCAAACCTCTACCCCCTCAGGGCGGCCGTAGCCTGGCCGCAGGTACCCAATTTCCCGTGGGTGACGGGACACACTGCCCCATCGAGTCCAACCCAATCCGAACAGCCCCCAGAGGGTGGGGCTCGAATGTTCGGCCCGAGGTTCCTCTAGTAACGTCAGAGGTACCACGAGTGCTAGCGGTCCGCAGCGCCCGCACCTTGGCAGCTGAAAGGGACGCATCCCTCCCCCTACGGGGCTATTAGGATAAGGGAAAACCCCGGAAAAGCCTTATCCAGATAGTTCTTTCGGTATATTATCGAAACCGTGACGCCCCGAAAAGTGACTTGAACGCTGCCAACCTGCCGAAGTCATTATTAAAAAAAAAAAAAAAAAAAAAAAAAAAAAAAAAAAAAAAAAAAAGTCAGTTCGGTCCCAAAGTGATGTGTGTCTGGTAGAATTTTGAAGTAGTGATTCACTGGGAGTTTATTCCAAACGGATGGACGATTGATGCGGATCTTTATTCTCAACAATTGGAACGAGTTTATTAAATTTTGAGACAGAGATAGACACCTAGGATTAGTTAACTGAAATAGATGCAACACCCCATACTACACAAACAACTGCAATTGTGAGGAATCGAACTGCTTCGACACGAAGCATGCAGCCCTGATCCGGTAACATCAGATTATCATCTTTTTCGATCCATGGCTCATTTACTACGTGGAAGAACTTTTGACAACATTGAAGCAGTGAAAGTGGGTGTCACCGAATTCTTTGCATCAAAAACAAGAAACTGATACCCTCGTGGGATAATAAACTTAGCTGAACGTTGGCTCAAGTTATAGAATTTAACTGTCTATACTGTGAAAATTAGTTAATTGCTTGTCAGAAGATATTTCAAAAAATGACATTAGTTTTGAGACAATATCTATATTTGCTATGTTACATTTACATGACTTGTCTACCTACTGTTCTGCAACATGATCTTACAAAACCTTATTGTCCTTTCAGCTCTTTGTTCATTCAGATGTGGTTGTTTGAAACATTTGGTAATACAGTAATATTAGATCGTGTGATCACAAGAAACAAATGAATAAAAGAAAATAAGAAAAGAAACCAAAGAAACAAGAACTGTTCAGTGATTTATTTCCTGAAAAATTGCTAAGTTTGATATCTCGCAAATTGTTACTACAGAAACTTATTTGAAATAAATTGTATTTTAATGAGCATTAATTTTTATGTGGAATGTTTTGCCTATCGTTTATGATTCATACGTTATAAAATACATTCAGCATGAAAAGAACATCTCGAAATATTCAAAGATACTCATCCTCTACATCTCATCTACCCTACATTTTGGGGCACTTTAATAAAAGTTGTTGCAGCCATTTTTGAAAAGTTAAAAATAACTAACATTTTTTCATGGAAAGCATAGTTTGGTGTGGAAATATTTTGTTGAAAATTTCATCTTTTTAAGATATCGAAGTTAAATACCAAGTTTTTAGTTTATTCTATTCAAGTAGGCTTTCATCATAAAATGCTTCTTTAAAATTACTTAGGGAACCTTCAAAATGTGTATTTCGCTGAAATATTGCTATAGAGTTTTTTGTAGGAATGCAGTCCTACTTTTACTTACCATAGATAAGTAGCAAAGAATATGAAACGTTATTTGTAATGGATGATTAACTGATTCTTATTCTATGTCCTCAAAATTACTGTCCTCTCCTTTTATTCTATAAGGTATAAGTACTTGTTTCATTAAAGATATTGGAATACTTAATGATATCCGTCTTTAAGTGTATTACCGTAACCCACTTTAATTTCTGCATGGAAGGCAGATAAAAGTTTGTATGTCATCGCAACAGAAGTAATTCCTCATATTCAGGCCCAGGTTAATCAATTCAGCTTTCTACTTGTACAAACTCTGTGCTTCAGAAAAGTGCTCATTTGATTTCTCTGGAGATGTCTATGTCCTCTTCGCGGCTGCAGCTGGGTCATAAAGATGCTATAAACCGCAATGTTCTAGAAATGGAAAGTCAAACCATCTTTCATAGCTGTCACAACCATACATATCGATCTTTTATTACTGAGGCAATAAACTGCTTCTTTTGGGTTTAGTGTGCGGTATTTAGCAGCAAATACATTATTGTTATAGCTACTCTAAACCAAGCCAAAATGAACCGTTGCAATTGCCGCTGATATTTGATCTATGTGCATTGATATAGTAAGCGAAGGAAGGTTACAGTAGTCATTTAGGCAACTAGGGAATATTACAACTGAATATTTTTGCAAGAACGAGGCATAAGCAGATTTCTGTAACTGCATGAGAGCTGCATTATGCTCAATTTACTATTATGTGTTTCAAATGAGAAAGTGTTTGTCCTTGAACGCTACTAGGTGAGCAACCAGTAGGAGTCCTGCGGTGTTGTATTGCATTCCCGCTAAGTGGTGTGTGAGGAGCGCCAACCTAATCAATCTGTATGAAATACTATTCGCGCTAAGACAAAAATTCAGATTTTGCCGAAACTGATCCATTGGAAGGTACAGAGTAATGTATCCAACATAACCATGAAAACCCCATATTTTTAGCTCAAATAGTTTTTCTAATACAAATAAATAAACCACTATTACCTGTATTATAACAATAAATCGCGACATAAGCCCTATATGAATAGAAATACACAACGTAGAAACATCTTTTTAAAGTTTCTTTATGTTTCTTTACCTTGCAGATACCTGAGCTGCTAATAATCTCTCTAATGTACCACAAATTTACCTCTTACACAGAGCTGTACACCAACGCTGAACATCGTCTGATATGACTTATAGTTGAACGACGTAAATTAAAAATAAAAGGTTCTGGACACAACTCTGATATTAATTCATAAACTACTCCTCCGCCGGTTTACACTGCCCTTCGAATCCTTACCATAGAGCATGGGCTCATTGCTCTCTTGACCTCCTTCACTTACATTTTGACTGCCTGCCGGCTCCTTACTACAGAGTTTGGTACGTACCACGATTCTCTGCGCAGCTCTGTCGACTCACACAGCTAAACTTGTCGACTGACCCGTGAACTGCTTAACTGCGTGGACTCCTCACCACGGAGCCGCACTCATCGACTGACACTCCAAACTCGAAACACACACAAACTCTAAACGCTAAATACTGCGGATCAGCCTCATATAAGCTTTTCTGCAGGAGTGGTAAATCGTTCCAGTAAGCGAATGTTTTCAAGTTACATTCTAGAATGGTAAATGCGCCGTAATAATACCACTCGACTCTGGCTTCGTGACGTCAGCAAGTGGATGTCAAGTAAGCTGAGCTTCTCCTGCTCCTCCAGCTAATAGAATCTGAGAGATCGCCCCACGCACAGTCAACCTTCTCCATCACACGGCAATGGCATCAACGTGACAGTATTTTATCCGTGATTATTTAATAATAGTTACTCATCTTATCTGTTCATGATACTATCTTTGATTTACATATATTGCTTTATATTTCAAAATATATTCTGCCTGTGATTCAATGTAAAGTAAAATCTGTTTGATATCATTCCTTGATCTTAGTAAAATTAGTTTAGAAACGAAACAACTAGAATAGCGATATTCGTTTGTTTCCCATTCCAAGAGAATGGAAGCTATAGATTACCTGGAATCAAGTAACATGACTAATTCGTTCTGAATAGTGAACATTTCTGAAGATGGTATTGCTTCAGCTATTCAGGTAACAGGTTTGACTACTGTTTCATAGTGCTTGCCAGTAAATCTGAAGTATGAAGGGGCATACAAGCGCTATGTAAAATGATAAGAAGTTAATAAGTAATATCGTAGATACATGAATTGTTTTTCGTAATTGTATAAACAAAAGTTATTTTATTGCAAGAGATGCATTAAAGAACTTAAAAGAATATATGTAAATTATAAAAATAATAATAATAATAATAATAATAATAATAATAATAATAATAATAATAATAATAATAATAATAATAATAATAATAATAATAATAATAATAATAATAATAATAATAATAATAATAATAATAATAATAATAATAATAATAATAATAATAATAATAATAATAATAATAATAATAATAATAATAATAATAATAATAATAATAATAATAATAATAATAATAATAATAATAATAATAATAATAATAATAATAATAATAATAATAATAATAATAATAATAATAATAATAATAATAATAATAATAATAAAAATAATAATAATAATAATAATAATAATAATAATAATAATAATAATAATAATAATAATAATAATAATAATAATAATAATAATAATAATAATAATAATAATAATAATAATAATAATAATAATAATAATAATAATAATAATAATAATAATAATAATAATAATAATAATAATAATAATAATAATAATAATAATAATAATAATAATAATAATAATAATAATAATAATAATAATAATAATAATAATAATAATAATAATAATAATAATAATATTAATAATAATAATAATAATAATAATAATAATAATAATAATAATAATAATAATAATAATAATAATAATAATAATAATAATAATAATAATAATAATAATAATAATAATAATAATAATAATAATAATAATAATAATAATAATAATAATAATAATAATAATAATAATAATAATAATAATAATAATAATAATAATAATAATAATAATAATAATAATAATAATAATAATAATAATAATAATAATAATAATAATAATAATAATAATAATAATAATAATAATAATAATAATAATAATAATAATAATAATAATAATAATAATAATAATAATAATAATAATAATAATAATAATAATAATAATAATAATAATAATAATAATAATAATAATAATAACAATAACAATAATAATAACAATAACAATAACAATAACAATAACAATAATAATAATAATAATAATAATAATAATAATAATAATAATAATAATAATAATAATAATAATAATAATAATAATAATAATAATAATAATAATAATAATAATAATAATAATAATAATAATAATAATAATAATAATAATAATAATAATAATAATAATAATAATAATAATAATAATAATAATAATAATAATAATAATAATAATAATAATAATAATAATAATAATAATAATAATAATAATAATAATAATAATAATAATAATAATAATAATAATAATAATAATAATAATTAACACTGTCTTTGAGGGTCGTTTTACATGCTTTGCCTAGCATATGTAATATTATTAACTAATAACTGCAAGAAATAATACACATTTTGTTTGTGATCGGCGCTAACAATTACCAGTGCCATCGGAGTTCTTTAACATGCCAGTTAATCTAATAAAATGAGACTGTCGCTTTTAAGCACACTTATTCATTGATCTGCCCTGACTCATGACGTTTGGATCAGCCAGCACTTAACTAAGTGAGCTACTTACTCCAATGAGTATAGTAATCAGTGATATTACCAAGGGATTGGTATATAGAAGGGAGTTAAGGGAGGTTATATACCTTAATATTTCCTCTGTATATATTATTAAGGAGGGGATTCGGCACTGCAAGAAGACTTGATTTATTGTACCTATGCCCCCAAGTGGGGTATCCCCGAATGGAGACTGAGGACGGCCATCTCAAGGAGCCACGACAGTGTCGAGGGTAGGGTCGCTACATTTTACTTAGATGGAAACCTCCCCGTTAGGTCAGGACAACGGACATTCCCCCTACTGTGGTTCAAAAGTGGTCCCAGCAGCCGATTCAAAAATCGGTAACCGACCTACCGGAGAAGGAAGTGGTTCACTCAGAGCATACCATCCTGCATGCACCGCCAAGACACATGCCGACATTTCTATCTGAAAAAGACCACGAAAACAGAGATGATATGAAATGATAATGGAGATGAAGTGGACGGACAGTTAATGCCAGAGGTTCTACCCCCATTAGTCCTGGACCAAGCACCCGGGCCTCCTTCGACCAGGGAGTTACCCAGCTGTCACAAAAGGGCGTCCGTGGGGCTTTCCATAGGGCAAGACCTAAAGACTAACAAGCACCCCCATCTGGTCCTGTGGACTCAAGACGGGATGGAAGTGGATATGCCACTTACGCGCACCAACTCCAAAATGGGAAGGCTACCGATATGACCTCGGTAGGGCCGCCTGGTGATCTAGCACACCTTCTACTAGCTATGCTGTCTAGTACGCGGGAATACTAATGGCTTCCCTCAACTCCGTCCGGAGACGTACCCGATCTCCCACGGGTATCGGGAACCACTGCCCTCTCGAGTCCAACCCAATCCGAACAACTCCCAATCAGGGAGCGGCTCGAATGTTCGGCTCGAGGTTCCTCTAGTGACGTCGCAGGTACCACGAGTACTAAGGGTCCGCAGCGCTCACACCATGGCAGCTGAAAGGGACGGATCCCCTCCCCTACGGGAGAAGTGGACGGACAGGAAATTCGGGAATTTAATTAACCTACCCAGCGTTCGCCTGGTGACCCGGGAAACCTCCCAGAAACCCATGGTTCAGGTAGGTCAGCCACAGGAATCGAACCCGCACCTCCGGATTACGGGCCACAGACGAAACCACCCGAACCATCCCTCTCGGTTTACCAATACGATGGTGGATAAATATTAAATATTCGAGTATTACTCTCATTAGGAGAATACAAGTGCATCTTCAGATACCGGATTCGGAATATATAGGAGTAGTTCCCTAGTGATCATTCTTCTTTATTATTTACATTTTTATCTTTAGCCTAGCTATTTAACATTTTGCAAACGTATTTAAAGCACGAGAAGCCTAATTCACTGTCATTGTAGTCTTATTTAAATAGTACATACATTTTATTAATGGATAAAAGTTACTTCCAATTCTGTTTTTGATATATTGCAATTACTGTTAAATTTAAGCTAACTTTAACTGATAATAACATTTAAAAAGTAAGTTTGATATTTATGCATATACCTACTTACTATTGGTCACTGTGAAGTAAATGTTTATGTATTACTCATTTATTTACTTAAGTATTTTCTTATAAATTCCGCACATGTCATTCGTGTTGCACCATGCCGTAACAATTGGTTCAATAAAGTATGGGAGACAACCAACTTTTATCTGTCCCTAAAAAGGACAAGTTTAGGAAAGAAGAACCCTACTTAAATTCTGTGTCTGCAACCCTAAAATTACTGGGTGGGTCACTGATAAATGCATTTATATGCACTGTTCATGGATGAAATAAAAACATGTTATAGTTATAAGGAAATCCATAATACACAGTATGTACAAATTAATAAACTGCGTAATGTCATTACTTCGTTTTTGCACCATCCTGTGTTTGTACGTCTTCATGAACTCGTTCCAAGGAGACCTATGGCTATCAATATATACATACATATACATGCATACATATATACATATGTAACGGGAGTTTTTGGTTTGAAATGAGTTTTGTTTTCTGATCTGAGTATTAGTGGGCCATGTAAGGACAATATGTTATATGCGCAAGATTTCTTGAGCGTTCGGGTCCCAAGTCCTCATTCGGTAGGTTTCCCCTATTTCCGTACACACAGATGACAACTTTGAAACAGGAAATGCGCTACACGCTGTGACATCTGGTGGCTAATATGCTAAGCTTTCACACCTACGCCACTTCATTTTGAGCAATTTTGAGGTTAATTATTAGCTAACCAGTTAACAACAAATCTAAAAGCAAGACTGCGTTGTCAGTGTTATGGCTCTCGAAAGGGGACACACTATTTTTCGTCTACCTCCGTATAACTGTGATCTGAATGCAATTGAGCTGGCGTGGGCAAAATTAAAGAATGTTTACAAAGTACGCAATGTTAACGAGAGCCACAAATCTGCGGAAACTTGCTGTAGAAGCGATGGATCGGGAAGGATACGCTAAGAAGGTTCAAGAGCTGGAAATGCAATATTGGAGAAACGATGGTGAATTAGAAAATGCAATTAATGGAATTATTAATACATTAGAGGATACAAGCGTCGAAAGTGACGCAGTAGACTCGGAAATCGATGAATCACAAAGCGAGTGAGTGCTTATAGCTGTCATAATATTTGTTTGATACTTTTATGTGTTTTATAGCAGTAAATATATAAGCATACAGCATATCGGATGGAGTTCAATTGTTTGATGCCACATCTCATACCTTCGGCGCATATCTTCGCTTATCTTACTGCAATTTGGCTGAATTGTATTTTTCTAGGCTGACCACACTGCAGAAACAAAAGCGTATTAGCTCTCCTTTCTTCCCCTCTGCCCACACTACACCGTAAATCCAGCGGTCAAGTAAAAAAATGATGAACGGTAGCTAGGGAAAAGAAAATCTTTAATCTTGCTTGATGTAAAAAAGATGAAAAGTTTTGGATAGAAAAAGAAAATCAATAATCTTCATAAGGAGATAGGTGTTCTGTAATCTTGTTAGTGATGAGTAGACATGCAGGAGTAAGGAGTTTTATGTAATTAATGGAATCTTTTTATTAAAGAAGTAATAATTTATCAATATGCTGGAGGTAGCCTGCAATGATTGACTAGGAAAGAAAGTTCAAGTAAAATGTAATCCTGATAATACAGTTAAATTATTTGTTACAAAACTGGACTTTTCCAAAATTGTATTTATTTCACTCTGAACCACACCTGAAAACGAGAGATCTCATGACTCGTATTTAAAATATGATGATACAATTGGTGACCAGAAGAAACTGATTGCTGCAAAAACTCACACGAGAAGAGAAATAGTTGTGCTTCCAACATAGAAATCCTGCTTCACATATATAATGGTAATAATAAAATACAATACAACTAGGGTGAGAAATAAAATGCGACCCAATTTTGTACATCTTCTCAGTATCTGTTCACCATAACTCACCTCTCCACCTTCAAACTATTCTTGAAATACGAAATCTGTTTTATCGTCGATGTTATTTTCAAAATACCCAACTGTGTCAACTAGCACCAAACAGGTGACACTAAATGAAGTATCCTATTAAACAATCGCACAAAAAGTACATTGCACTTAAATATTTTGTTTGTTAACATGTGCTAATTGATCATATCTGCACCGCCGATGTGCCGGAATTTCATCCCGCAGAAGTTCTTTTACATGCCACTAAAATGATAAGCTTGGCATGGTGTTATGGTAGTTCAATGGTTAAGAGCACCCGAACGGAAACCGGGAGATCCGTGGTTGATATTTCGGCTAAGGCATTGAATTCCTCAGTCGAATCTACTTACCCAAACTTTGCGCCCAAACGTCTAGTGTGGTAGAACAATTAATTACACCTATAGATACTGTCAAATAAGTAATGTTATTTTTTTTTTAAGAAAAACATTTATGTGAAATGTGTTCTGACAGGCAGTTAACTAACTTTCAAAGTATATTCCATTAGATTCTTTGATTTTTTAGACTTCCTTCAGCAAGTTTTATTATCTCACGATGGTACCAGTCTCTGGTTTCTGGTTGCGAAGAATACAGTGACACCCACTTGCACTACTTCAATGTTGTCAAAATTTCTCCCACGTAGAAAATAGGCCATGCATAGAAGAAGATGATAATCTGATGTTGCGAGATCAGGGTTGTATGCTGGGTGTGGTAGCACTTCGATTCCTCCCAATTTCTGATATTTTTTCCATAGTTGTTGCATTGTCCTTTTGCAATGGAACTCTATTTCGGTTAAATAATGCTGCGTATCTCGATCTGTAAAATTCATTAACTCCTCCCAGCTGTTG
This sequence comes from Mantis religiosa, assembly GCA_030765055.1. Classification (NCBI taxonomy): domain Eukaryota; kingdom Metazoa; phylum Arthropoda; class Insecta; order Mantodea; family Mantidae; genus Mantis; species Mantis religiosa. The sequence goes on along the minus strand of CM060954.1, from coordinate 121,715,706 downwards.
AGAAAAAAAAAAAAAAAAAAAGATCCGCATCAATCGCCCGCCCGTTTGGAACAAACTCCTAGAGAATCACACCTTCAAAATCCCACCGGACACAAAAAATTACTTTGGGACCGAACTAATTTCTGTTAACGATGACTTTGGCAGGTTAGCGGGGATCAAGCCCATGTTTCGAGGCATCAGGGTTTCGGTAATTACCCTATTTTTCCATCACAACTGACAATTCTCCTTAAAAATCCATGGAATTACGGATAAACTGACGACAGATACTCGCACTATGTTCAGCCTGTTGAGGTGTCAGTTCATGAGGTATAGATCTACAACTTCTGTATGATTTTCCAAGTGTCTTAATGTGGCGATGTATGGTATCTTTTGATGCACCAAGTTCTTCTGAAAGCCTAGGATACTTTTTTGTGGATTTTCTTGCAAAACTTGTCGTGTATCCTCAATATTCGATACATTAAGTCCTCCAGAACGTGATAAATCTTTAGTGTTTTCCTCTCCACTGCTAAAACGTTGGAACCATCGCTGTGCTACACCCTCACCAACGGCGTCTTCTCCTTACATTTCACATTTTCTTTGAGCTGTGGCAGCGGCTTTATAATCTTGTTTCAAGTAGTGTTCTAGAAGAATTCATAAGTTCAAAATTTGTTATCTCCATTTTTTTTATTGTTTATTAACAACTGAAGACTGATACATGCTTGCAATATACACAACACTAGTCGTGACATTCTTAAATAGCATTGCCAAAGCAAAGAAACCCAATATATTTTCCAAAGCACCAAAAAAAAAAAACCTTATGAAACAACCTAATATATTATTATTATTATTATTATTATTATTATTATTATTATTATTATTATTATTATTATTATTGTCATCATCATTATTGTAAATTAATTGTTCTTTCACACTGGCCGTGTGTAGGCTAAAGTATGGAAAGGTAGAGTCAGACTGAAAAATTCAATGCCATAGCCGGGATTTGAACCACGGATCTTGTGGTTTCCGTCCAGCCGCACTACCATTGTGCTACTATGGCCAACATGCCGATATGACATTAAATTCTCCAACTGACTCGTATTTTCCCGGTAAACTACTTAGGAGTTCTCATAAACACATGAGACAACTACCTTAATGGCGACATGTAAGTACTTTAGGCCCAAATGACCTTGTTGTCGACGGGCCCTAAAACACCACACACTCACTGTAAGTCTTTAAGGACCGGGCTTTATAGTTAACCACTATTAGGTCAATTAATGGAAATTATTTGTTCTTTCACACTGGCCGTGTTTAGGCTAGTACTACTACGTTTCCATCATCATTATTATTTACTGAAGTTATTTCTATTTATAAATTATACGGATTGTATGATTTATTGAAAGAAGTACAGCTATGAAATTCATAACATATTGCGGTTTCTTAACTTATTTTGAAGTACATTTGTTGCTAAGAATCAATTTGTCGCTATTCCATGTCTTCATAGCTCCATCTTGGCTTTGATTCTTAAATAAATGGGCTATCGGACGAGGAGAATATTAAATGTTACACTTAATTTAGAGCTTACACTGTAGAGAGGTTCCTGAAGTTTATCTTTAAAGTTTTCGCAGCATTAAAACAAGATATGCACTAGAATCACGTAATTTTTTGGTTGTAAGGTTCCATTTATATTTAGAAACACCTCTCCAAGTACCCCTGTTGCTAGAATCGGAAGGGTTAATTACATTTTCTTTGTTACGTTGACCCCCTGGTTTTATACCTACATGAGTTCAAATTTTGTCTCCCTATTAGTTAGCTGCCCTCTGAAAAACTTTATTACTACATAATGTAATATATTATGTAATAATATACTAATGCTTTATTATTCTCATTATTTTAACTTTTACTCTTTATATTAGATTATAGTTGTCCTGCGCCGTGACGTAGCGAGCTAAGGCAGCATGCCTTGGTCCCTGGCCACGGAAAGCGGCCCGGGTTCGATCCCACACATGTGGTGGGGATTTTAGGTCCCGGGTATAGGACCGGTGCGCACTCACCATGGTGAGTGAGTGAGGAGGTTACGCTAGGTAAGCGACCCTGGTCACGGAAACCAACATTCCGGCTGGGGGATGCCGAGATGCTGACCATATCTCCTCGCTATATCGGTTGGATGATCGTCCACCTCGGCCGTGCGTAAGTGGGCGTGAGGCCGGCAGTCGGGTTGGTAGGCCTTGGCCCTCTAACGGCTGTCGCGCCATGGGTTATTATTATTGAATTATAGTTACATTAAATAGGCTAATTATGCGCGTATTTATTATCCAATTATTGATTATTATCATGTTAGTTTATTAGACTATTAGATTATTTTTAAGTATCAAGTCCTTGTTTGCAGTGAACTAGAATTTTTAGATTGTTTTAGTAATGTTTTGTCCAAGCGTTGTCTGGTTGCATTGGGTTTGACTTTTAGAGGTGGAGAAACTACATAGAAAAGAACTAAAAAAATTAATTGTTTGTTTTATCAAAGAAAGAAACCAAATGCGTAACAGTCGCTGACGTGGGCCAGAGCTGGCCCATCTGACTGTTGGGAGGAGATGATGTGATCAGCCTATACCCGGGGTTCTAAAATCTGCACCCTTAGAATTGGCTTCAAACCCTGGCGCATTTCATGACAGGGGACCAAACCACAGACACTCTAGCACACTACGTCACGTTTGGTTCAGGAACTCCGAAATCGTATTAAAACGCATCTATAGGTTTTGTTTTCTTCGCAGCATTACAGTACAGTAATTTGAAATGTTTAATAGAATGCGCATGTTATATAGACGAAGTCCAATGCAAGTTTAAGTGGTTAATTAAACACTATGGTGCATCCCAGTTATGGGTGATTATGGCGGAGAAGGAAATTTATAACCAAATCTTTGCACCGAAGAAAAATTGTTCTTGAAGATTACGTACGATATTACAATGATTTATTACACTTGCAGAAAACCGAATTAGCACGTCTTTTATTACGGTTGCGTGGCTATTTCTCTGGCTATATGTAATTCAAGTTAGTACGTTGATAGACTTGACATGCGGCATCAGCCATTTTTGTTTTTAGTAGCTTGAGTTAGTTTGCGTCCCCTATCTATACCTGCCTGATTGAAAAGCTTTTGCTTTTCACCGCAACCCTTACCTACTTTCCTGCAGAGCTCTTGCATCAAAGAGGCACTGATACGTCACACATAATTGAGTTGGAGGCCTTGTCTAAGAAAACTTCATCTTTACTCTTTGAACTTTACTTGAAATCTGTACTTCCACAAAGCAGCATAGGGGCTACATTTGTTTTGTAAAATGTTTTCAAGCATACGTTGTTGTTTTCTGTTCTGTAAAAGCTTTATGTACGTACATAACCTGCATTTGAGATTCAGTCCTCTACCTTTTAGTTTATATATATATATACATATATATATAATGTATATATAAATGAACTGACGTTTGTTAGTCTCGCAAAAACTCGAGAACGGCTGAACCGATTTACCTAATTTTGGTTTAGAAATATGTTGTTATTGTTTACAAATGCTAGGCTTTGGCAATGAAGCCATTAGCTCTCTTGCTCTCCAATATTTCTGTGTAGTGGGTCCGGCAGGTAGGGCTTCACAGGTTAAAAGATGTTCTTCAGTCATTTCCTCTTCTTTGTTGCACAGAGGACAAGTAATCTAAAATTTGGTACTGCAGCTTTACGTGGTATTTCTGGAATAATTTCTGGATTTTTAATTAAAATGTTCCATTTTTTATCTTTTGCTTTGTTAGATATTGATTGTTTTTATTTGCTTTTGATTAATCTTTTTATTGATGTAAAGGGTAAGTTTTTACTTTTGTTCTGAATTAAATTTGCACCTTTTTTGGCAAGAAAATCAGCTGATTCATTTCCAGCAATTCCACAATGTGCAGGTATCCACTGTAATATAATTCTTTTCTGTAGTTTTTGAAGCTGTTGGATCATTTTGTGACATTCTTTAATTTGGGTTGACCTCATTTTATATGAACTTATTGCACATAATGCTGCTTTCGAATTAGAAAGTATGACAGCATTTTTGAATTTATTTATTCTGTATAGAAGGTGTTGGAGCCGTTACCTTTGCATCAAAATTTGTTGTGTGGTATTCTGCTGGTTGATAGAATGAGAACAGTGACACTTAATTCCTGCTCCTGGGTTGTTGTCCAAGTTAGAAATATTTGTGTACATCAAAGGAAGGTTTAAAATGTGAGAAAAGAAACCTGAATTGATAATGGACCAGTTTATTAACGAAATATAAAAGTACACACGCAAACCTTCACGAAACACATAGGCCTTCTTTTGTTTTCGACAAATAAAAGCATTACAAAATAGAAAGATATCCCACTCCTTACCAAAGTCTTCAAAGTTACTTCACTTATATTTTATTAAATGACGTTTATCGTTTGTTTTCAAGACTGAAATTTCTTTTAATGTAGCATGTTGGTATCCTTTTCGAAGATTACACAGAAAAATTAATTTCCTGTGCGTTTGGCCTTTGCGATGAGCATAAACAAATAGTAAGAGAAGTCGTCGGAAGTCTGCGGAATGAACTTCAAGTTTCCCTGTTTCTCTCATGAGCATTTATAAGTCGCGTGTTCTCGCGTCGGAAAACCATCATCTTATATATTTACGCACCACAAAAAAGACAAAATAATTTTTTTTCAGAAAGCTTTAAATTGATTAACTTAGTTGTAACTGTGTTGTAATTAAAATTCACCAAATTCCAGAATAAATAATTAACGAAATTTATTTATCTATATAGATAAGTACAGATAAACTTTATTGCCGGTACGAAGTTTGCCGGGTCACATAGTTATTGGATATAATTTTCTTGCTGTTCTCGTCAACGAACCGCTTTATATTTCCTCCTACTTAGAGTACTACTCCTTTTTAGTACACGAAAACAACAACACAGTCCTATTTGGCCTAAAAGTTCAGGATTAGTCATATTTTGTTAGCTAAAAAGTTTAACCTTCGATACATATTTTCACGGCTGCGGCGACGCACACAAGAGGAGTGGAGTGGAGTTTTAGGGCCCGTCGACAGCAAGGTCATTTGGGCACACAAAAGGTTTGGAGCAGAAAGACATAAGGGACATATAGTGCAGGGCGGAGATAAACAGCTTACCTAAGCAGATAAAGATAGCGCAGAGATAAAAGGCATGCCAAAACAGATAAAGTGAGGTAAATGGAACATTCTAGTGACATCTTGATTAATAGAGAACAGTCGACATGCCAGCGGAGAAAAAAGAGAGTTGTAAACGGAGTTGTAACGAGAGTTGTTGCAAACAAAACTGAGTATTGTGCAACGGTGAACGCTGTTTGTTTGTGGTCAATGACCATGGAAGATTGTAATTGTGTATGTTAGTAATTATGTTACCGTAGGTGTATTTCTACGAAAATAAAGAACATTTTGACTTTTAATTCTACGAACCCACAAAGTCACAATTGGTGTAGGGAGTGAGACATAACACGATGGAGGTGGCATTGGAAAATATTTTACTGAAAATGGAAGAAATGAAGGCGTCTAACGACAATATCACCGAGAAAATGGAAGAAATGAAAACGGAAAATGATAATCTCGCTGCAAAAACAAGCGGAAAATAACAACCTCGCTGCGGAACTGAAAGAAATGAAGACGGCTAACGATAACCTCACAGAGAAGATGGAAGCCTGACCGCGAAGATGGCCGAATTGATCACGGAAATGAAAGCGGTAAACGAGGCCCTCGCCACAAAGTTTGAAGATCAGTTGACCGACGTGAGGATATGACGTCGCGGAGCTGGGCAAGCGGATGGGTCAAGTGTACGAGCGCCTTAACGATTTAGAGGAAAAGGTCGACAATAACTCCAAATCCCTGAACGCTATAGTGGAAGACATCGAAGACCTGGTGAACCCTGTTATCAACCTAGAGGGAAAGGCCGACACCAACACTAAGTCCCTGAACGCTATGGTAGAGGACATCGTCGGCAAGATGTTGAAGGACTTGAAGGCCGACGCGCCGGGACGCGACACAAACTCTGCGCGCGTCAAACCACCCAAGTATGATGACACGTCAACGTTCGAAGTCTTTCGCCGTCAATTCGACACAGTGGCCAAACACAAGTGGTCACCAGAGGAAGAGGCTGCACAGTTAATAGCCAGCCTCCAGGGACGGGCCGCAGAAGTCTTGAACGCGGTCCAGACAGCGGCGGCGCCCAAGGACATCTGGGAGGCCTTGGAAAACCGCTTCGGAAACCACCGCCTAGCCGCAGCCTACCGCAGCCAGCTGTAGTCAAGGTCACAGCAGCCAGGGGAGACGCTGCAGGAGTTCGCCCTGGCAATTGAGCAGCTAGCTAGCAAAGCCTTAGTCGATTTCACCAGAGCTCGTATCCCGAGAAGCCGCCTACATCTTCGTTGACGGGATGCGAGACACGGAGATTCGTCAGCGCCTAATACTCGGCGACTAGAAAACCATCCACGGGGAGCTAACTGCAGCATGGAGGATGGAGCCGGCAAAGGTGACGACTACCCCGACTTCGAGAACAAGGAGTCCTCGGGAGACCGAAGACCAGGCGAGGAACGCCCGCGAAGACCTAGTGGAGTATGTTGGAAAACCGGGACACCTGGATAGGGACTGTCCACACCAGGAAGAGCAGCCGGAAAACGGGTGAGGGCAGTCGTGGTGAGGGGCACGTCGGCGCCATCACCACCGTCCTCTCGAGTGACACTGCGCGCCGTCAGCCGACGGATGGATTACAGTCAATTCGCGGAAGGTTGGGCGAGAGGGTAGTCCTGCCGCGTGCTCGTGGATACCGGGGCAGCCTGACCGTCATCAGACCAGACGTAGCTAGGGATTTGCCAAAGAGGAAATCAAGCCGACCAGATCAGCTAGTGACGGCATCAGGCGACATCTTGTATGTGGAGAAGGAGGCTCTGCTGAAGTTGACCTTGGGACGGAGTGCCGTGCGTCAGTGGGTGTTCGTCGTGAAGGTGACTGAGGAGGTGATACTGCGACTGGATGCCCTCAGAAGTCACGAGGCAACGGTCGACGTCGACAGAAAGGTCCTGCGGCTCAATGGCAACCCGAAGAATGCCTGGAAATCTGCAGGGTCATCTTCGGGAGGCCCGGTTTCGATCCCCGTGGCCGATCTACCTGACGATGCGTTTTTCGGGTTTTTCTAAGGTCGCTAGGCGAATGCTGGGTAGGTTAATTACATCCCCGAATTTCCTGTCGCTCCACTTCATCACCATTATCATTTCACATTATCTCTCATCTAGTGGTCTCTGTATTATATTCCTGGTAAGCACTTGCTACTCCGGTAGGGCGGTCTACGGACCGGCATAGTGGTCTTTCTGAGCACCAAGGTGGGTGCGATACCGGTTGTACTGGCCTGTCGGGGAGTTTCAATCAACTGAATGATCAACTGTAGTGGCCCTGTCATCTTCAGTGCTGTCACTTCGTGGGTCGACCGCCCTCTGTCTCCTCTCACCTCATCCTTCTTCCGAGGATGCCCCCTTAGGGACATGGGTACAGTAGATCAAGACTGGTAGCAGTGCCGAATCCCCTCCGTATAACTCTAACCTATCCTTCCTACTCTTTGGAATATCAGATAAAAACCAATTACACTAACCACTAGAAAGAAGTACTATTATTTGAAAATATAAACAAGCAATTGCCCAAAAATGGTTTACGCTACGAAAAATGATATTTGACATAAACTGAGGTCTTTGACGAAATCTACTTTTTTGTACATTTTTGAGTTTCTGATTACACCTTACTCTTTAAAAAGAATAAGAAATTAAGAGGTATTAGGAGAACTTCAAATACCATTCCTAAACATTTAACAGATACCAATTATTCTTCATATATTTTAAATGTATGACATTTTATTAAAACTTTTAGAGATATTTTTAGAGAGTAAAAATTTCCAAAATGTCAGTATAAAGGATAACTTGTTGTGGAAGAAAAACTGAGAACTTCTGTGCCACATCCTTGAAAGACGATAATGATAAATACCAAGATTAGTGTTTGTTTATTTCTTTATTTTACTTTTTTTTTTTTTTTTTTTTTTTTTTTGTAATTTACGTCTTCCAACGTTAAGTCATATTGGACGATGAATGGAATGGGTGAAATGATGCTCAAATTAGCCCAGGGTCCATAGAACTTAAGAGTTACCTGACATTCGTCTTTCAGGATAACGGAAAACCCCGGAAAAAGCCTTATCAAGTAACTCACCCTGACCGAGATTCGAACTCGGGACCTCTTGAACGTGAGGCAGACATGCTACCATCTACGCTACCGAGGCGGGCGATTAGTGTTTAGCTGAAATGTTATTCTGCAGGAATTCTTTCACACACCAGTAAATCTATCGTTATAAGAGTCTCGCCTTTTAAGCCGGATTTGATCCCGCTGACTTATCATTAGTAAGCCCCTAACCAATTGAGTCAACGTTTGATGTTCACACACATATCAAATGTTCACACACACTTTCACACATACACATAGACCTCTTCAATAAAAATCCTGTTTTACAATTCAAGGATTCTAAACTGTGTATTTTCGGTAAAATTTAGCATCAAATTTCTGTTGGATTCCAAAATCTACCGGCTTCATCTAGCTGCCATAGGTATTAGTAGAGAGAATAAATATTGTGACTTCAAGGGTTCGTAAAATCAAAAGTCTGGTTTGCAGAAATTTAAAACACTATTTATTGTAGTAAACTAAAATCTTTGTACAGCCCTTGCAGCAGCAAAAAAGATGACATTGGCAATCAATTATCTTCAAGGTCGACTCGGTGCTCTGCCACAAGTAAACAAACAAAAGAAATCACTGCGGTACAGTTGAAACGTCGCAATAACCATCACACAACTCAACACAACTAACTCCTTCTCACACTTTGCCGCTATGTATACCTCCCAGTTATTGTTCTAGAATGCCATAGACTTTCCGAGAACAATCGCGGCGGCAAGAGAAAGACGGAACATTCCAGAGTATCTCTCTGTCTCTTTCTTCCTCTTGGCAAGCTTCCAGCTCTCCTGCTCATGCGCCACTGTCTCACTCTTTCCTGCCCACTGGCTTTGCGGTAGCTCCACAACAATGCGATCTGTGACAATATGATGCTAATTTTTTACTCTGGTAAACTCTTTTGTCAATAAAATGAACTTCAACTACCATGCAGTTTGGAGTCAAATGGTAAACTTTAACCCCTCTTAGGAGAAGTTTAACTCTAAAAATAATTAGAAATGTTGAACATGGAAACTTCTGTGTGCTGAAGACGGTTTCTTTCTTGGCAAATATATTGGAGTTTCTTTTCTCCAATTCTTCTTTGAACAGGCTTTTCTCTGGAAATTAATTGTTCTTTCACACTGGCCGTGTGTAGGCTAAAGTATGGAAAGGTGGAGTCAGACTGAAAAATTCAATGCCATAGCCAGCATTCGAACCACGGATCTTCTAGTTGCCGTAGAGCCGCTCTAACCCTTGAGGTAGTATGGCCAACGTGCCGACATGGCATTAAATTCTCCAACTGACTCGTGTTTTTCCCGGTAAACCACTTAGAGTACTTATATGTTTTAAGTCGCCATTTTGGTAGTTGTCTCGTGTGTTTATGAGAACAACTTTCCATACTTTAAGCTACACACGGCCAGTGTGAAAGAACAATCAATTTCCAATAATTGACCTTATAGTTATTAACTATAAAGCCCGGGCCTTAAAGTACTTACGAGGGGGGACCCAAAAGAAACCGGACTCCGAGGACAGGTTTCTCACGCTAGATGGTGTTAGTAGAGACCTTCATGAAACAGCTGTGCAGACGACGTCAGTGTAGAGCTGAACGTACAAGTGTGGTATTGGGTTTCTCTGACTGTTGGTGGGTTACCACTGTGAAGTCGTTATGGCGACTTTAAAAGAACAAAGAGTGTGTGTAAAATTTTGTTTCTTGCTCAAAAAAAAAAAAAAAAAAAAAAACTGCAACGGAGACTCGCCAAATGCTTCAGGAAACTTTCCTGGAGGACTTTAAGTGGTTTACCGGGTAAAACACGACTCAGTTGGAGAATTTATTGTTAACTCGGCACGTTGGCCATAGTAGCTCAAGGGTTAGAGCGGCTGGACGGCAGCCAGAGTATCCGCGGATCGAATCCCGGCTATGGCATTGAATTTTTCAGTCTGACTCTACCTTTCCATACTTTAGCCTACACACGGCCAGTGTGAAAGAACAAACAATTTCCAATAATTGACCTAATAATGGTTAACTATAAAGCCCGGGCCTTAAAGTACTTACATGTAGTAAGTCGCCATTAAGGTAGTTGTCTCATGTGTTTATGAGAACTCCTAAGTAGTTTACCGGGAAATACACGAGTCAGTTGTCGAATTTAATGTCATATCGGCACGTTGGCCATAGTAGCTCAATGGTTAGAGCGGCTGGACGGCAACCAGAAGATCCGTGGTTCAAATCCTGGCTATGGCATTGAATTTTTTAGTCTGACTCTACTTTTCCATAGGTTTTTTTCTGGTATAAATGACCAATTTTTTTTTTTTTTTTCAAAAACCGTTGTTAACAACTAACTTAAATTTTATGATGATAAAATAACATCTAAGTGCTGTTGTGGATTTGTTTCTGTGTTAAAGGATGGTTCTTATATTCTGAAGAAATCTAACCTGTAATCAAGATATAAATTTATTAATAAATAAACTTTTTTGTATCAAACTACTTCAGTTAACTTAGAAGCAAGAACTCTAAAAATTTCTTTCAAATATCCTGAGTAGTTTTCATGCAGGTATTGTTTCCCTTTAAATATGGCGTTACCGAACCACCAGTTTCTGTTTTATTAGATGTAATAAACATGCTATATTGACGCCATAGTGAAAACAATGTTAATACGACAGGCAGGAAACTGTTTGAAAATGATATCATACATTTTAAAAGATCACTTAATCGTATAAGTTAGAAGGGAACAGTGTACGTTTTCAGCAAGTATGAGTAGTTTTTGTAGAACGGTGCCAAGCCACAGAACTGGTAGTTTTAAGGTCGATGTGTTCATGTTCGCTCCGTTAGTTTTGACTGCCTGTCGTCGTCTGGGAACACCATCCCTGGTCATAACGCGATGCACCATGTAATGACATGCAGAGCTGGGAGACGGCCAACACTGTGATCCAGGTCATGTGCAGGATTTTGCGGTTCTAACCGCTTCTTGGGGTGTGAGTTTTAAGGAAGATCTGGCAAATTGTTTGTATTCAAAAGAAAGCAATAAGAATTATTACGAGTTCATACTGTAGTGTCCATTTCAGACCATAATAAATGTATTTATTACTATTTTCTTCTTATGAAAACTAACTGGAATAATTCTGATATTCAATTTCAGCTTCACAGCTATCTTACTCGCAATAATTGTTTATTTTTACACTCAGTGTAAAATTCTTAAAAAAAAATTAAACAATGAGTTTGTATTATGATGCAGATACGTTTCATACAATGCCTAGAAATGCCCACTCCTATATCTTGACTACAGTGATTTATATAAATCTGACACATTTCTTGCTTTAATTATTCCGTTGTAAATTCATTAAATGACCCAATTTTAGCACCAAGTTAAACAGAATGTTATGAAGTTTCGATTACATGCCACTGGATGCGCAGATGTTTATGTTTTATTCCTATTGCTATTGTTGGCAGCTGTTTATGACATTTTGTTCTAGTCAACGTGAAAATGCATTCACATTAAATTAACGACTCTTTCTTGTGAAGAAATACTGGATTACTAATTCAGTTACCTACAGCTACCCAAAACGCGTACCAGAGAGAATCTGGTGTTCGCAGTCCTCCCAAAAGAGACAATACTGTGACTGGTAAACAAATTGGAAGCAACTGGATATCTGATGAGTGAAAAAGCAAGCATCGTTCATCTAGGCTTCCCACGGTTGTGGCTGACGTAAGAGCACGACTGGAGCAGTCACCCAAAAAATTATTAAGACGTTTGTCGCAGGAAGCAGGGTACACCTACCCAATGTATCAGAGAGCTGCGAAAAGTACAGGTCTAAGGCCATATAGGGTTACGGTTTTCATCAGCTGCAGGAACCAGATAAGGTTCCAGATTGAATTATTGTCGTTGGTTTCAGACGTTCATTGTGCAAAATACTGCCATATTGTCACATGGTTCACAGATGAAGCATGGTTCCATTTATCCGGTTACGTGAACTCACAGGACTCACGCCATTGGGCCATCGAAAATCTACATGCCGTCCATCAAGCACCTATGCACCCAGTTAAAATCAGCATTTGCTGCTCAATATCCGCACAGAAAATAGTGCGGCTTTTTTTCTCTCTCTTTTACCATACTGTGAACATCGCAGAGTACCGACTGATTTTCATGATGAAGTTTGTTGAGCAACTGGACGATTTAGACCTAAGTAAAGGATATTTTCATTAACATGGCGCTACATTCCATACATCAGATGACTCCATGGAACTAATTGCCAGTTTCTTTGACGACCCGATAATTTCCAGGGACATGTGGCCACCAAGACCCCCGGAGTTGACATCGCCGGGGTTACATAAAAGAGATGGTTTACGCCACACATCCCCAGACATTGGACGATCTGAGGCACATCACAGAGGAGATTCAAGCTATTGACAACAGAGTTCTCCAACTAGTGTACAGTAACAATGGAACGACGTGTTGAGTTGTGCCTTATGCAGGATCCATAACATCTTGACATTTTCAACATTTCCTATAGAGGTAAATAATCGCCCAAAATTCCCCTACAATTTAGGTTGTCGCTAGCGCAATTCGTTTTGGGACAATTAATGAAAGAAATGTACCAGTTCTATATAAATCACTCTGTATCTTTCAAAATGCCTTAAAGAGCTGATTAATTAACAGTCATTTTTATAATATCACGGGTTTTCCAGCTGCAATGTCCATAATCGCTAGTGGGATTTCAAGGCATGTACATTAAATGTTATCTAACGAATTTTGATATTTTTTATTTTTTATTAAGTCTACACAATAATTTATAGGATTGATTAGAATGGTCAAACCTAACATGTGCATGTGCATGTAAAGTGCATGAATTGATTAATCAAGAGAATTCTCTAAGTTTCAGTGTTTATGTAATTACCCTAAAATTTCAGTATAAAGTTATGGGATATATACATGAAATACTGAGTTGAGGAAACTTGTTCTACTTTTCTAACGTTGTTAGAAGTTCTTTATCAATTATATTCCTCAAATATCCTAGGTGAGTCAAACTCTTATTGGTTTAAATACAGGTCGACACTGACATAGACACACACACACACACACACACACACACACACACACACACACACACACACACACACAGATACAAAGTTCAGGACTGGGTGGAGGCAAAATACGAGAAGCACAGAAACATTTGACCTGAGTGGCTGGAAGCTATGCTCCACATAGACGATCCACACCAGCCGATGTTTAAGTTCATCTCATATTGACAATGATGATGTTCAACCTATAAGCATATGCCAGTTTTAGTTCTGGAGCGAGGGAAATGTTGGGAATAAGACTACCCTTAAATGGAGTGCTAGAACAAAGTAAGATGTGGGAGCTGAACATGACAACTGGCTTACAAGATAAACCACTGGGCATTATAACGGCTCGATCCATGCACTCAAATGTACCTTAGCCGGTATTCTGTAGAGTTTTAAGTATAGATGTAATTTATATCCTTGAAAATGCAATATTTTCACATTTCCAACAGAAATTTAACAATTGTGTACTTTACATCCATCATATACATTTATGCATAACAGAGATGCTAACATAGATGTAAAGTTTTTAAGAGATCTGAATATTTAAAACACGTGTTTTGAGAAGAAAACAAATTTTGCAGGGTAACCAATTAATAGGCAGTGCACAGGTAGATAATTTAAATGAGGTATTTAAACATGTTTGCACATGAAACATAATTATATTCCCTTTGGAGAGAAAAAAAAAAGAAAAAAAAACTTGGCATAATTTTAAGGGAAAACAAGTTTCGAATTTTGGAACATTTGACTAATTAATATTCATACAATCGTTTATGCCTTTATTACTAAATGCTGAGTGATTCCTAATGTAGTTTAAGGATACCATAATTTAATAGTGGCGAAAATTACTCTTTTCCTGCAACAAGTGTAGGCAACCAGCGAAATGGCATCAAGCTGCATGGAGCTGGCACCACCGCTTCCCTTCCTTCGTACGGGCTTGCTAATCCCATTGGAGGCCTGGAATATGGAGTTTGGCCCCGTTCTAGGGTCATCCTTTTCCCCTGCCATGCAACGCTGAAATTTCGTCGACATTTATAACCTGAAAGATCAAGTAGATGAAAATGAAATGTATAGTGAAATTAAAAGTAGAAACAAGAAATTCGGAAGATTTAGTTACCCTTTCCAGCATTTACCTAGCAAACTCAGGAAACCACAGAAAAAAAAGTCAATGAGTCAGGAAAGTCTATCGCCGGAATTAGTAAACCACCACCTCCTAAATGCGGGTTACAGATGGTTCTGCGTCATCTCTCTTGGTACCGCTCGACTCACGGAGGCCAGGTTCGATAAGGTGACTGCAAAGTAAAATTTGTGTTAGACAACATGGCACTGGGGCGGGTCTTCTCCGGGATCTCCGGTTTCCCCCGCCATTTTATTCCATCAGTGCTCCATCTTCATCTCATGTATCATTAGTGTCACCGATTGCGGTGCCGTATGTAGTAAAAGCGGGCGTTAAACACTACACATCCCTTGGTATCGTTTCCTTTGTTAATCTACCATGTACTAGTAGGGGGATCATAATAGCTTTGATGATAATGTCTATTTAAACTTCTGGTGCCATTTTCCTCAGCATAAAAATACGTAAGTTCATAGGGTCTCACAATCGAGTTGGTATCAGTTAAATGTAGACCATGACCTACATCAGCACGATTTTAATCAAAATATCTACAAGAGATAGTGATTTGTTTTTGTGAATCAAATAATATTTAGATTATTTAGCTGAATAATCTAGTATTCACACATTCAGCTATCGCTCCTTTAATTGCAACATAATGCATATAAAAGAATCATCTGATATTTCTTGTACTGTTGGAAACTTTGAGAAGAATGAAATGTCTATAGAAAGCAGCCATATTTTCCCAAAGAGATCTTCATTTACTTGCAAGGAATATAGGTAATAGTTATCTACAAAATGTGTGGAAAGTAACTCCCTATTGGAAATAACTTTTTTCTCGTAATGAATGTAAGTATGATGGCAAATTTTGGTACACTTTTAGTTTATTGTGTGGTGTGATGTTCACAAAAGTTACAATTCCATGTGTTCCCCAGCACACTGTCTTACAGGAACAGATAGTTTGCTACGGCCTTCCCTAAGAACTCATCAGGAACACCGCTTATGACCTCAGGATTTTGTTCTACCGATCTTCCGTTTTTTTTTCCTGTGACGATTTTTAATTCTCTTGCATCCAAAACAGCACGTTTCCCATGTTCATTCCTCCACTACCTTTGAACCTGCGTTACAGATTGCCACACCTCATACCGTGCTACATTTTTCGCTCTGTCCTGAATACTTAATCGTTGTGTCGTCTCTCATTCAGAGGCAAGATGCATAATAAAATGTAATGTCACAGTACAATCTACAACACAAGGTAACTTTCATGGCAATCTACACGTTACATTCAATTCAAAATAGGGAGTTATTTTCCACACATCCTGTATGGGCTTCCGTTGATTTGTATAGTACTGAATAAGATAATGCTAAAGTTTTCAATATTAGTAGCGGATCATGGTACTGCAAATTCAACATGAATATAATGTTATCTTCTGCAGAGGATTTGGAAAGTTATCTCCAATATCTCTACGCAACATGGAATGTTCAGTCTATAGATAATGTAAAACTCAAGTGATATAACATCGAAAAGAGGTTCTCCGTAAACAAAGCAGCATATTGTACCAGAATTATCTGTAATGTTAAACCTAAAGCAATGTAAAGTGAACTGCGCAGTTGCTCCGCAGACATGACGGCGCAGCATCACTTGAAGCCTCTGCGTAATAGACTTATGTAATAGGCGCCAGACATCAAATCAACTTGTCATCTGATATGTAATTACCGCCAAGCGCTATTCCGTGATGAAAATAAAATCAAATAACATCATCCACGTGAGCGTCTAGAACAATGCAAATTATACGTTGCAATTTTTTGTATGTATTGCGAATGAAACAGTGGAAGGCATCTAATAGTCTCAGTTTTATTTTGTGCTAAGAGTGAATTTTACACAAGATTGATTCAAAGTCATCATTTACTGCATTTCTGATTTTACCGTCATGAAAACTGGTCTAAGAACATTTGTATTCCACACCCTTTAAAAAATATTTAGCATTCAGGTTTTAAATTACGAATCAAAGAACCGATATGAGTATCATATCCTAGGTGGTTAAGGTAGGAACTCATAAACAGCAGCTCTGCAGTTCAAATCCCGCCAGGACCTTGGTATACCCCTTGTATTTCTCAGCTCTAAAAATTGGCAAAATCTACTCGAGGCAAATTGTCTTCCTTAATTATCATTTCACTTCATTTATCATCAATATTCGCCGGCTGTGGTGCCATATGTTGTAAAAGTTGTACTAAAACCGCCGAAAGTATTTTCCACTTTTTCTTCTCCCCTCTCCCCCCTCTCTCTCTCCTTCTGTTACTTCTTGCATTTTTTAAAAGCATATAAATAAAATATGAGTAGAGTAGACTGATATGAATTCTTCATTGCGTTACGTTTATGCAGACAAAGGAACCAAAGTCAAAAATAAATTTCTGTCATTTATATATATATTTCTGCATAATCAGAACTTTTTACGGTTCTAGCTTTCTCTTACTTTCTCTTAAAGATGTTTTCTTCGACCTTTTGTTTTATCTTTCTGATTTCCTTTGGTCTACGTTACCTTCCTTTTACAAAAGCTCTGCTAAAATTATGTTCGTCAATGATTTGGTAATGCCTTCCCTATTAGCATGTCCTACTTAAAGACCTCTTTAATTCTTTCATTTCTTTCTGTCTTTCTCTCTGTTACTTCTCTGTTTAGTCCCACATTATTTTCTTGACTTAAAGCTATCTCCTAATACCTCAAGTTTTGCTCACATTGATACAGGTTATTAAGCTTTTCAATATTTACGGTGATGGTACATTAATATTGTTCTACTCAGCCTATTTAAATAAGTCGATATTTATCATTACTGAGATCGAATTTTAGGTGCTGAGAACTAAACGTATTTACTTTCGTAAATTACAATTTACAGCATATATGTCAAAAATTACATTTAATAATTTAATAGATTATATATTATAATAGATCATACCTAGATAGATATAGATGAGAAAAAGGTTTCTATTCATTTTCCGTAATCGAAAAGGTAATAAAACACTATTTTAATAACTCAGAAGTAATGAATCAATGATATGTTATTCATATTATTTGGGACTATACTGTACAACACAGGACGTCTCGAAACTGTCCATTTGAAGTCTCTGCCGATTACCTCTTTGCAGAGTGATTTCACAGAAATGTAACAAGAGCTTAAAAAATTAATTTAATCTTTCAATATATTAAGTGATGCTGCTGTTCGGTATTGGGAAAATGAATATTCTGCGTTACGTGAAGTCTCACTTTAAATATAGAAACTTCGCCGATATTGATGAATCTGGATAAAATTCATACTGCTTCTACACAACGAGAAGCCGCTAACAGATGTTTGTTGCCGGATAAATGCGTTATCTGGAAGCTTTAATCGGACTTGATAGACTTTCCAAAAGCCTGACAATACAGAATTCATATGTGTATATATACACTATATTTAGTTTAATTGTGGATATATAACGTATTCTAATTTAAAGTTATGGCAGAAAATTACCAGTTTCTCTTCGAACAAACCGAGTTCCAATTTTGTTTGTTACACTTAATAAGAGAAAAGAATGCACAATAACATTTGTACTTACTGTTAGATCAACTTATTTACCTAATAATCCATTAATTTATCCTGATGTTATTGAGGTCCTTACACACGGACTCGTTAGAGGGAACCGCGATGCAAATCCCAGTAACTGTGCCCCACCCTCCATTACTACACCCCACTGCACGTTGTAGACAGTGGTCCAATAGTTGGCCTTAGACCGACTTGTTGGGCCGCAGGGTTTAGTTTATACCATTTCCTCTTTTTTTTTTTAAAAAAAAAAAGACACAGTTGAAAATTACCAACGAAACCGAGAGTACAACATTCCAGCAAGATCTGCATTAACAATTATTATTATTATTATTATTATTATTATTATTATGATTATTATTATTATTATTATTATTATTATTATTATTATTATTATTATTATTATTATTATTATTATTATTATTATTATTATTATTATTATTATTATTATTATTATTATTATTATTATTATTATTATTATTATTATTATTATTATTATTATTATTATTATTATTATTATTATTATTATTATTATTATTATTATTATTATTATTATTATTATTATTATTATTATTATTATTATTATTATTATTATTATTATTATTATTATTATTATTATTATTATTATTATTATTATTATTATTATTATTATTATTATTATTATTATTATTATTATTATTATTATTATTATTATTATTATTATTATTATTATTATTATTATTATTATTATTATTATTATTATTATTATTATTATTATTATTATTATTATTATTATTATTATTATTATTATTATTATTATTATTATTATTATTATTATTATTATTATTATTATTATTATTATTATTATTATTATTATTATTATTATTATTATTATTATTATTATTATTATTATTATTATTATTATTATTATTATTATTATTATTATTATTATTATTATTATTATTATTATTATTATTATTATTATTATTATTATTATTATTATTATTATTATTATTATTATTATTATTATTATTATTATTATTATTATTATTATTATTATTATTATTATTATTATTATTATTATTATTATTATTATTATTATTATTATTATTATTATTATTATTATTATTATTATTATTATTATTATTATTATTATTATTATTATTATTATTATTATTATTGGCGTTAAATATAGCATTCAAAAACGCAGAACAGCATATTCATGCTAAATGGAGTTTAATAGAACAAGAATATAACTTTAGGATGCAAATCATGCAAATTAATACCTAGATGTATGTTAACTTATGAAACAGAAATGTGGATGTTGACTAGAAATTTAAAATTAAAATCTAGCTAACTGAACTGTTTCAGAGAAGATCCGCTAGACACACTAAATTAGAGTAGAATCTAACAAAGTGTCATGAGAAACCATGAAATTTCAAAATTCAGTTTTAAATTGTATACGATATAAAGAGCTAGAAAGCTATGGGTATATCTACAGAATGCCTGAACAAGTCTACCAAAACAAGTTTTAGATTGGAGCCCATCTAGAAGAGGAAGACTTGGCCTATCTAAACTTAAATGAACGCAGAATATGGAAGAGGAATGAGGTAGGTCTGGAGGAATTTGATTGGCAGAATAAAGGAAATTGGAAAAGGAGAATAAAAGTTTTGTATTTGAATACAGGAAGATGTTATTACATTGTAAGCCTGTTTGTAAATAAATAATTATGTTTGTTAAACTTTTAATTATTTTACTTAAATAAATAACGATAATAATATAAATATTTCATTGCCCGAATCATACATTTATGCTTAATCTAGGCCCGGCGTATTTTAAATGGGATGTCTTGAGACCTTACCTACAGAGGTTCTAAGGTTCTACTGAAACATACAACTTGCTTTTGAATTGCCTATGTGTTAAATAAATAAAAATGTATACATTATTGACATTTAAAATAGAGTTTAAAGTAATGCCTGATGATTTATTCACAGCAGAGTGATTTGTTATGATTCTCTTCACATTACTATTTAGTATCCGACCGAATCTAAGATTTCTTTACCCAACGACATTTCAAAATTATTTCTACTACATTTACGATACTTTTAAGGTGCATTTCATTAATTTATTTTGCTTCTCAGCGAGGCGATAAATATATTTGATCTCAGGTAAAGCCAGAGGGTTCTAATACTGTAGTGTATGATAAACCCTGTCCACCCTTCTCTCATGGACGATACTTCATTTGATCTGCTACGGTATAATCTCTTGGTCTTAATCCCTACACAGAATAAATATTAACTCTGGACTCGCAATGACCTGGATTTTCTAAAGGACTCTTCCATTGCGGTCCTGGCACGTTTCCGTTCAAGGATCAACTCGCGTGTCTCTGTCGTCTTCTTGCTTCTGGCGTATTCCTTCATTTACTCACGTGTCTTGTTGCTAGGTTATAATTTAGCGCAAATCTTCTCTGTCGAAACAATTAGCTTTGATTTTAGGGTCTCATATTTTCACCATTGCTTCCGTTCCTAAGTCGGCTTTTAAATGTCATAGCTTTCGTTCTGTACCAAAATCTAATCTTTCTTCACATTTTTAATTACAGTTTGCAATAACATAGGAATTGAGCTTCTTTGAGCGTTTCATGGTAATTTTGTCTTAAGTCTTCTTAATATCACTACATAAATTACAACTTCCGTTTGATATACTTTAAATACATTTCCTATCACTAGATAATTAACATATCTTCCTTCAGCTATTATTTGATGACAGTTAAGTTAAAGTTTAGGCTAGGCGTAGTAAAGCTAACTAGTAGCTACATAGTAAAGTTATGTATGTGTACAACGCTAGACAGTGTAATTTAGGGATTTCTTCTTTGTCCTTCTTTCATAAATTAGGCCATTCTTCTGTTCCGGCGTCAGTTTCATCTTAATATTGGTCTTCCTATAGATCTACTTCCTTTAGGTCTGTATTCTGAGAGACCCAGAAACATCCTAACCGCCTGTGCGGTGTATTGCCTGTCCGTGACCTAGGCGCTCGTTGCTGTCTGCCGCTATCATAGAAAGGCGTGGATGAAACCATGTAACATTTTAAAAATTACTTTCTCAGACATTTCTTACCTATAGTATTAAAGGAGATGTTGAAACTGCCCACCGCAGTTGTCCATATCATTCACGTTGATGGTATTTCTCCATTAGCAGAGAAATAGTTATAGGCCTATTTTTTATGTCAACAGTTGACGCCCTACATACGTGAATATAATGTTGCCCCGCCAAAATCTTTCGATGGAACGATTGAAAATGTGTTTCAAGACAGAATTATTAGTCCCCTTCGATCCCACGATCTAACCCTCTGCGATTTCTATCTCTGGGGTATCTTAAAATTGCAAGACAAACCCATACGTCCTGGAAGAATTAAAACAAAATATATGCCAGAATATCACCAGCATTTCTCTAGTCAACTATGGAAAGTAATGAATAGTTGCCAAACATCTATGGACAAAGACGGTGCCAGCTTCAGCATACCCTTTAAGAACATCGGTAATTAAAACCTTTAAAAGTAGTTTTTAATATGTTGCATGGTTTCATCCCCGCTATTTTATGTTGGAGGCAACGGCAACGAGCGCGGAGGGTGCAGACAAGCAAAACACCGCGCAGTCGGTTTTGATGTTTTTGGGTCACTTTTAGCACTCTTTGTGGTGGTGTCTGAGTAGTTCTACTGAGCTGTCTTTCCATTTCTTTTTATTATTAATTATTATATCTTCTTTAACACTAATTTTAATATTTTCTATTATTTCTCCATGAGTTAATCTATTTCTTCTTGTTACTCCCTTAACTGCTCTCAAAACTTTCATCTAAGCTGATTATGATTCATTTTTCTACCTTATAACCCAACCTTCATTCTGATATAACATTACTGGGACTGCATAACTTTATAAAAATTATGCTGTGTTTCTTTTCTTGTATATATTCAGGTTCTTTTAATAGTTCCCGTATATGTTGCTACTTTTGAATGTTATTGTGTAAACCATTATTACGTTAATGACATATCACATTGAACATAATTACGAGGGCTATCCAGAAAGTAGATTACGTTTTCGTTTGTTTCCGCTAGGGGCGGGGCTAGCGCGGCCATCTTAGGGTCAGAGCGTTGCGCAGCTCAGTCGGCATCTAGCCGTGCTAGTGAGAGGTTCGTGCTGTGCTCCGTTCAGATACTGTGACGGTTTGAAATGTCTGCGTTAATTGAAAATCCCGCGAGCTGCGAGGTGCGTGCAGTAATAAGGTTTCTGACTGCAAAAAACTGTAAACCGATAGAAATCTATCGGCAGCTTTGTGAAGTGTATGGGGACAACATTATCACTGAAGGTGGAGTGCGTCAGTGGGTCATCAGATTTAAAAATGGCCGAACCAATGTTCACGACGAAGATCGAAGTGGGAGACCCAGCATAGTGACTGCCGAACTTGTCGAAAAAGTCGATGCTAAAGTCCGTGAAAATCGAAGGTTCACAATAACGGAACTTTCTTTGAGTTTTCCACAAATTTCGCGAAGTTTGTTGCACGAAATCATCAGCGAAAAGCTTGGTTACCACAAGTTTTGTGCAAGATGGATTCCAAAAATCTTGACAGAGGACCACAAAAATCAGCGAATGGCTGCAGCGTTGAACTTTTTGGACGTTTACCATAAGGATGGTGACTCTCTACTCGATCGCATCGTTACTGGTGACGAAACATGGGTGAAACACGTGAACTGTGAAACGAAATTGCAATCAATGCAGTGGGGGCACACAAGTTCTCCCAAAAAACCCAAGAAATGCATGCAAACATTGTCGGCAAGGAAGATGATGGCGACTGTTTTTTTGGGACAGAAAAGATGTGATTTTGGTGGACTTCCTGGAAAGAGGCACTACAATAAACTCTCAAAGGTATTGCCAAACTCTCCAAAAACTCAGAAGAGCCATTCAAAACAAGCGCAGAGGAATGTTGAGCTCTAAGATCTTGTTGTTTCACGACAACGCCCGGCCCCACACGGCAAATGTCACTCGTGAAGTTCTTGAATCTTTTAAGTGGGAGTTGTTTCCTCATCCGCCGTACAGTCCCGACCTGGCACCGAGCGACTTCCACCTATTCCCAGCAATGAAGAAGTGGCTGGCTATGCAGCGTTTTGATGACGACGCACAGCTGCAAGAAGAGGTAACGAAGTGGTTGAAGGCGCAGGCGGCCGAATTTTTCGACGAAGGAATTTCCAAGCTCGTACATCGCTACGATAAATGCCTTAATTTGAATGGTGACTATGTCGAAAAGTAGTATTTGAGTGTGGCTTTCATCTGTATATAATAAAATTTGTTTCCTATACTTTGTTTACTTTTTATTCCAAAACGTAATCTACTTTCTGGATAGCCCTCGTATAATTATTCACCTGCTTGACTAGTTTAGGGACAATGTATATAATTATACACCCTTGGTCAGTTTAGTAGTGATTGCATTGCTTTGAGCGTTGCAAGATAGATTATTTGGCATTCGTGCATTCTTCAGTATGGCCACATGAGTAGTAAGTAAATAAACAAGAAATTATAGAGCTTAAGTTTAATAAAGCGTACCTTCAATTAAAAGCTGACCATATAAATATCTAATTCTAAATACAAATTAAAATAAGAATTTTGAAGTTGTACTCTTAAAAAAATATGCCACTAACTTTGGATTTAAAAAACAATCAATTGTCCCATGTTATAAAGCCGAACCTAAACTTCCATTATTAAGGTCACTGGTTACTGGTGTGTAAAACTGTATGCATTATTTAATATTTATTAGGTTGTAGGAACTACTAATATGGTTATTTAATCATCATTACTTCCATAATATGAGCTAATTAAGTTTGGAGAGAAATGAATCACTTTCTCCTCTTTTATATTAGTGATTAGTTGAACTGATAACCGTGGGTGACAAATCTGATATTTCCGACTAGTGGGTGCGACAGCGTGTTATGTAGGGCGTCAATCAGAAAGCGCCAGTTCACTGTGAAATTATGTTAAGCAGGAACATCTCCGGAAAC
The DNA here is from genome assembly GCA_030765055.1 of Mantis religiosa. Classification (NCBI taxonomy): domain Eukaryota; kingdom Metazoa; phylum Arthropoda; class Insecta; order Mantodea; family Mantidae; genus Mantis; species Mantis religiosa. The sequence goes on along the minus strand of CM060954.1, from coordinate 121,691,727 downwards.
TCCACCCATTACAATGGCTATTAGACTTTCATAAACGATCATGTTCATTTTTTCTCTCAAGTAAAATTTACTATTGTCCCACGACACCGGTTCACTTTCATATAATAATAGCAGAGTAATTCATGTTTTTGTTTTGTAACAATTTTGGAAACCTTTGATTTAGTTACTTTTCAGTAAACATTGGGGTTCACGCTTCCTCTACTTAATGAAGAAAATTACATATATATGGGGGTCTATAATACGACATGGTTTGAAGTATGAAACAAATAATTCAAGGCGCTTAAATTACAGTCTAGAATTACGATAATGAACCATAATTACAAATTGTTCGTGACCTCCCTGTTCAGTGAATAGTGTTTACTCTAGCTTTCTCATAAACATGATGATTGCTGGTTTTTCATCTATATAGTGTACTGAATAATAATAATAATAATAATAATAATAATAATAATAATAATAATAATAATAATAATAATAATAATAATAATAATAATAATAATAATAATAATAATAATAATAATAATAATAATAATAATAATAATAATAATAATAATAATAATAATAATAATAATAATAATAATAATAATAATAATAATAATAATAATAATAATAATAATAATAATAATAATAATAATAATAATAATAATAATAATAATAATAATAATAATAATAATAATAATAATAATAATAATAATAATAATAATAATAATAATAATAATAATAATAATAATAATAATAATAATAATAATAATAATAATAATAATAATAATAATAATAATAATAATAATAATAATAATAATAATAATAATAATAATAATAATAATAATAATAATAATAATAATAATAATAATAATAATAATAATAATAATAATAATAATAATAATAATAATAATAATAATAATAATAATAATAATAATAATAATAATAATAATAATAATAATAATAATAATAATAATAATAATAATAATAATAATAATAATAATAATAATAATAATAATAATAATAATAATAATAATAATAATAATAATAATAATAATAATAATAATAAATAACAATAATAATTATAATATATATTATTATTGTTGTTTGTGGCGTTAACCCGTTCGAGATATGCTTGATGCTGGTTTGTATTTTGAGAAACCCATCTATTCCCCACTAGCAAGTGGCTGTTAGGTTTTTTTTTTTCTTCTTCTTCTTCTATTTATGGAGCACTATGTTCCACTGCCTTCAACTGCAGTGGCCATATCGGCGGCCGTTCTGCTTTGGAACATATCGATGGTGTTAACTCGTATGCGTTGGGTTGTATCATTAGATCACGCACACATTGACACTCTCATTCATACTTCCAGAATCTGGGGAAGATGGGGAATCATCTTGGTTAGAGAAAATTCCCCACCCCCAGCCAGGAATCGGATCCTGTACCACTAGCACACCAGGCAGATGCTCTACCGACTGAGCTACAGAGTCAGCCTTTTCCATCTTGTTATGCAGAGATCATGGAATTTCAAACAAAAATACTCTCTTAAAGGATACCTATGATTGGTAATTTGAAATCCTGAACTAATAAGTCTAGCTTATACCGCAGCTGGTTTTTACCACAGATGTAACAGTGCCAATATGATATAGCCCAAATTTTATCAATTTCACTTTGATAGTATGGAAAATATAGTCAAATTTATTTATTTTTGGTTACGTCACCTAAAAAGTCCCTTTCGACAAATTAACTTAAATTTTGGTCAAATATTTTAACGCAGTTTCCCTAGGTTTCTCTGTGTCTCAATGACTTAAGGCTTCAGAAATTTTTAAAGCTACGAATATGGCTCTTTTTTGCTCAAAATTTGAAATCTTTATATCTTGAAGAAAAGAAAGTGTGCTCAAATTCACCTCACAATAAAACCCAGGAGAATTTCTATTCACTGTGTCTCATTGAACGTGTGTAGCAAGTTTCATTAGTCTAACACTAAAACTACGAGTATTTTAAATAATAAAAGATGCTGAAATTTTCAATTCAGAAAACAAGGCTAAAGAATTAGAGTTCATATCTAACACTAGTATTAACATTTGAAGGGGTATCCAAATTTAGATATTTAGGAGCATTTGTAAACAATGATAATAATTTAAACGAGTGCATAAAAGAAAGAATCCAAAGTGGAAATTCAGCATATTATGCAAATTTATCACTATTAAAAAATAGGTTTATTAGTAGAGGGACAAAATACAAGATTTATAAAACCCTGATAAGACCAATAGTAACATACGCTGCTGAAACTTGGACCCTAAACAATACAGATGAAGAAATACTTCGAAGATTTGAAAGGAAAATATTAAGACGAATCTTTGGACCTGTAAAAGATAAAGATCAATGGAGAATAAGATATAATCATGAAATAGAAGAATTAATAAATAAGCAAGATATTGTGAAATTTATAAAAGCACGAAGGATAAGATGGCTAGGGCATATAGAGAGAATGATGGAAGATAGAATGCCAAAAAATTTATTGAAAGGAAGATTGTATAACAGAAGAAAAAAAGGAAGACCGAGAACAAGGTGGTTAGATGATGTAATGGAGGACCTAAGAACGATCGGAATCAGAGGCTGGAAAAGTAAAGCAGAAGACAGATATGTGTGGAGGAGGATCGTGCAGGAGGCCAAAGCCCACCAAGGGCTGTAGAGCCAGTAGAGAAGAACACTAGTATTCACATAACTTTCAAACTAGATTAGATCATTTAAAAATGGCTTGCGGATGCTAAGCATTCTTTGGATTCAGGAAGGCTTACACTATTTTGAAGACTAAAAAGAGGATAAGGTGATATTTTGAAAATGTTCATGAAATCTCAATCATACATATCCTTAAAAAGCTGGCTATAAGGTTACCTACAACAAAATGTGCAGATGTATAATGAACGTGTATCTATATTAACAAGAATTACATATAAGAATAAGCTTTATATATGAATAGTTTGTAAAATAGTGAGAAGAGAAAGGCATATGAGTGCACCATACATAGCTCTGGATGGATAGAACTACTTCGATACAACAGTAATCATCATAAACTTTATTTTTCGGAGCTGATCAGTGCTTGAATCAACTTCTCATGTTTGTATTCAGCTTCATTTCTATACCAATGTAACCAACTATGAAGTGAAAAATGCGCCACCATCATCCATGTATGTACATTAAGTACGAGTGAGTGTCTGCTAAGTAATGGGCTAGCCCCTAAGTTCCGGCGTTTATTTAAGTGAAACTTTTGTGTAAAATAAAATACTTTGACAATGCACTTTATGTTATTCGATATGTCGATAATGTGTTTGGTTTTTGTATGCTTATATACTGGTTATTCTTTTAAGGTCAATAAAATGGAATGTCAAAGTACATTTTGGGCAACTTCTGCCTTTTGCGTTTGAGGTACCAAAGCAATGGAATATATTCGCGAGGCTTTGACCCCTCAGTTAAACGCAAAACGCTGAAGAGGAAAATTAATTCGGGAATTTTCTATACATCTCACCATTCGAATATAAGGTCTTCCTATATGTCTTTTGCCTTCAGACCTTGTGGCGATTCTATCCAGTGATAAATTTGAAATTAGAGGTTAGTCTACGGGACTTCCTGCAGTAGATCTTTCGGGGTCAGAGTGCACGATGTGCCCCCCTTTAATAGTATATCCTATATAGAGCAGTTGAGAGCAAGAAAAGTCATTATGATGATCATCAGGATGAGGAATGGACATATTACTGAAGAAGGTCGCATGCTCTGTCCACAAGATACCTAATCTTTACGACTTGCGGTCAGTTCTAATTATCGTCTTATAGGGTCTGTAATAGCGATTTGTAGCTGATATTCCGTAAAGGCCTTCTTCATTATGCAAGGATTGATTTAACAAGACATATGTCTCGGAAATGTAAACGCGACGTGGTAAGTCACTTGCAGCTGCTGATAACCCTACATCTCAGAGGACATTTTCTGTTTTAATATATACATATAAAGATATTGTGAATTATGACGGGGGGTACAGGCCATCATACCGGCTAAGGAGCGAGCAGAGTTGAAGAATAATGTTCTTTCATGCACAGGGGTTATAATTCAAATTGGTGTACGTGCAGTCGGATCCACAAGACTGGGAAACTGTTGGTTAGTATTTAAAAAAAAAGATATGGAGCGTGTGTGGTTGAGATGAAGATAAAACGCAACAGATAGGCATGCAGATAAAATAGAACATCTGGAGCGTTGTGTACTTTACATTGTGACGCATAGCTCTTGTGTTGACCCCGAAATGCGTTCATAATGAGATGAAATAAGGCACCCGAAACTGACAAAAGGAGCAAAACAAAAATAATTGCCAGTCGCTTCCTTTTAAGCATGGAATATATAACTTCCTTATCTACTTTGAGCATATTTAGATAAATAACCATTGCAGAAAGATAAACACATACGTTTCAGTTAGGAGAAATGAAACGAATTTGGTCAAATCTTCTGCGAGAACCAGCGCAATACCGAACATTACTCCGTTTCGGCAAAAGGATTCGCGTTTGTGGTAAATGGCATCACAAGTTTCTGACGGTAGCACACAATCTTCTGAACAACAATATTACATTGACGTGTAACTCACAATTGAGATATACATGTACTTCTGAAAGTGCATAATTCTTGCGCTAGAGAATATTTCTTGAACTGTGAACTTTAAAATAGCATTATCTAGCAATTTACAACATGTTTCGCAGCAGGCATTATTTTTTTTTTTCGAAATCATAAACATCATCAGTATTAGTGGACGTGCCTGAACGTCAGGAAGTGTGGGTATAAATGCAAGTAAATCTGATAACTCGTACCTAATTCGTACCCACTTAAATGTGTTAGTTGCTTTTTATCTTCGTCTAACTTTTCCACAAAAACATTTCATATTTTATCTATCTGATATTTTCCGCACAGCTGTAACTGCGCTACGTCTGTTAGTATATCTAACCTAATAAACAAACTTAATAAAATACCTAGCTAATTGATACAATTAGACTAGGGTCATTAATGTTTCAGAATTGTTACTGATTAAATAAAACAGTGATGCCCGATTTCACCAATAGATGTTAAGACTTAACGCGGCTGTTAGTCTGTTTAGCAATAGTTATAACAAAAACTGCATTTCACTAACAAGTGTTAGCTTAACACTCGTGTTAAATATTTTGTTAAACTAGCTTGCCATATTTCTATTGTTAAGTAATTAACAATAATGTAGAATTGTCAAGATGGCAGGCGTGAAAAAAGCTTTGATAGATAGAGTCAACATGAAAAATTCAATACCATGGCCTGGATTTGAACCACAGATCTCCTGGTTTCCGTCCTATATACGGCTAGTGTGAAGAAATGATTAATTTCCATCAATTAACTAAAATAATATGAGTTAAACGATGAAGCCTGGGACTTAAGTACTTACGATAGTAAGTCGTCACAAGCGGTGTATCTCGGATGCGAGAACCCTTAGTGGTCTACCGGGAAAATATACGAGTCAACTGGAGAATTTAATGTCAGGACGGCACGTTGGCCATGGTAACTCAAAGGTTAAGAGCGACTGGACGGAAACCAGGAGATCCGTGGTTCAAATCCCGGCCATGGCATTGAATTTTTCATGTTGACTCTATCAAAAACCTTAGCCTATATACTGCTAGTGTGGAGAAATGATTAATTTCCATCAATTAACTAAAAGCTTTTGATGTTGATTTGCTATATCTAGACCGTCTAAATGGCATTCGTAATAGAGTACTGCCTATGAGGAGAAATGATTTTGAGGAGCTATCAAAATAACATTTTCTATGGAGGTATTGACTGTCGAAATAAGTTGTTATGATGGTCAGTGGGGAAGTACAAGAGAGGTCAGTACATGTTTCGAATAGGAATACGCCGATCTCGCCTTTGCTTCAAGTATTAATAAATTTGCGATTTTATAATTCTCTGAATGCTGTTGATATGTACACCTCCCGTTTTGAAACGTTCAAGTCATTTGTCACTTCGGTCCTTCTTCGCGCCTCGTTTTAAATGTAGTAATACTAAGGAAGTTGCTTCGTACTTTGCATTGGAATTAAACTCATTCCCAATCTTTTCCCACGTCATATCTTCCTGTTTCACATTTACTGCATCCGTCCTCTTATTTTCCACAATACCCGTATATTTAGTTACTAATTAACTAACAATTGTTTCTGGATTGATGAGAAATTCATACCACGGCTTCTAATCTGATTTTATTCACCCGCCACTTTTCAACTCTATGTAGACGAAAATGAAAACAAAAACGCATCGCAGTATATTCAGGAAATAATAAGTTTCAACCATAGCCCACTATATCTGTAATATACAAGTTTCTGTATAAATTAACATGCTTGTTAATTTTTTCAGAAAAAAAATTTGGTGAAATGCAAGAATTTTAACATTTTTGTTATCCTTGTAACAATTGTTACGTTACATTTGTTAACGTCGATTTTATGATCTGTTGGTGAAATCGGGAATGAATCTATTAGAATTGTAAGTTTAAATATTAAATCCACAATTAAATGTATTTAAAACTTATTTTATAATTTCTTTCTTGGTGAAACTCTCAATTGCAGAGAACACAAACAATATTTGGGTAAATAATACCATGACTAATACCTACGTTTGATATTAGATTCGTGAGAGTAATCATGACGACTGCGCTCTTTGATTTACCCATCAGAACAAACTGCCCTACACCACTCAAGCTACTAAACAACCTGAAGACATATTACTATCGTGTAGATAAATCATATAGCATTCCCTTCCTCGGGCTCCTACTACGCAAGAGAACTGAACGTCGCCGGGGAAATTGTACCGTCAGAGGCGAACAGAAACAGCTGTACATCTCTTAAAAATGTTCTGGCTTACAGTTTTAAGCCTCAGAAGCAGGAATCTTTGCAATTTTTGCATGGTATCACTAACTTGTAGTCTACGAGGATTAGAACGATACATGTTTTTCAAAGTAAAGTCACAATAAGAATGAAATCACAACTGTTTGGTTCGAGGGAACGAGGGGGCCACAAAGCAACACTTTTTATGCCATGAAACATACAACTTATTTCATTTAATGATCTGGGATCGTATATACTACTGTAGAAACTTGTTGTACCCAAACATAAGCTTTTTAATCTTCTACCAAGCGATAAAAAGGGCTCTAGAAAGACTCACAAATGTTTTAAGGAAATATTCCGCCCTTTTAGAACAGTAGGTCAACTCCTATATGATTAGCAATATACTGCAACTCTGACGACACCATTATCCCGGCGATTCTTGGTTCTCTCGGTTAGTAGAGAGAACCTCTCAAACGGTTACTATATGTTTTAATGATTCTATATTATTAACTGGAAGTATTAATCTGATAATGAAGTAAATATTGAAATGAAATATATGTTCATTACAATACCCTGAATGTTTATTACAAATATCATGCCCCAAACATATAGTAATATTTAACACGTATTTCGAATTTGTGTCACTCATAATACCGAGCGGGATGGCTCAGGTAGTTTCGTCTGTGGCTAACATTCGGGAAACCTGGGTTTGATTCCCGTGGCCGACCTATCTCTCACATGGTTTCTTTTAGGGGTTTTCCCGGGTTCCCAGGTGAATTACCACCCGAATTTTCTGTCTCTCATTGCATCTTAATTATCATTTCGTATCGTATTTCATCTGGCGGTTTCTTTCAGGGTAGAAAGAGCTGTGTATGGCTGGATGATATGCTCTGAGTAAACCACTTCCTCCTCCTGCAAACCGGTTACCGGTTCCCGAACCCAAGTCTCCTGGTGCGACTGTTTCCGAACCACAGTAGGGTGGGATGCCCGATGACCTGGCTTGTCAGGGGAAGTTTCCATCTAAGTAAAATGTAGGAATCCTGCCCTCTGCACTGTCGTGGCTCCTTGGGACGGCCACCCTCGGTCTCCTCTAGCCTCATCCTACCTCCCGGGGATACCCCACTTGGGGACATAGGCATAATAAGCTGCTGCTGCTGCTGTGTGCGGCTTCTCCTCGGGCTTCTCGGGCACTCCGCTTGTCCGGTGAAGTGCCCTGCCTGGTTGCAGGTGGCACAGTACAGCGGGCGACGCGTCAGATCATGTCCGGTGCAGGCTGCAGTGAGGCATGCGGCACCGCAGTAGTGACAGCGTGGGTTGTTGGTGCAGGATTCGGCGGTGTGGCCATAGTGGCAGCAGCGGCGGCAGGGGACGGCGTGGCTATCCAGGCTGGCCTCAATCTGGAATACCTGGCCAAAGGCTGGGAGTCCATCTTTCAGCGCAGCCTGGTAGTCGCTCTCTTCTGTGAACTCTAGGCGAACTAGAGGTGAGGGTCCCCTGTAGGTGTTGATGCGCATGGCCCTCCTTAGTGAAGGCCATCGGTGTCGGGCTGCCTGTAGAATAAACGCATCAGTGAGATGCCTGTGCACTCTCCGAATGACTGCGCTGTATGTAGGCAGTGTGGCGCCTCGGGGAGGTAGCGACAACTCTGGTGCATTTGGCGGCGTTTTCTTTAGGCTTGCCATGTGTGGTCAGCGGTACAGTTTCTGCTTCAGCGGTACTGGTGATCGGCGTTGGAAACGGCGGTGATCTCTAGGGAGCTTCGAGAGATTGCGGCGAGCCCGGCGGTGGTGCTTGAGGCGAAGCAGGGGCTGCGTCGTCTTCTTCTGTTGCCTTAACCGGCTCAGCTGCGTTGGTAGTCTTCTTCTTTTTCTTCCCTGCCATGTTCATTAGGCGAAGGCTGAGAGCGAAGTGCCCACGGCCTCGCACCAGTAGGTCTGACGACATGATCCAGCGAGTGGAGAACGTTGTTTTGGAGCATCGCCGATGGAGCGTTGCAGACATCGCCTCCAAAATTGGCATTTCCGTGGGATTTGTGCATGAAAATCCTGCATGAAAAACTGAAAATGCGAGAAGTGTTCTGCTTTCATTGAACTGTCGCACCCGGGAAGGCACACTAGACACATCCTTGATATCATCACCACATGCCTCACCCAACTGGCGATGAGTTTCAATAGGTGTCACACCACGAAAATGGAGAAAACGAATGATTACACGCTGTTCTTGCAATGAAAACGTCGCCATTTTAAGTATAAAAAACAGTGCTAACTCTCGACGCTGCCAATAGGGTTCAAGGCACTGTACAGCGCTGCCCTCTCTGTCACGCATTCACAAAGAGTCCACGTCTATTAAAAAAAATAGAATTTCCTATCTGGTCTCAGTCCTGAAAAAAAAAATAGCTGTTATAACTTGAACTCACCTCGTACTAAAACACTCTCCGAATATTACCTTAAGCTGTCGCTTCCCTCTAAATTAATAGGCCTTGGTCTGCGAACCATAAGACTGCACTTATGAACTGAATCTAGTCTATTATTGTCTTTATTGATTAAGGTGTATATTTTCTGGCAAATGTAAAATCTGCTTATCTAGTACATTATTTAAAGTATACTGATAATTTAGTTTGCCTTCAACCCTTACATGTTGCTCTACTAATTCTAGAAGGGAATTGGGAGTATATCTCGTAGACCACATGGTGCACAACAGATGTAGAGAAAAGATAAGCGGGTTCACAAGTCACCACAACTGGTTTAGCCGTAACTCACGAACACTGTGATGGTATGCGGTGCTCAGAGAAGTCTGTGACATGACCAGTAAAACAAGAACGAGAGGACCAAACTTGGTCACCGGCTCGGCATTTGATATTAGAAAAGGAAAACATATTACTGAGCCATTCTTTGATTAATTGGAAACCACTGTCTAATAATATTCGAAACTAGTCATGTAATTTATTGGTGCATGTTTTGCACTTTTCGAGAATTTATCTTCTTCCCAGAGTGCCTAATTTACAGGCTGGAAAATTATTCAGCGACTACCCACCTTAATATCACTAAATTTCTGATCTTTTGTTGGTAAAGAATTCAGCGATAAATTTCTGGGAACTAGATATGCTATATATAGAAAGTCTCGTTATCATACACCGAAGCACAACGACTGAGCTTTCTAAGAAAGAACCTACACCCCTTTAATTGTATTTAAAACATACCTGACAAATATCTTAATGATTGTCAGTGATATGGCGGTCCGCACTTGGCACAACATGAGATTGCAACTTTACTATGATTAAGTATCATCAAATTCTCCTAAAGGCAGGTGCATTGATACCATTGTATGATAATGCAGAATTGCTGAGAGCACATCCTTGCCATAATTATATTATCATCTACACACTTATTGACTGTGATTACTATATCAACAAATACAAATATATAAATATTAGCGCAAACATGAACAAATATAAACAGATTGTTTCTATGTCGGTTAAAACAAGTGACTAACAACTCATATCATAGTCAACTACAGGCGCGGACAGATCGGTAATCGTGATGGAAGGAAAGGGAGAGATTAGATGGGTGGGTTCATTAAAGCGACTTTCCTAGGTTAAATAAAGACCCAATTATGACTAAATGTTTATTTACACGCATATTTGCATGCCACACACCATTCTCTACTGCATGTCAAAGCATGGAAGCGTATCGGAAAATATGTGTAGCAAAATATTGTTTATGCACGTTTATGGCACATACATGGATAGACATTGTATGTACATTCTGTTCAGTTGCAATCAGCGGTAGGTGCGAGAAATCGTGTACAGCTTAACGTGATTGAATATTGTGACAAGCAGAATGACGAGGGAATCATAATCCCTTTGTTGCAATAATAATTTACATTTGCATATATGATTAATTAGCTAACGTTATCCGAAATACATCTCCCAAGTGGCCAATTTGTGTTTAGTTGCTTACTGTACGCCAAGTTACTATACTCTATCTCAGGCTACTTTAATCCTGCTGTGAACAACAAGGCGGAGCTGACTCAACTCGCCACGTGTTAGACGCTACATGAACGGACATGTTTTGCAACATAGCAGGATATATAACAGCAGTAACTTCTATTATGCGTTTCAAATGGGAAGAGTTCTGGAGACTAGTTAATCAGATGCCGTATCACACTCAGCGTTGCCAGCTTGTTACCCCACTCCCTTTATATATCCCTCTCTCTCGCACACTCATACAACATGCAGGTCTGTTTGGCGCAGACGTAAGGGTAAACAAATTATATTTTACAAACTTTTACAATGATGCAGTTGTCAAAATCAAAATTGGAAAAAGCATTTTCGCAAATTATGTGTATTTTAAAATACTATAACTATAGTTATAGTTCATGAATTGCCTGTTATTCTAATACAATGGAACTGCCAGTGGCTCATCTTTATCGCTGTCAATGTCACTTTCGTTAAGAGAATTCGTCATTGTCACTGTCTTCATCATAGGAGTCTTGCAAATTTATGATTATAGGTTCCAAAATCTCATCACGTGCTATTTCTTTATTAAAATCGTCTTCTTTAAGGTTTTCTGCATGCCTTACGTAGTTTTCCCAGTCCTGTTGTGTTACCGTGTCAATTTCTTCGTGAACAAGTTGTTCAACGCCCGTCAGTTTAAAAAGTATTATATCTGTTTAAAACCCCCGTTTTTATTTGAGCCCACACCAATTCAATTGGATTATATTGGCAGTGGTAGGTAAGGTGGGGGGCGTATTGCCTCGTATCCCGTTTCAATTGCAAGTTGATCCAGCTGGTACACTTTTTCCGTGTTTTTAAACCGAAGTACTCTTTACATTAACTCATTTTTAGTTTATACTTTGAGCCTGACTTTGCAATACCAGCCTTTTTGACTCGCCACTAAATTCACCGCAAGAAGTCATTGCACTATTTAACTCTTACTCTACTGTTGTGTAAAGAACAACTGAATGATATTGATCTGAACTCTCCAGAATAAATAAACACTTCTTATCCAGCATTCATTTATAAACATAAGCATCCAGCATTTCACAGGCTAACAGGAAATGAAGTGTTTGCTCTTTCCCAAATTTTACACCTTGACTTATTCACAGTAATTCTTTTAACCGTCATGTCAATAGTTCAAATTTCAGTTCTGAGTAATTAAAGGTATATGTACATACACACCAACCACTTTGAACTCTCTAGAGTAAATAGAGATTACGAACCATTCATAAACAAAGATATAAAGTGACCAGACACGTTCTGCCAGGGCAGCAGGAAATTTATTGTTTCCTCTCGCTCGGATTGGATTATTGAAAGTAATTCTTTTATCACGTCATGTCAAACATTTACGTTTCAGTTCTGAGTAATTACAAATACACGTACACGCACACATGCCAACCAATGATGATATTCATACAGTGTTTACGTCGCACTTTATTGTTATAATGCAGGTAATAGTGGTTTATTTATTTGTATTAGAAAAACTATTTGAGCTAAAAAAATATGGGGTTTTCATGGTTATGTTAGATACATTACTCTCTACCTTCCACATGGTTCAGTTTCGGCAAAATCTGAATTTCTGTCTTAGCGCGAATAGTATTTCATACAGATTGATTAGGTTGGAGCTCCTCACACACCACTTAGCGGGAATGCAATACGACAACACTGCAGGACTCCGATGAGTTGCGTACCTAGCAGCGCTCAAGGACAAACACCTTCCCATTTGAAACACATAATAGACAATAACTAAATAGAGTTGGGTTATACATTATCTTATTAAATCTATGAGTTGGTTCATTTCTGAAAAAGGTAATAATGATCTTTACTGCGTATAGCACTTTTCGAAAAATCGTCGTATTTCTCCACACGATTTTCCACTGTTCTTAGAGTTCCGGATGCTTGTTGTTCCATTCTAAGACGATGTACACTACTTGCGGAAACACCAATAAGATCACCACTTTCTTTCTCAATGTTTTTTTATCGATGATTCCGGATTTCTTTCTTGCACTGCGAAACAATGCGCGATCATTCGCCTCTGGACACTTTTTAGAGGTTTACCTCCATTGTGTTTAATTTCGGCTGAAGCACTGGACTGCTCCGTGATGGAAAGCTTACTGATTTTAAATTACAAATACATAAGTGTTCTTGAGCTATGAGGTACGAGATGAATGGGACATGCAGTGTTAAATATGAGAAGCAACTCCATTCTATAAACAATAACATCTTAATCAGTATTCAACTCGATACAGACCTCGTTGCGAGAGAGCTGCTTGGTATAGGAATGCAAAAATATAATGTAATAGCAGTGACCTAGTAATTGTTAAATAAAACGCAGCTTAATTTAACATGATAAGTTAACAGTCCGTTTAATTTCACCTATTTTCTGTCTTATCTGTATACAGTGTAAAGAACACAGTTATGTGGTATTTGAAGCACAAAGATAAAATGTGGGGCTATTATGTTTATAAGAATCGAAACATTTGCATACTTTTCTCTCTCCGAAATCAGCTCGAGCAGAGCAGTAATCAGAAAACTACTTACAGTACTGTACTTAAATGAGAGGTTTATCGTACATATGCAAATAAAAGAAAATGCCCATCAACTTCGCTAATCCAATCAACAGCTTAACCGTTTTCTGTTCCCATATCTCTGTCTCTGTCTCTCTTCCCACCCAGATGTTTACAGCAGGATCAAACTATTATGTGTTTCAAACGGGAAGGAGTTTGTCCTTGAGCGCTGCTAGGTGAGCAACCAATCGGTGTCCTGCGGTGTTGTCGTATTGCATTCCTTATAAGTGGTGTGTGAGGAGCGCCAACCTAATCAATCTGTATGAAATACTATTCGCGCTAAGACAAAAATTCAGATTTTGCCAAAACTGATCCATGTGGAAGGTAGAGAGTAAGGTATCTAACATAACCATGAAAACCCCATATTTTAAGCTCAAATAGTTTTTCTAATACAAATAAATAAAACACTATTACCTGTATTATAACAATAATTCGCGACGTAAGCACTGTATGAATATCATTATTGGTTAGCATGTATGCATGTACGTATATTTGTAATTACTCAGAAATGAAACGTAAATGTTTGACATGTCGTGATAAAAGAATTACTTTGAATAATCCAGTTCGAGCGGGAGGAAAAAAATTTCCTGCTGCCCTGGCAGAACGTGTCTGGTTACATTATATCTTTGTTTATGAATGGTTCGTAATCTCTAGTTACTCTAGAGAGTTCAAAGTGGTTAATGTGTATGTACAGAACTGAAATTTAAACTACTGACATGATGTGATACAAGAATTACTGTGAATAAGTCAGGTGTTAAATTCGAGAAAGAGCAAACACATTTCCTGTTAGACTGTGGAATGCTGTATGCTTATGTTTATTAACGAATGCTGGATAAGAAGTGTTTATTTACTCTGGAGAGTTTAGATCAATATCATTCAGTTGTTCTTTACACAACAGTAGAGTAAGAGTTAAATAGTGCAATGGCTTCTTGCGGTGAATTTAATGGAGAGTCAAACAGGCAGGTATTGTGAAGTCATATTACTTTTAAGGTGTGCACGTTCTTCAAAAATTTTTCGGAAGCAGAAACTAAAGATGAGTTATTGAAAAGCGTACTTCCGTTTAAAAACACGGAAAAAGTGTTTGAGCTGGATCAACTTGCAATTGAAATGACACATGAGGTAATACTACTCCCACCTTACCACTGCCAGTATAATCCAACTGAGTTGGTGTGGGCTCAAATAAAATGGGGGATTGCAAACAGAAATAATACTTTTAAACTGACGGATGTTGAACGAATTGTTCACGAAGAAATTGACAAGGTAACACAACATGACTGGGAAAACTGCATAAGGCATGCAGAAAACCTTCAAGAAGATTATTTTAAGAAATAAATAGCACGTGACGAGATTTTGGAACCTATAATCATAAATTTGCAAGGCTCAGACGATGAAGACAGTGACCATGACGAATTGTCTCTTAACGGAAGTGATATTGACAGCGATATGGATGAGCCACTGGCAGCTCCATTGGAATAGAAAAACAGGTAATTCATAAACTATAATTGTAGTTATAGTATTTTAAAATATACATAATTTGCGAAAATGCTTTTTCCAATTTTGATTTTGGCAACTGCATCATTGTAAAAGTTTGTAAAATATAATTTGCTTAACCTTACGTCTGCGCCAAGCAGGCCTCCATGTTATATGAGTGTGCAAGAGAGAGGGAACCATGAAAGGAATGGGGTAACAAGCTGGCAACGCTGAGTGTCATACGGCATCTGATTAGCTGGACTACAGAACTCTACCCATTTGAAAAACATAATAGGTTGAGACAGGTTATAATATTTCGCTCTTATAGTAAACCAGATAGCGAGCGAATGCAGCGCGTATCAGTGACGATTAATACGCCTCAACGCTCTCATGTGGTACAGCTAACCTCACGAAAGATTTACATTTTTGTGTTGGAGCCTAAGTGGCGAGCTATTTGCGGTAAACTTCCATTATCACCAAGTACACATTTCCCAAATCACATACCCAGTCTTCATCACTGCTATTTCTAGCATGGACTCGAACATCTGACTTCGCGTACTTCTTCATATTCAGCGTTCTTACTTGAGTGTATAATTTACCCCACTTCCCCTTGTCATGTATCACATTTCTTTAATATTATTTCTTGAGCGCCTATCTCTATAATTTATGTTCTATTGGTTGGGAAATATTACAGAAACCCTCCATTTAATTGTATCCTGTGAATCGCAAGCAAACTGATGTCATTTATTTTGATCCCTTAACCCGCCAAAATTAACCGCATTACTCAATAAAACCAAAAGCAATTTGTGAATATTTGTTAATTACTTAGAGAAGAAACAACTACAATGCAGTTTTTGAGTTAGTGAACTAGGCTACATTGTCAACATGGTTGACGAGGCTGTTCGATTCATTTTGTGAAACTCGATTAGGTGTGTACCTTACGTAATAATAGAAAAAATAATAAAGTTTTGATTATTTATCTACAAATTCACCAAACTCAGGATTCAATACCATTTAAATTACATGACTCAACAATGATTAAACATACTTTAAGACAGTTTTAATTGTTTCTTTGCAGCATAATAGTAGCAGTACTGGAACTATGCCAGCAGCAGGAGCCAGGAGTAAATCCCAAAATTCTCCCACAGAATGTGTAACCGGTTTGTGCGGGACCAGTCAGAGCGTGTTCGGCCAAGTACCATTTGGTACCAATACCGTAAGGCCAACCGAAACAACGTAACATAGATAAAGTATGCTGGTGTTTCTAGAGCAATGGCCAAGAGTTTCTTGGTCGCCTGTATACGTATAGAAGCTCTTAGCTTTGCTCTGGCTTTAGTCATGACTTGACTTAATGACGGGACATTATGTTCAGCAGTTGCTGTGGTTGAAACGTAGTCTTCGACGATGGTACATTGCAGAAAACAAAATGGGGAGAAAAGCTGATTGGTGAATTTCCTAAAACAATACTTTATCTTTCATCTATAGCAAGAAGAGGAAGTTTTGCATTCCAACCCAAATTTCACCTGAAATTCACTTTGCAGACTCCCTGAATACAAAAGGAAAATAATATATACAAAAATGTCTCTAAGTGTAAAAAACGTATACAACTATGCTTAAACTCCAAATTTAGTATTTAAGTTGAGCGTCTTCCTGGGATGCTACGCAAAACTAATAAAATTGCTTCTATCCAAACCTCTGATTACATGGACAGGTTTTCGTTACTTTATTTTTCAAACACGGATCTGATTTTGATTAACATTTCATATGTTTATGACATTGGCATGAAAAAGGTATTTATTCTTAATTTTCTGAGAACGGTCTTTTAAGTTCCCAATTCTTAATGCTTTTCTGTAATTTGTAAACCCTGAGATATGGACAAAACTCACTACACAAGAAATGCATATATTTAGGTCAAACATTTACGTTAAGTAAAGGTGTGGCAATAACCATTTCCGGATTATTTTGTTATTATTTGGTTTAATTAACAAATACTCCATTCTTTATCGCTTTTTAAAGCTTTGAGTTTTGCTGTAATTTTTTGTTATTATATCTACGAGCGTGGGTCAAAAAGTAATGCCTCCTACTTTTTTCTCTTTTAATTGCCAAGAAAATTGAATCCAATTTACATAGCTTGAAAATTACAACATTGACGTTTAATTTGTCACTATTCAATATAATCTCCGTCATTTTCCACAGTTTTGGTCCACCTTTTAACTAGGGCATTATTCCAGTGTGGTAAAACACACGATCTTGCTTCCTAAGCCATTGACGCACGGACGTTTTCATAGCCTCCTCATCTTCAAAATGAATCCCACGATGACCTTCCTTTATTGGCCCAAACAGATGGAAGTCTGATGGTGCCAGGTCAGGGCTGTATTGGGGGTGAAGTGGTGTAACGGCTGGTGTATGGTCTTGCATTGTCATGAAAAAAAGAAGAAAATCCGCCATAGTTTTCGTTGGGCAAACGCGGCGAAGACGTGCTTTCAGCTTCTTGAGAGTTCTGACGTATTGGACAGAATTTATTGTGCATCCCTGCTTCAAAAATCAATCATAAGCACACCCTCTGCATCCCAAAACACTCTCGTCATAACTTTCCCTGCCGACCGCTGAGTTTTGAATTTTTTTTTCTTCGGTGACGTTGTGTGATGCCATTCCATTGACTGCCTCTTTGATTCAGGTTCAAAAAGCTGAACCCACGTTTCATCTCCAGTAACAATTTTTCCCAGAAACTCCTCTCCCTCCAAATTGAAGCACTGCAAGTGTTCGGAGGCTATTGTTCTCCTTGTTTCTTTGTTTTGGGCGGTTAACATTCTTGGTACCCAACGTGAACAAACTTTTGAGTAACCCAGTTGTTGAATAATCGTCATCACACTGCCTTTACTGAGGGAGGTAATGCGACACAATTCACCTGTTGTTACCCGGCGATCACCATGAATGATGTTAACGATTCGCTGAATGTTGCATGGAGTCATTGCAGTCGCCGGCCTGCCGCTTCGCTTTTCATCTGCCAATGGTGTTTGCCCTTCAGCTTCGTTACAGCGATGAACCCATCGTCTAACAATGCTGACATCCACCGTTGCATCACCATACACATTTTTTAGCCTTTCGTGAATGCGAATCGGCGTTTCACCTTCCGCAGTCAAAAATTCAATTACAGATCGCTGTCTAATACGAATGTCGATGTGGGCCATTTTGCAAAAGGATGCAGTGCTGCCACCTGTTGACTTAGGCAGTTCCTACTGCAGGAGATTGGAGAAGAAGGTGTGAGGAATTGCGCCAAATTCAAAGTTTTCACATAACTTACTTATTTAAGGGGGGAAAATAGGAGGCATTACTTTTTGACCCATCCTCGTACAATGTAATGAAAATTTTTCTTTACTAACAAGTCTTTGTAAAAATAAACTAGAATAATTAGCCTTTGTACGAATGTGTTGAATAGTGGTTATGAGAAGCCAATGATCGTATCAGATTTTTAGAATAGAAATTGCGAGGTATACAACTGCATTTCCATTAAGCCAGACGGATGGTAAATGTTTTCTACAAAGCTATGTGGTGATATTGTTGTATATCGTATGCGAATCCATCAATAATAGGAGCCAAGTCATAGATTTAGTCAAATATTCCAGCATTAGATTTTAAGACTAGCCCACACTATAAGAAATGCTTATTAACAATATTAAACGCTCTGGACAGGTGGATTAAATGTCATAGCTGGGATTTGAATAGGATCTCCTGGTCTCCGACCGGTTGCTCTAACCATTGAGCTAACTTGGCCAACGTGCCAGTATGACATTAATTCTCCAACTGACTATCTGAGTAAAATACTTAGGAATTCTCATATACACGTGAGACAACTCCTTAATGGCGACCTACAAAACGAAAGTTTACTTAAGTTCCTGCTTTATAGTCTACCTGTCCAAAATTTGGCCTACACATGGTTGGTGTGAACAATTTAATTTCCAATATTCAACGCTGTTTCTACACTGTTCTGTAGCACTGTTTCGGAACAGTATAGGGGAACATGGGGCAGGACAGGGTACTTAATATATGTACATCTATATTTCACATTTGAACATTTAGAAATTGTGGAAACGTTGAGTCAGACTGAAAAATTCAATGCCATAGCCGGGATTTGAACCACGGATCTTCTGGTTTCCGTCCAGCCGCACTACCATTGTGCTACTATGGCCAACGTGCCGATATGACATTAAATTCTCCAACTGACTCGTATTTTCCCGGTAAACCACTTAGGAGTTCTCATAAACAAATGAGACAACTACCTTAATGGCGATTTACTATGCTGTAAGTACTTTAAGGCCCGGGCTTCATATAGTAAACCACTATTAGGTCCATTAATGGAAATTAGTTATTCTTTCACACTGGCCGTGTGTAGGCTAAGTTGTGGAAACGTTGAGTCAGACTGAAAAATTCAATGCCATAGCCGGGGTTTGAACCACGGATCTTCTGGTTTCCGTCCAGCCGCACTACCATTGTGCTACTATGGCCAACGTGCCGATATGACATTAAATTCTCCAACTGACTCGTATTTTCCCGGTAAACCACTTAGGAGTTCTCATAAACAAATGAGACAACTACCTTAATGGCGACTTACTACATGTAAGTACTTTAAGGCCCGGGCTTTATAGTTAACCACTATTAGGTTAATTAATGGAAATTAATTATTCTTTCACACTGGCCGTGTGTAGGCTAAATTGTGAAAACGTGGTTCAAATCCCGGCTATGGCATTGAATTTTTCAGTCTGACTCAACGTTTCCACAATTTAGCCTACACACGGCCAGTGTGAAAGAATAATTAATTTCCATTTAGAAACTGTGTTTTGGTAATGTGAGTGTGTTTATTATTGTACAATTACATGAAAAACACAAATTAAATTGACACTCACAACAAATGGGAGTAGCTATCACGTCAAAAACAAAATTAGTACATTTTCCCCTTTCTGCCCCATAAGTGGAGCAGTAAGGGCTATTATTCCTTTGACCAATTTTTGATCAGTTCTTTTTTTTTTAAATTAATTCACATCTCACAATATGCACAAATATGTACAACATCTTCATCATCACTTTCGACACCTGCACAAGAATTATGAGCCCACTGCAGGCAGCAGGGTTATCTAATCCACCCTCCTTCTGAATAATCGTGGCAGTAAAGACAATCATCTTCGTCGTCTTTTGCCACTTCTTTCCTGTTACCAGCAGACAAACGACTTCTGGAAGGTTTGGTCACAGGAGGGTGAGGACATCTAGGCCTACATTTCGATGATTCCCGTTTTGTTTCGCTTTCTGGCAGAGCAATACGCCATTTTACAAGTCTTTTATTCATTTTTTCTTGTTCCGCATTCAAAGCGCTTCTTTATAAGGGGATGTTGTCAGTATTGTGCTTTCCCCCCTTTTTTTCCAAATTCTCTTGTTATTCTGATTTACCTTTGGAATAGGTGTGATATTTTATGGGCTGGAACTCTGGAAACTACTACAGCTTGGCATCACAATGTTTACTCTGCCCAGAGGCAACTTACATCTCAGAAGTTGAAGGATTAACATCATCAGGAACTCCAGAAGAAAGCTCAATATCTGTCGTTTTGGACGGTAGGAAATCAGCATCATCAAACATATTGATGTTCACAGAGCATATTCCTGTTTTTCGAAACCTATTGACTGCCGTGTTCATTGCTGAGGCTCGCCTATAACTGACCCCAAACAATGATGCAATCTGAAACAGTGTCACGACTTTTCCAGGATTATATCTAACTCAGGAGAGAATTTCATCCTCATAATATTTGATTAGTGGTTTCATGAAAGAAACATCTAGCGGCGGCAGCCTGTGAGAACATTTTTAACGACATAATCAGGATTATCTCGTTTCTTCTTAAGGTAGCGTTCAAAAGTTGTTTGGGGCACTTGAAATTGACTAGCTGCCCTTTCGTACCCCATTGAATCATCAAGTACAGCATTCATAGCCCCCTCCATTAAGACTAAAGACCACTCCTGCCTCTGCGACTTCTTTACATAATTACGTACTATTCCGAATTCACATGAAACATGAGTGGTCAATCATATGAATAACACAGAAAGAGTTTTACACCGGGGGCATAATGAGGTAGTACCCTGTTATACCCCACCCACATTGCCCTGTAAACACAAGCTTAGATTAATGCTTGTCGATGGTTCGATATTCAAATATAACTTAGCGAAAAACATGGATTTAGAAGTAAATTAAGTGTTATATTCCATAGTAATTATTGTTTTTATTTAAATGTAGATATGATGTACTTGCAAGCTTTGAAAAATATCACGAATCTTGTAAAAACTGCTTCAACTGTATCCAACACACAACTCGCACACAACAGATTTTGTTATGGTAGCCAACTGAAGTGTACTAGTAGCTATGAGATGACATAGTTTTGACAGATTCCGGTAGATTGTACCACCTACTAGAGAGAAAACACGTATACCCCGTTCTGCCTCACTACCCCGATATGCCCAATGTTCTCCTAGGCAAATTGTTTTGCGTCCAGACTTGAGTCAGTGTTTCCAATGATTAATGATGTTTAGTGAGGCTATTTCAGGAATTTGTGTCGTCAGTTATTTATTCTTTTTATTCTATTTAACGACCAAAGGAATGAAAAGATAAGAAGAAGGTGATGGATATGGAAAGCACTAATGGAAAGCACCAGTTGTGGTAATGAGCTTTTGGCAGACTTAAAATTCGAAGGCCAAGCAAGTTTTAAAAATTTTATAGGACTTCATCAAGTAGTTTTCAAGTTCTGATGACTATAATTGGAGAAAGTATACTCCATTTAGACAATCGATACTCAGTCGATTTGACTAAGCTTCAATTTCTTGCCAAAGGAGATTCCTTTGTAAGTTTAAGCACATTTTCAAAATATCAACGTAATCAGAAAGTGCTCTTGAATGAGCGAGAATTTTATAAAAACATTAAAATAATTGTGTCATATGCGTATAAACATATGATGAACCTTTTGACATGTTTGAATCCATTCTTTGAAATTTTAAAGTCATGGAAATATAGTTGAACATGAGATCTTTCATTAGTATGTGATTTATTAGTGTTTCTGTAGCTCGTTGAATTCGATGGATTTGGATCTGTTGGGAACTAACTGATAACGCACTAAGAGGATTCTGACAAATGAATTATGTGCTATTGAAGTACTTACTACAATCATTATAAAACAGTCAGACATCTCGTGCACATATCTGCCTCATCCAAGAAGGAAGGAATTAATGAACTGCGGTTCTTACAGTTTTAAGCTCGAGGACCCGTACCGTTTCTAGATAGGACCCCTGGACTAAGCAGTCCTGTAATGTCTACAGGAAATACTCTTTTCTTTAAGCAAAACTCGGCACCATCTGTCGAACACCATACGCCACTAAACTTATAAACGCATCTGACAGATGAGAAGGAAACAGCATGTAAGGTTTGGTAAAAATGGTGGTAGATGATAGATCATCCATTTATTTTTCCTGCGGATCAGGAAAACCATAAAAAACTCGAAGCCAGATTGAGCTCTCGACGGGAATCGAATCCAGGACCTGCGAGCTCCACACTCATAGTAAACCATCTCGCTCGGCAAAACTCAAAGTTCATTTTCTTACAGAAAACCACCTTATTGCATGTTTCTATACTTTCTCTAAACAGGCCCACCTTTACGCCATTCCAGTTAAATTGGTTATCTAAGCTCTGAGAAAAGTTTACTGATTAAACTGCTCTAAGTAAACCATAAGCGCAACCTGGCGCCAGATAAGCAGTGCTTACTAATACTTCCTGCTAATCTTTGTTTCAAAAACCGCCAATAAAGGCTAATAAACAACTGATTAACACAAACACATGGCATACACATTCATTATTTTGTGTTTTACTATTCAAAATAAAACATACTTGAACATCCTCCGTTACGTAAAGGCAAGGCTTTTGTTTATTTACAGCCAACCATTTTACAGTGAGTTATTGTTATATACAGGAATGCTGTACAATTTAGGTTAATAATTCCTTAAGCAAACATACTATCAGTGATTATGCAGGTATTTAGGCATATACACTGAAATATATAATAAACGCTGTAATTTTATAATTTACTTTTGGTGTAGCGGCTGTAATTCTTCGTCATATCATAGTTTTGACTTAAGAAACAAATTACTGATAGTGATTTTACACTCTGAATTATAATGTTTAACGCTGGATTTATTAACGTTGTATTCGACGTACTTTCCGACCCTAATACTTACTACTTAAGTCTGTAGAAACTCTTAAAGATGGCTGCTTTAGTTTTTGATGTACAAGAACGCACATCAAGTCTGCATAGATTACGAGGGTGTTCTGAAAAGTTTCCTACTTCAACATGAAGATAAACTCATAAATAAAAGCTAGTGAATTTCGCTGTCCATCTATTGACAGTTAATCACCAAAGTTTGAGCTATTTTGGACGCCCAGTGGTTACGTAACAGTCGTTTGAGTGAGTTGGTGTGAGTGTTTTTATGAAAATGGATAAAATCGAGTATCGAGCTGTCATTAAATATTTGTTTTTGAAAAGCAATACGCCTACGAAAATCAAATATGAGTTGGATTCTGTGTATGGGGACTATGCACCATCATTTACCACAGTGAAATTTTGGGCAGCTGAATTTAAGCGTGCCCGTAACAGCTTGAGAGGCGATGAACGTTCGGGACGTTCAAAACCTGCAATACCCACGAAATGGTGCTAGAAGACCGCCGAATTAAAGTGAGAGAGATATCAGAGGCTATTAACATGTCAAAAGAACGTGTTTGTTACATATTAAATCAATATTTAGACATGAGAAAGCTGTCCGCGCGTTGGGTGCCGGGTTTGCACATGTTAAACCAAACACGTGTTCAAATGAACATTTCCAACGCTCTGTTGGTGCAGTTTAGGCGCAATAAATCCGAGTTTTGTCGCCGATTAATTACTGAAGATAAAACTTGGATACACCATTATACACCCGAAACAAAAATACAGTCCAAACTGTGGACTGCAAAGGGGGAACCGGCTCCAAAAAAAGCAAAAACTGTTTTCTAGGCTGGGAAGGTGATGGCGAGTGTTTTTTGGGTCAGTTATGGCATTATTTTAATCGATTAACTTCCGGAAGGAAAAACCATTATAGGAGCATACTACGCATCATTACTTGACAAGCTGAAGGCAGAGCTTGCGCAAAAACAGTCACATTTGCAGAAAAAGGAAATCCTGTTTCACCAAGACAACGCACCGTCTCACACCTCAGTGGTTGCAATGGCGAAAGTCCACGGATTACGGTTTGAACTGCTTGACCATCCACCTTACTCCCCAGATCTAGCCCCAGACGACATCTTTTTTGTTCCCTCATCTGAAAATTGCACTCGGAGGACAGAGATTTTCTTCAAATGAAGAGGCAATCACCTTCGTGAACAATTATTTTGCAGAGAAAAACGCCGAGTACTATTTGGACGAGTTACAGAGATGGGAGCAGCGCTGGAGAGAAGTGTGTAGAGCTACGATAAGACTATGTTGAAAAATAAAAAATAAAAAAAAAAATCTGAAAAAATGTCTTGTATCTTTATTAGTTTGGAAACTTTTCAGACCACCTGTGTGCAGTGCTGATATGAGCCTTTCCTTGGAGTTTTTCACAATGTTCTTCTTTTGTTCCATCTGAAATGTCTTCATATGCTGTTTTCTGCTCTACGTTCTTACTTTGTTGCGTTTCTTGTTAGCATCTAAGTTTCTGTTTTCACTTTGAACATTTTTTCTCTTTCTGAGTCACACACCTCTTGTTTTTCGTATTAGATATTAAGGGCCTTTTAGCTTTCTATTTCTGTTTCTTGCTTTGTCATTATTCAGACACGCTGTACCACCGAATTCTTTAACTTGGGCTTACCCATCCCAATCAAATATACTATACAGAGCAGCTAACGGGCACGGTCACACACCATATACAGTACATTTCCGGCCATGAAATGAGTCCTTTACGGCACAGAGCGGTTCGACTCGTGTCAAAAGACTTGTAATTTTCCGCCACCATATTCTGTCGTTGTAAATTAGTTCTGCAAATTATATCGTCCATGCTGGGTATTGTCTGGTACCTTTAACCCCATATCCTCAAGTCTACTATACACCCGCTATAGTAGTTTAGAGTACAGTGCAGCATACAACTCTCTATATAACCTATATACAGAGGCCGACGTAAGTATTCGAACGTAAACGTATTTATTACTTATACCAGAGTAAACATGCGTAAATACAGCTGGTACAAAATAAACTTGAGTCTTCCATTAAACATATAAACTCATGAATAACAACTGAAACTAATTTGCACTACAAGGAGAAGTAAAACGGTTACTTTACATCTGGATATAAGTATTCGAACAGAGAACAGCTAGATTTAGTTATCATCCCCTTTCTTTGAATTACTGCTGATAATCGTTTGGGCATTGTCTGTATGTGTTGTTTAGTGACTGCAGAGTCCATATTTCTCCACTCTTTTTGAAGAAGTTCTTTCAGATGTTCCTTGCTTCTTATGTGATGCTTCCTTACACGCTCCTCGAGCTCCTTCCAGATGTTCTCTATAGGATTTAAATCTGAAGATTGGGGCAGCGTCTTCAGTGTGAGGAGTGTTGTACACGATCCAAGGACTTACAATTTCAGCAGTATGCTTCGGATCATTGTCCTGCTGGAAGTAATAATCATGCCCTAATCCCAGCTTCTCTGCACTCTTTTTAAGATTGTTTTCAAGAATCCTCTTGTATTCAAATTTGTCCATGATCCCATCTATGAACACCAGTTCTCCAAAGCCAGATGAAGCTATACAGCCCCATACCATCACACTACTGCCACCATGTTTCACTGTAGCTACCATGTTCTTAGGTTCCCATTCTGTATTTGGCAGCCTCCACTCTTTAAGACGTCCATCACTCTTGTATAAGCATAATTTGCTCTCGGCCGACCAGAGAACCTTATCCCAGAATTCTGTTGGTTTCATCACGGAATGTTTAGAAAATTCTATACGCTTTTTCTTATTCACTAACGTATAGTTTCTTCCTAGGGACGCGGGCATTGTACCCGGTACCATTTGAAACCCGTTCAACTGTTCTGGTGTGAACCACAATGCCAGAATATTGCTCAAGACATCCTCTAATCTCAGATGCAGTGACTCTCAGATTCTGATTCACCATTTTTATTATTTGCCTCCTATCTCTGGTGACGAGTCTAGAAGGAGCGCCATTTCTAGGTTTATTTACAACAGTACATATCTGTTAGAAGCGTTGAATTATGCAGAACTGTAGTTTTGCTTCTGTTAATGGTTTTGGCAATTTCAGAGAGACATTTGTTTTGTTTGTACATATTTATCACGATATTCCTCTCTGCCACCGTTGTCTCCTTACCTTTATGTCCCATATTACCTGTGAGTTCATAATCAGCTGATTATCTTTGAGCACACTGTCTCGAGACATAACATAAACACAATTGCTATGTGGTAGGGCCGTCTAGGGCACGTCCAACCACCTGTCTCTCTGTTCAATTGGGTACGTTCGAATACTTATGTCCTCCAATAAGAGGGACAATAGAGTAAATACGGTACAGATTGTGTAATAAATACATGCAAAGTGATATTTTAAATATTGCTTCCGAGACATAAAAGGTTATGTTTACAAGTTTAACAATTCAACGCTACCAAATAAATATTACAGTATTTATAGTACATGCAATGGTACATGTCCTTTTATTCCAATACTTCTGTTGGCTTCTGTACCTATACAGTACTGGAGAACATTTGTCAACTACCTCATGAACCGCGGTTAAAAACGTCTATTCAAATGAAATGCAGGACCAAATTTACACGAATTATCAGATCAAAATGGAGAAGTAATAGCAATCATTATCTGTGGGATTCACGAAATTTGAGAAGATTTAGCTGGTAGACTATAGTTTGTGTCAACTTTAAAAGATAGTATGGAGGTAAATGGGATTTATATCTCCCTGTCTAACACACGGGAATTCTCATTACCTTCGTCCTTTGTTGCCACTTGCTAATAACATTGTATAAATAACTAATTGTAATAATTTACAGCTTTGAACACACTGTCTTATGCAGAATATTTTCTCTGTCAGATTATGTTATTATTACAGTCATTTTGTGTTTCTGAGGGTCCAATTTTTTTGAAAATGCTTGCTTTTCGGTAAAAGTCCGATATTTGCTATTTGTATGTTCGTCATGCAGTAACTATAACGCTTACCGCTATAATACTACAACATTTTTTCTTAGAGAGGACTACAGTGCTCCTACCTGCCGGTTTTGAATTCTCCATCTTAAATCAGACGAGTGTTATAAATTTTTACTTAAGTAATTTCCTAAAATGTTATATATAGATACGTACTAGTAAATGTAGGCAGCAGGAAACTTTGTTGTTATTGGATTTACATCGGGGAACAAAGCGAGAGAAATGTAAAGGAGGATTGAAGGCAATTTTTAAAAGATCCTCTAACTTCTTGCACTCGTCGTATGTGTCAAATAAACAACAGACATGCATCTATTCAAAGAAACGGCGAAATGCAAGGGAACACGTTTGCAAGAAGAGCTCCTGTGACTATGTTTATAGCGTATGAAAGATTATGAAGTGTTACTTGAAGTTATTTAACGGTTTTGTAAATACTTATAGTTATGGAAGGAGAAGCTAAGAAGAAACGAAATATTGGTAAGCTAAGAAGTAAGGACGTTATTTTTCAAGTAAAATTGGTATCATTAAGGCAATAAAAGAAACAGCTAAGGCTACCGGGTTTTCAGAAAAATTAGTATATAGAATAAAAAAGGAAGAAATGAAAGGTCCCCTATGAACTCCATTAAAAAGGCGGGGAAACAAAAGAACGCTAGGTTAACGCAATATGACGGAATAGTGCAAAGTGGAGTGCAGCGTATTGTTCATTCTTTGCTGCTTGAAAACATTCTAGCCACGCTAAATCTGGTTTTGGCAAGGGTAAACAGTGATGGCGACACCCTAACTAATTTCTCAAGAGCCATTTTGAATCGGTCCCTACACGATTTGGAGTTCGAATATGAAAGAAGGGCTAACAAGTGTATACTAATAGAAAGAGAAGATATTATCAGATTTGTCGTCGAGGCTAATGGATGACGAAATGAAAGTAATTGCACCCTTGTAAGATTACACTGAAGAAGCATAAGAGTAACCGACATATTTAAGGCTTATTTAAAGCTTTTATCGTTGCATGCCTCTATTTGGTTTGTTATATATATATAGTGGATCGGAGGGAGATGTCATACTTAAGTTTTAAGGGATGAAAAGTTGAGTTTAATTGAGAGTTTAGGTTCAGCACTAAACTGGCATTCACTGAAGAGCCTTCTCTACATATGTGCAAGTTTGTGTTACGTTATTATTGTTAATTAAGTGTGTTTTTATTTTTTGATAAGGGTGATATTGCAATCATGTCGAAAGAAAAATGGAGTCCTATTTTTGTGCATTTGTGATACAAATACATATGTTAGAAAGCATATTTATTAGTATTATAAAGAATAAAATACTACAGAAAGGTAATAATGGATGTAAGAATAAACAAATGACATGATCACATGCAAATGAAATCAAAGTTCTTCTGCTCAGTTGTTGCACAAGTTTTCTTCTTCTGTACAGGTTTCGTGCTACGATCTACTGCAAACGACATACTGAATCCAATCAACCTGTGGTCCAGTTTTATCGTAATAATTGAGAGCAAACTCAACACAATCACTTTCATTTTCTAACCTGTTTGGTCCTCTAATCTTTGACTCATTTTGCTGCAGATTTCCTCTTGTTTAATTCACTCAGATCTAATTTTGACCTCTTCCATGCGATTTTGTTCTGTGAGAACTTTAGTATGCTTCTTCTGGCGATTAGACTTCAGTGGATTCAATATAGGCACAGGAGTAAATTCTTCAAATGATGTTGTGGTTCATTCTGAATAATCTGCAGTTCAGGTCCCTCTTCATTTTCTGAGAGAACAGC
Organism: Mantis religiosa; assembly: GCA_030765055.1. Classification (NCBI taxonomy): domain Eukaryota; kingdom Metazoa; phylum Arthropoda; class Insecta; order Mantodea; family Mantidae; genus Mantis; species Mantis religiosa. The sequence continues at coordinate 121,662,824 of CM060954.1, read as the reverse complement.
TTCAGCACATCCTCTCCTGTTTGGTTCACTTTCTTGAATCCTTTCTGCATTATCAATAGCAACCATATCGGAAATTTGATACACATTCTGGAATCGTTCTTCATCAAACGTCGTTTTAGAGTTCTATATGGAATATTGTATTCTTGGGAAGCTTTAAAGCAACTCACTCCGCCAGTCCTCACACGTTCCAGAGCTATCTGTAGACATTATTTAGACCACTGACATCTATTTGAAGTTCTAACATTCACTTGAGGCATCTCTTACGAAAATAAAATCCGTATAAGTGAGGAATAAAAGTAGGCATGCCACCCCGAAAAAACAGTCGCATCTCTCCCAAGGATCGGGATGAGATACCATTTTTGATGACTGCCACAATATGATCGCTGCATAGCAACAGAGGATGGCAAACTATACCACAACATACCCACTATGATTGGCATGCGTGAAATTTCGTTCTGCTACCTTATTCATACTCTTGCATATACTATAAATAACTGTGCACAATTAACCTGGCATCTATGTTTAGACCTTACCTGTATTTGTTGATTTAAAATAATGAATACAATGAAGCACGCATTTGCCTTCACGTCACACTGCCACTAACGAGTGCCGTACTTGTTGGAGTCGCGATCTGTTTTCAGCCATCGGAACTATAACTTTAGGCATCTCACGCCAATAGACATCTCCCCCCGATTCACTCAATATATATATAGTCTGAAAAGTCGTGTTTTGAACTACTAAAGTAACAAGTAAAAGGAGGAGTAAAAATTAAAATGCATGCACTCAGATACTGAATATCTTAAAATAGAATTTAATAGCAGTGTGGACAGTTCCGTATTAATGATGCATTATCATTTACAATATAATATCAACCCGGCAGACCCGGTCGCTGCCGTAGCCGAAGTTGCCATTGTACGTATACTACATGTAGCAACAGGGTGCCCCATGAGACCAGTACTGTCTTCTAAGCGTAAGACTCGATATAGATAAATGCATATCAAAATATAACAAAGGATGTAACTCTGTCATTTTATCATAGAATAAATCCAGTGGAGACAAATGAAAACGATTTAACCTTCTATCTTGAACGTCATGGGATTCGCACAAACACTTGCTTGTTTTGCATAACTATGATTATTATGTTGTGTTGTTTTTTGTTTGCTTTTGTTTTTGTGGTACTTAGCACTCTTTTCATTGTATACTGGAAGTTGCCATACACGCATAATTTCCTCAGTTATGATTATAAACTATTGGCATTATGTAAATGAAACGATTAAATATTGCGATAATGTATATGAGTAAAGGCAATGAAGCAAATAAAGTATAAAAACTAAATAAATTCACGCCTGTGAACGCTCGGAATTAAAACTTTATAATATGAACATTATGTAACGCTATAAAAGTCCTTTCATTTTCACGTAATTCGAAGTTAAGCTACTGTAAAATAAAGGTCTATTTAATAATGCTTTGTCATGCTTCAATTGTGGGACCTCCATCTGCGCCAATTTTTGTCATTGACCATCTGCATGACATATGGGACACATTTCTACACATGACGTCAATTTCCAAGGAGAGGTGCGCGTACTTTCCATGAGGTGATGTTCGACGTAGACAAACACAAAGTGACTTCATCAACATGTGATGTGTTGCGTATTGTCTGTCATATTGTTAACGACCGAGATTTCTGTCAAGGGCGTGCCTGTCGATTGATAAATGGAAACAGACGCCACGCCACTTGCTGGGTTCTGCGCGCAAATAAGGACTTATGCAATGTAATCAAGCAGAATGAACTCAATTTAACGGTTTATCTAAACCTCTTACGTTTCAAAAGGCGTGTCGGTCAACGTCAAAGTTAAATGACAAGCAAATGAAATGAAATGAAATGTCACATGAAAATGAAATGTCACATGGCGAGATTTGAAATACCCAGTATGTTCCTAGAAAAACTTGTTATACAGATTATAACTTTAAATTTCGATGTCCATAGCATCCTAATTAATGAGGGCACACAAAAAAAGTTTATGAGTTCCATTTGCATGACTTTCTCTATTTGCTTTTTTTTTTTTTTTTTTTTTTTTTTTTTTTGCTTTTTTTTTACAAACGTTTATTATTCCGCCATGTCTAATTTTATTAATCCATCCATATAAGTATTAACTTCTTGACTACTTTTGTGGCTTGTATTACCTTTAGACGTTATTGTTATAAATATATTTCTATTACTATTAATATATACTATTATACTGTTGTGATTAATATTAATATGCATCTATATTATTTTGTGGTTATATATTATCAGGCATTTTGATTTCATATTACAACTATTTTTGTATTTGTATGTTTGTTTCTTACTTTAATTTTTTTCTTTTTTTGTTATTCAAAGTAAACAATTATTGTATAATTTGCATATGCTGTTTATAAACGAGGCTTTGCCCTGCGACAGAAAATACATAAATAAGTAAATAAATAAATAAATAAATAAATAAATAAATAAATAAATAAATAAATAAATAAATAAATAAATAAATAAATAAATAAATAAATAAATAAATAAATAAATAAATAAATAAATAAATAAATAAATAAATAAATAAATAAATAAATAAATAAATAAATAAATAAATAAATAAATAAATAAATAAATAAATAAATAAATAAATAAATAAATAAATAAATAAATAAATAAATAAATAAATAAATAAATAAATAAATAAATAAATAAATAAATAAATAAATAAATAAATAAATAAATAAATAAATAAATAAATAAATAAATAAATAAATAAATAAATAAATAAATAAATAAATAAATAAATAAATAAATAAATAAATAAATAAATAAATAAATAAATAAATAAATAAATAAATAAATAAATAAATAAATAAATAAATAAATAAATAAATAAATAAATAAATAAATAAATAAATAAATAAATAAATAAATAAATAAATAAATAAATAAATAAATAAATAAATAAATAAATAAATAAATAAATAAATAAATAAATAAATAAATAAATAAATAAATAAATAAATAAATAAAAATAAATAAATAAATAAATAAATAAATAAATAAATAAATAAATAAATAAATAAATAAATAAATAAATAAATATTTAAATAAATAAATAAATAAATAAATAAATAAATAAATAAATAAATAAATAAATAAATAAATAAATAAATAAATAAATAAATAAATAAATAAATAAATAAATAAATAAATAAATAAATAAATAAATAAATAAATAAATAAATAAATAAATAAATAAATAAATAAATAAATAAATAAATAAATAAATAAATAAATAAATAAATAAATAAATAAATTAACAAATAAACAAATAAATAAACAAATAAATAAATAAACAAGCAAACAAACAAGCAAGCAAGCAAACAAACAAACAAACAAACAGACAAACAGACAAACAGACAAACAAACAAACAAACAAACAAATAATAAATAAATGAAAGAAAGGAAGGAAGGAAGAAAGGGAGGGAGGAAGGAAGGGAGGAAGGGAGGAAGGTGGAAGGGAGGGAGGAAGGGGGGAGGGAGGACGGGAGGAAGGAATGAAGGGAGGAAGGAAGGAAGGAAGGAAGGAAGGGAGGAAGGAAGGAAGGGAGGAAGGAAGGAAGGAAGGAAGGAAGGAAGGAAGGAAGGAGGGAAGGAGGAAAGTAGGGAAGGAGGGAAGAAGGGAAGAAGGGAAGGAGGGAAGGAGGGAAGGAGGGATGCAGGGAAGGAGGGAAGGAGGGAAGGAGGGAAGGAAGGAAGGAAGGAAGGAAGGAAGGAAGGAAAGAAGGAAGGAAGATTTTACATTCAGTTAAAATAAAAACAAAAACTTTAAGGTTGCTGTGGATAGTATTTGTCTACTGAATTTGTAGTATCGGTTTCGATTGTTGGAAAGACTAGTGGGTATTTGCAGATACAGAAAATATCTCATTTGTGCCATTATTGAGCAAGACAGGTAATTTCAATGTCCATTTGAGAGAGACGCTTGCTTCTGCCAACGTATCATTTCATGTTCTGAAATGCAAGACATTAAAACCTTTTTTCAGAAGTTATCGGTGGTAAGAAGGTTCCTGACGTATCAATACTTCAGAAGAAAATTTAAGAAATAAGGATGTTGTTGACATTGAATTTACCTAGATCGAAATGGATAATACGTTAGTGGCTGCCTCATTACCAATTTGGTGTATGTGTGGGGCTGATTGAGTTGGACGCTGACGCACCCTTCCTTCACGCAAGTGTGTAGATAAAACCTTCCATAGCACCATAAATTACGCGTTAAGGAGGCACTTAGGGTGTTGTGGCATGGGAAGGACCGAGATACAAGTTCCTACTTTCATTAACAGAGTGTTGCATACAAGTTAAGGCAGGCATAATGACTTCATTGTATTCCAAAATCCAGGACTGTAGCTTGGTCTCCACCTGGTGGTAGAGGAGGTTACATACATGAAGATGATGTTCAAATACGCAATGGTTTCAAAAGTTCAAGGGAAGTTGTCAAGAGCGCACCAAGCGGGATGGCTCAAGCGGTTCCGTCTGTGGCCTGCATTCGGGAGGTCGGATTCGATTCCCATGGCCAACATGGAGTTTCTTTCAGGGCACAAAGTGTCGGCAGGAGTCTCAGTGCTGCATGGCAGGACGATATGCTCCTGGTAAACACTTCCTCCTCTTGGTGGTACGGTCTCTGGTTCCGGGGCCGGCCTGGTGGGTCATTTCAGGACCACGGTGAGTGAGATACCGGTTGTGCTGGCTTGACGTGGAGCTTCCAACTGATCAATTTTAGAGACTTTGTTCTCTGTGCTGTCGTGACTCCTTGGATCGTCAGCCCTCTGTCTTTTCCCGCCTTATCCTTCCTACCGGGGAAACCCTACTTTTAGTATAGGTACAATAAATCAAGTCTAGTTGCTCTGCCGAATCCCCTCCGATAAAATACAATCCAATCCAAGAGGGTCGCTACCTCCAGATCCATTGTTGAGAAACTTAGGTGTACTCGTATATCCACAGTACCTAAGTGACATTCAATATGAATAATGTTAGCCCAATCCCAGAGGCCAAATTGGCACTACGCCATTACAGGACCAGTGGGAGCTTAGCCTTGCTTAAGGTACTTTTCTAGTACCTTCCAGAAGTAGTTAATCGATTGGAATTTTCAACCCCTCTCCTGAAAGATTACATCGCTGTCATCGGCTCTTATCTATTTAATCTGCTTCTCCTCATATGTAGGGTTTATACCCCCTAGGTAAGAGCCTGTTGACGAGCAGACGCACATTGAATCAGAGAGAAACCTGGAATCAGGGATCGCAGTAGTGAAGAAGATGCTGTTAAATGAAACTGAAATGGATAAAATGAAACTTGTTGACGGTGGAAGGAGCGGTTGAATTCGGAGAACATTGAGAAAACCCGTCCATACAGTGTTTCATTCCAACTAATCCTACTGTAGAATCCAGGAATCGAATGCAGGTCGTTTTGGTGAGAGGTGTGTGGTCACTAGGCCACAGCAGATACTGTGACTCACTTCATAAAAATCAAGTACCAGCATTAATGAATGAAGCCATCACATTGAGCTGAGAAATGTGCACTAAAGGAACTAAGGATCTGGCAAAATGAAATAAAAAAGTATATTCCAAATCTTCTCCGACAACAATATGCAGTGTCCAATTAATTACGAGCCTCCCGGAATTGTATTGATTAAATTTGTACATGTAATATCATGTGAGGTTGAAAGATCATTTTCTGACCTTAAATGCATTTTGAGAGATAAAAGATGTTTTATGATTTACGCTAAGAAGAGAATGCGAAAGACCTTTAATAATTCACATCTACCAGGAAATATCTCTTTCACCTTTTAAATAAAAATTGATTATTTATGGGTGCTTTTTATTTTTTGTGATTATCAATGTCTCATTCTACATTAAGAACGACAGACTACTTGATTTTGCTCAGAGGCTCCTTTATCAGGTTTGAGGTTCTTTCACGATACGATCCCAGACCTGGTAACCAGAGGCTAGCATTTTGCTTTTTTAATTTGTTTTTGCCTTCTTCTTCAGTTCTATATTAGTGTCCTGAAACAAGTTTCAGCAAATTTCAATAAACGATTCAGTTAATTTTTTCTAATACTTTGGGTTCTATGTATCCCATTCAAAGTCATTATATGTTATAACCTAAAAACGACATTTTGCCCCCAAAAATAACATAATAAAATGTTTTAAAACCTAAATACATATCTGGTCCTCAGTGAGCACTGACGTCTCATCTGGACAACTCTGACGTCTTTTAATTCCCTTCTCTTCCGCTTTTGCAAGAATTCAAATTTTAATATCGTACATCAAACTTTGTATTCGCTTGAAAACTGTTTTCTAAAATCTGTTAATATGTTTTGTTATTACGGTTACCTCGGTCCAACCTGGTCCGGATAAACAAGATTTGGTGTAATAAAATCGAGCCAATTTTAATTTAGAAGGAATTTTTGTTTTATCGCAGTCTGAAAATACTACCCATTTCAGTTCAAATGTAGCAGGAAAAGCGAAAATGGTCGTTCCGCCAGAATAATTGCAATGAACCATCAGGAAAAGTAAAATGGATCAATTGTGATATACAACATAGAACGTAATAGAACTAGAGTTAAAAATATGCAATGGTGTTTATTACTGAAATTGTGATTTTGTATAGAATCACTTAATGAGGAAACTAAGACATAACAGAGGTAATTTGGGTAAGCAGTAGAGAAAGTAATGCAGCCATTTGATGTTTCCAAACCGGAAACTTCAGTTTTATCATACATATGCTCTTGCTATATACACGTACTCGCCCAATGCGCAGTTTAACCAGAAGCAATGCACTTCCGTGAGCAGATTATACAACTTCCTGTCGGTAACATCCCTTAGCTCCAAGGCTTCCCATTCATCCCGAATCACAATCTTATCGGTACGCAAAACGAGCGCCAGCACGTGGTCGACTGGCAATAAACTTGTAACACCCTCAAACAGCTTCGCGTGCTCGTGGATACACATCCTGCCTCAATGATCTTCATCCTGCACTTCTTTTAGCGTTAGTTAGAAATGAGAGATCATCGTCGGGAATCATCGTCCCTTTGCAACTATCCTGTAGTTCTAAACACTTACAGCTGTGTGGCAAAACTGCCAGAATGAGCTTATCGCCCCAAGCTCAAATTTTAAGAAATAATTACAACTGACCTTCAATTGTTCGTCATTAGTAAACGTACCATAACATAAGAGAGACCTCTTTTTTACATGTGGAGCCAGATGTTCGTAAATATAACTGAATTATCCGCAATAAATTAGGTAGTAGTCTTACATTGCTAGAATAGTATGCCCATAGAGCCTAAGATTTGTAAATTCTGATAAAAGCTCAAAATGTGCAAAACAAGCTTTCATTCATTTAACTTCCCGTCATTTCACATATGACCGACTTATTTGGCAAAAGTGATGTAACAGGTGTCATGATGATGATGATGATGATGATGATGATGATGATGATGATGATGATGATGATGATGATGATGATGATGATGATGATGATGATGATGATGATGATGATGATGATGATGATGATGATGATGATGATGATGATGATGATGATGTGTATATAAGAGCACTAAACCGCTTGGTCATCAGTGCCCTTACAAAAACTAAATCATGGCAATTGCCAGAGATAAATTACTCAAAATAAAAGAAAAAATCAAAACAAAATGACAAAATAAATAAGCCCAAATGAGGATAAACTCCATAAGAACTATAATTAATAATAAAATACGAATATTTTCAATATTAACTCTCATTTGCAAAACAAACTACCTGCCCAGTGGTGGTCGAATCAATTTGGCTAGCAGTTTCCGCAGGTTTATCCTGCCTTTTTCTCACTGTCATTTTGGCAGTGAGGGCAGGATCTTCCGGCTCCACATCCTGAATGGAGGAGAACCGATTTCCTATTGACAACTTCGAATAGAGTCTCTCGAAACGATCGGAAACTGCGATCGGCGAAGATGAAAGTCGCCGATCTGACTCCTCAGATGTTCTCGGAGGAGATGGTCGTGGACTTTTACGTTCGTTTTGCTTGGTACTAGCCTTCTTATTCTCCCTGAGGAAGTCAGTTCTTTCATATGAGGTTTTGAAGTTTCTGGGCGATGTATTATACATTACTAGTTCACGTTTTCTTGGGGTAGATGCTTTCTGCGGTGACTTGGCTGGAACGTTCTTCATGGGACTGGACTTGGTAGGTGTGCTCACTGTTGTTCGTGCTGATGTCTGTTGCTCTGGCTGTCATTTTGGTATAATTGTTCTTTCGGACATTACTGCCCCGTTTATGTTGCTAGTTTGTGTTGCGATTTCACATCTAGGTACCGGCGTAGCTGAAACTGTACTATAGGTAACGGTCCTAGGGAAAAACGGCTACGAATACGCAAGAGTTTCCTTCTCTCTTACCCGGATCTCTTGGATCGCCTTTTCCTCTATAAAACAGCTGTCGTTCTCCGTGATCTAGAGGCAACGTGTCAACTTCTAGCATGGCTTTCTTCGGAAGGAAAGTAAAGCCGGTGGTCCGGGATCGCAGATTTACACACGATAAAGAAACGCTAAACTGATTAAGAGGCCTTAGAACAAAATTAAATGGTCTTTTGCCCCAATACCGCATAGGACACTGAAACCAAAGCAGTTAAAGAGCGTCCAATGTTTAGTTAAAATAAGCCTTATTATATAGTAAATATATTACCGTTTTGCAAATACAAAGCATAATATAAATAATTTAAAACCATTTACTCAGGATGGTCCAGAAGTTCCACTGGAAATGATGGCTTTCAGAGTATTAGGTCAGTGTGTCTTCTTCTTTTCAGTCTTCTCAATACCGGATTTGGAGGGTAGTTCGCTGAAATTTGTTGAATTAGATGGTTTGAGTGTTTGTTGAAGGTGCTCTGTGGTCTATTACAGCTCTTGCGGAGGACTTCATTGGCCTCCAGAATTCTTATGTCATCATCAGCATGCTGTTTCATACATACCAAGGTGCACCAGTCATCAGTCCGATATATCTGTTTTGGAGAACCTGTATTTTTCGTCTTTTGAGAATATGCAGCAAAACCCCACGTAGAATACCCGACTACTATAAAGGTCTAATCAATGACGTGTACACCATTCTCTTATACTGCAAGCCTAATGATTTTGTGGAATGAATTGTTTTAATTGTCTAATGCGCTGTCTGCAGCCCTTCGGAATTTTCAGATACATGTTGGTTCCAAGTTAATTTCGAATCCAAAGTTAAGCCAAGTTATCTAACTCGCTGCTCTATAGAAATTGCAACTCTATGCATTCTTGTATTGGGATTTAACAGCATGCTCAATTGCACTGGCAATACTACATGATTGAATATTTACATTTAACAATTTCATAATAAATATGCAAAGTTTAGTTAGTACAAAGCAGTACTTCTCTGCAAATAATAATGTTAATCAATTTACAAGTGTTTGGAACACTACGATTTATTTATTTATTTATTTATTTATTTATTTATTTATTTTGTAATTTACGTCCTCCAAGTAAAGTCATATCGGACGATGAATGAAATGGGTGATATGATGCTCAAATAAACCCGGGGTCTATAGAGCTTAGAGTTACCCGACATTCGTCTTTGAAGGATACGGGAAAACCCCGGAAAAAACCTTATCTAGCTAACTCACCCTGACCGAGATTCGAACTCGGGACCTCTTGAACGTGAGGCAGACATGCTACCACCACGCTACCGAGGCGGGTGGAATACTACGATGATTTGCCAAATCCTACAGAGCAAACTTGCCAATAATATACATTACAACAATAATGCCACTATTACTATATGCTCATGAATTTATGTGTTATAAGTATTTCATATTTGGCGAATATTTGCTTTTTGTAAATTTATCCTATGGGTATCTACATGGCAACTTGTATATTCCTTTACTATGAATAGTTATATGGTTATCAAATTATGCTATATTATTTGTATTAGTTGGTTGCTAATCTTGTTGTATTTAAAGTGTAACTTATTTGTCCTGTTTCTACCCTTGTCATTATTTACACTGCATTTAAATTCACTTGTCGTGCTATACTTCACTTGTCTTCGCAACTTGGTGATTATTATTCTCTAGGCAATAATAATTCTGTAAGTCCTTGTAGTCTGGTAACATCTTATAAGTTTATGATTTCGTAAATTGGTAAAAGGCTCTAAGATTACTGTTAATAAGTCTCTCATTTGTTACTGGCCAGTTGTCTTCGTTCTTCTTTGTTAACGGTTGAAAGTCTATATCTCTCTTGAAGGGGTATACAACCACTTTTGATTGTAAGGGGTTAATCAGGAAAGAGCGTCCATGAATAAAAATTAAGTTTTTTATGTAACAACAGTCGAAACTGCGTAAGTATCAACCCGTACTAACTGGTCGATTTTTCTTGATTGCATATAATTTTCACCATTCTACTGCTCTCGTAAACAAACTTACATTGTTAAATTAGTTCCAGAACAATTTACTATGATCAACGCAATGATATTATATTACAGAATTTGGTTTATATCGAATCACAGATTAATATAATGTATAGGGAACGATTATGCTGTAATTTATAAATTATGAATCGTCATGCTTCCAGATAAGTCATTATTAAATGGTACCAGACAAAATACTTCAAGTGACTGACAAAACTGCTCTCATATAAATCACAACTCAGTCTTCGCCTCGTTGTTCCAAAAACTTCTTCGAGCAGTAACGATGCTCATGCCCCACTAGTTTTATAAACAAATATTGTTCATTCAAGTGGCAGATAATGTACCGGCATGTCCTAGGTAACGGACAGAGGGAATTTAAGTTATCCGTTGTTCAGCGTTGTCAGACGTAGTAGCACCGAAGATTAGATTCTGTGGAATTGTCACTGCAAATTGGGCCAAGTTGGGGTTACAAAACATGATGTTGTAGAAACATCTATCCATCCAGTTTCTTTTAAATTGTCCACACATTAACGTATTTGATAAGTATCCCAAATAACAAGATGGCTAATCAAGTGGTAAACGAAGTAATTCTTCATTTAATATTCATCTTAAAACAATAAATGCCGTTATCCCTTCCATCTTAAACGAGTATACAGTCCTATATCTTTACCACCTAACATTACCATTATACATTCGATAGAGCATAGAATTACGCAAGAGTATAAAGAAATAATTATTTATTCATAGAGCTTCTTATTCTTCAACAAACTATTGCTACAGAAGGCTGTATGTGAATTTCTAACCATGGATGGTAATGGATAAGGAATCGTATGGCCAGATCTTGCACGAGGAGATTGCTCAGATGGGATTTACGTGATTTGCGGAGAGGCTGGGATTTTCCTATTTGGTACATTTCAACAAAAGTTTGGGTAACACTAACTTAAACTACAAGTAACTTAATAAGAATATTTACTAAACTAAATAATTACAAAAATGTTCCACTGTACCATCATACCTGTTACAGACGAGACATTACAACCTGCCCGCCTCGGTAGCGGGGATGGTAGCGTGTCTGCCTCACGTTCAAGATGTCCTGAGTTCAAATCTCGGTCAGGGTGATTTACCTGCATAAGGTTTTTTCCGGGATTTTCCCTTATCCTGATAGACGAATGTCGGGTAACTCTAAGCTCCATGGACCCCGGACTCATTTGAGCATCTTTTCAGCTATTTCATTCATGTCCGATATGACTGGACGCTGGAGGACGTAAATTAAAAAAAAAAATTAAAAAGCAAGTACGGCCAATGGCCGGCTTCCAAAGACTGCGAGGAAGCTTTGTACATGTTTCAGAAAGAAAGGAGAGGTCACGTGACATGACGTCACACAGTCAACTAGTCAAATGACTCGTTATATTATTTGAATTAGACTGTCACTTTTGACAATATTATTATTATTAATTATTATTATTATTATTATTATTATTATTATTATTATTATTATTATTATTATTATTATTATTATTATTATTATTATTATTATTATTATTATTATTATTATTATTATTATTATTATTATTATTATTATTATTATTATTATTATTATTATTATTATTATTATTATTATTATTATTATTATTATTATTATTATTATTATTATTATTATTATTATTATTATTATTATTATTATTATTATTATTATTATTATTATTATTATTATTATTATTATTATTATTATTATTATTATTATTATTATTATTATTATTATTATTATTATTATTATTATTATTATTATTATTATTATTATTATTATTATTATTATTATTATTATTATTATTATTATTATTATTATTATTATTATTATTATTATTATTATTATTATTATTATTATTATTATTATTATTATTATTATTATTATTATTATTATTATTATTATTATTATTATTATTATTATTATTATTATTATTATTATTATTATTATTATTATTATTATTATTATTAACCATTTATTCTGCATTTATTTAGAGATCGTCGTCACGTTTACGTACGTTACCTTGCGGTACAGTTTCAAGAAAATGGAGCCACCTGAAGCACATTGTTAATAGACTGTTTCATTAGTACGATATGGAAATGCGTTCTAATTACCTAGTAATATTTACGGCATCACTGTTTACCAATAGACGATCGATGAAACAGGGTGACCGACTTCTCAACAGGCGTGCACCTTCTGAGTTAATGACCGTTCAGTACCGGAAACACAATACGTGTGCTTCCATCCTTTTAATTGCCACGATACGGATCATAAACTCGCTACCTTCCTCTTGAAGAAGACGGCGACAATAACGGTGAACTGTTACTGATCCGAGAACGTCGCTTATAAGTATGCAGATTAGGTTATTATGGATAGCTGAGAAAAAACGCCGGTGATAAAACTTGATATTAGAACTGGGTACGGAAGTCATTTCAAAGAATTTTAAGGCATACGTAATTCCCAGTGGCAAAGATTGCAATACGGAACACCTCTTGTATTATTGCACAATAGATCCTAGACCAATGACAGGTTTTTCATCAGTTTTTAATCCTAAATTTGTTTTATTCCTAAACTGTTTATGCTTTATCCGACTGCTACATTTTAAACTTTAAAAAGTTATAATTTAAACTGATTAAAGGAACTGGAAACATGGGACTCATCCATTACTGGCTTGAATTAATAGCGAATTTCCTTACCTATAATCGAATTCTATACCTGCTTAATAACATCTAAAAACATTTGTCCACTGGATACTTTAGTTTTGCACATGTAAACAAGTTTTATAATCAATGTTGTACTCTATGGTAATTCTGCGATCATAAGGGGTTTCGCGTTTTCAATTCGGAAAAGTAATCACTTTCTTTAATAGATACTAATAGTAAGCAGAGAAAGCATTGCATTTGACTAAAAAATTCTTTGTCAACATTTCTGAGACTCCTTGAATTAAAAATGGTGTGTGTCCTCCAATATTAGGTCATACTGGACGATGAATGAAATTGGTGAAATGATGCTCAAATGAGTACAGTGTCCATAGAACTTGAAAGTTATCGGTACCTCTAGAACGTAAGCCAGATATTCAACAGAGGCGAGCTCCTTGTATCTGTATGTACGAACAGAATAACTCAAAAACGAAGAATCCATTATATACCAAACTTAAGATTTGACTTCGGCGCCTTCCACAGATGCGAAGATTTTTAAGAAAATCCTCGCTCTCTAGAACTACTCTTCGGACAGAAAATCTTTCATCCGACTCTTAACGATTTAAATTAAAATAATAAGTCTTTAAGACACTGCCATAACATGTAATATTTATATCTTAAATGTTCTGCAAAAGCACTTGAAGTTTTCTTCACTCTGAATTTCTTTTTCATAACTGGTAAACTGTAATGGATAGAACAAATCTTACTACAATCACATAAGTACAAAAAGGAGTGCAAATTGCTTTAAAGTAGATAGTCGTTTATGTGGAATAATCTAATTATGAGGTAACCATTTGTGACATATTTCTTATTACTACGAAAGGGATTTAGGGTGTATCTCACCCAAGGCTGTTTCAGGGCTTATCTTTCCCTCTTCAGCCAACATGCATTTTAATTTTTGAGGGAGAGCCTCTTTTTTCTTGCCTTCATTTGTTTTTTGTGGTGGCAACGGGTTCTTTTGGGGGGATAAGGGCTTTTTATTATTTATTATATTTTATTTTAACATATTAAGTAGATTTGGTATCTGTATCTGTTTGTAGATGGAGATGGAAATTTGATTAGCTTGAGTTTGAGTTGGTATGTCATGCTGGTTTGCAGTGATATTTTCCAGGTAGTATGTCTAGGTGTTTTTGGATTCTGGATACTTTTTCAATTGTGGGATGATTTGTTTGTATGATTTCTAGTAGTTCTTCCTCTGTAATGTTTAGTGATGGATGCCTTGCTGGAGAGTCTTTCCGTTTTGCTCATTGTCAAAGATTAGTTTTGTGTTTGGTGATCTATTGATTTTTTATACCTGTTTTAGGATTACGTCGTTAGGTTCTAGTTTTAATCTCTTCTTATTTATTAATTTAGTAACGTAGAAAGGGCACCTTGTGTTACAGTGTTCTGGGGTCATCTTGTTTTTCTCTGCATGTGTCTTCGTCTTTGAGGTGGATGCAGTGCGTTGTGGTTTTTTTTTGGCCATTTGTAGGTTTAATGGATGCAACTGCCGAAACTGGGATTTGTCACAACTCCAACCGACTACAGGACGTACGTCCTTTGGCAAGGTACAGTCGTACCTAGTGACTTTCCAGTTTAGCTGCAAGGATGGGTTCAAGGATGGTGTCTATCTTTGTATTAACATGTTTCTTGTTACTGGTTTGACTTTTAAAATGCTTATACCTTTCTGAAATAGGAAGTTATTACTGTTATACATTGTTGTGCAATAGTAAATAATAATATATATATATAAGTATTACTATTATTATTATTATCATTATTATTATTATAATTATTATTATTATTATTATTATTATTATTATTATTATTATTATTATTATTATTATTATTATTATTATTATTATTATTATTATTATTATTATTATTATTATTATTATTATTATTATTATTATTATTATTATTATTATTATTATTATTATTATTATTATTATTATTATTATTATTATTATTATTATTATTATTATTATTATTATTATTATTATTATTATTATTATTATTATTATTATTATTATTATTATTATTATTATTATTATTATTATTATTATTATTATTATTATTATTATTATTATTATTATTATTATTATTATTATTATTATTATTATTATTATTATTATTATTATTATTATTATTATTATTATTATTATTATTATTATTATTATTATTATTATTATTATTATTATTATTATTATTATTATTATTATTATTAATAATAATTTTGTGTCGCATGTTATTTTATCTCCTCATACAATACAATTTTTTGGCAATGCTGTTCAGACAAAAGACACATTGTTGGTTGTTTTTTTAAACATGGTTTTCTGAAAAACCTCGAAACTTGAAAATGTCAGTGAAATCTCGATATGTATTTTTGGATGCATGCGACACTTTATCTTACACGTAGCTGCCGAGAAAGTAAAGATACGCCTCTAACTGTCATTTTTGTGGCAGTGGAGTTAGGTCCTTTTTCACTTACATGAACTATTAGGTGGGTGAATGACCAATAGAGCAGGGTGCTGCCCACGCGCTCAGTACATGAGGATGGCGTTACCTCTCCACTGTTTTTAGATGCGACATCACGAGTCTCCCAGTAATAACTTTATTAACAGCGACATAATGAACAAGTGACATTTTATTAGAACTTGCCGCCCTCTGCGAACCATGCCAAGGTCCTGCACCAGCTGGACTTGCTCAGATAGTGCATGTCTGTTCTGTTGGTGGTCCCAGACAGACATGCCGAAACTCAGGATATCATAAAGTGCAGTGAAACTGCGATAGCTTCAGATTAATATCCAGTGTTGTTAATAAAGTTTTGCATTCTGTACGTTTTAACATAGAACGCCACCCTTGACATTTGTCATTTCTTCTACGGCATAGCAGGCAGCAGTAATAAAACATTCAAACAAGGAACATCTCAAAAATACCTAAAAAATATAAATGTTAAGTGAAAATAATTAAATAACATGTGCGCTTCAAAGAAACGCAATCTTTTTAAACCAAGTTTTTGTCTAACCATAGTAAATTACGTATGAGTGTTCAAAGACTAGCCTCAGAAAATTCAAGATTCAAATCTTATTTATGATATAAATATCTGAAGTACCTAATACTTTAATCAAAATCATTACAGCGAGTTTTAAAATATCTGATAATTTCGAAAAATAGTTCATGTATGGGATGGAACTTTTACGTCTCGTGGTGCATGTTTGAATATAAGTTTAGTATCTTTGTTTTGGATTATGCCATTCATACACACACACACACACACACACACACACACACACACACACACACACACACACACACACACACACACTCACACCACACAAACGCACCTTTTACTAAAATGCCTTTTGCATTCAACTTGCGTTAAAACAAGTGTTATATCTCACCCTTTTTGGTGGAATATAATAATACTTCCTCTCCCCCGTTATAGTCAGGTGGATAGCTAAACTTTACAAATATATCATTTATCCTTTTGCGAGACACCAACAATTTCCAAAATGTTCGATTAAAACATGCAATATTTTAAGCAATGCGCTTTGAAAAGTTAAGTGTTGATAAATTTTGTTTCATTGGGTAAATGTTAGAGTATATCATTCTATCATACATTGACCCCCTAGATACGGTTTTTTTTGGGGGTTTTCCTTATCCTAATAGAGGAATGTCAGATAACTCTAAGCTCCATGGACCCGGACCCATTTGAGCATCACTTCACCCATTTCATTCATCGTCCGATATGACAACGTTGGAGGACGTAAATTTAAAAAAGAAAAAAGAAAAAAATCATTGACCTGGTTTATTAAACAATTGATGTCCCTCAATATGCACTTGTGCGTATGCCTATATACAGTTAGATACACTAAACATTTCTAGCAAATATTTGTAATTATGTAAAAAAGATACAGGGATAAAAAATATTTTTCTAGTTATGATTTCAGTTCAGCTGTCTAAATAAGTTATAAAGAGCAGGCCCATATGACTGGTGTGTTTACGTATGTGTGTGAGAGAGAGAGATTGAGAGAGAGAGAGAGAGAGAGAGAGAGAGAGAGAGAGAGAGAGAGAGAGAGAGAGAGAGAGAGAGAAACTAACTGTTAGCGTAACGATCGGATAATACAACCTGATTTAATAGTGTCACCCAATTATCGGAAGGCACGACCAACTGGAGCTGGGTAGGGGACAGGAGTCATTTAGACCACGCCTACCCATTTATCTTGTAGCGTTAACATAGGGGATGGATAGGAAAGTATCACTAGGCACTGTGCCGTCTGTTTCCCCTCCCCCTGACGTCTGGAACAATCGGGATGATGTTCCAAGCCCCGAAGCTTCCAGAAATAGCGATCTTCGTATATAAGGGCTGCAGTGGACAAGTCAATTCAGTTGTTGGCGAGCAGCCGTGAAGAGCGCAGTGCTAGCGAACGGACTGGAAGACTGCATGCGTGTATCAGGGGAGTTGTACGTAATTGCGACTGTGGAGTAAACCTGTGACAGACGAACTGGTGGATTGTAATTGTGTCTGCTACGTAATTCTTTGTAATCGGCAAGTGTTCCAACTGTAATTCGGTGGAAATAAAGAACATTTTGAGTTTGTGCAATTGGACATTTAATTCTACGATCCCACAAAGTCACAATATGTTCATGAACCTTCCTCACTCTACTTGAGACATTTCCTTTTTATCTACTTTCCTTGTTTTTTTTTTTTTTTTTTAAATATTACAGTCTTATGACAACTCTAATATTGTGTGCCATTTATTTATTTTAGACATTTGAGTCAATCCACTAAAAAAACAATCGATTTATGTGACCAACCCCATGTAGCACAACTTGAAACTTTATGTTGGAAAATATTTTTACTATTATTCTAAAATAAAACTAAAGCGGCTTCTAACACTAGAAAACCTAAATAGAGTATAATCTATAATTTCTGAAGAGAAAAATGAACATTCAACATAATGTTTTCTGCGATTTTTAAACATTTTATATGCTTACTACACTTACCATAAATGGATTAATCCCTACTATATAAGCTAAATGCATTCAACTTCATTCAACTCAGTTTATATATAGGAAGTTGCATTGAAAAGTAGTAAATTACCTGTAAGATGAACAATTTTGATACTGGATTACCAATATTAGAAGATGAAAGTTTATTCAAATTCGGTGTTACGTTAGAGTGTTCTTATTGTTTCACATAAATGCAAATTATTATCATTACAGCTCAGAAAATATACTTTATAGAAGCATTTTCCATACCATAGACAAACTTTAGGAAACATAGAAACAAAGCGTAATGAGAATTACGAAAAAAAGGTTCTGCATCTGAACAGAAATATCGTCTGCAGATACCAGGAATGTTTTCAAACGAACACCACCTTCAACTCCAGTTATAAAGACGCTTACTACCCATAATAGTAAATGTTACCATTATTAGTGATTGAAAAACAATGCAGAAGTATTAGATCAGAAAAACCGATAAACCTCGCATCATACTGAGCGGAGCGTGTGTATACGGAATCCATGGCCAGTAAATATAAGGAACGATGTACAAGTTTTATAATGTATAGAAGATGCCTGTAATTTTTATAGAAAAAGCATGATTTCCAGACACTAAATTTTACTCTTGTAGAATTATAAGCAGCCACGTATCTCATTGTAGTCTGATATAATAATTTTTTTCAACAAAAATTGTTTAATTATAGAAAGTTTTATTTTTCGTAATATCAACACGAACCAAATGAAATTATTTTTATATAGCGGTAGTCTGTTTACTCTATCTATAACGTACCTAGCACCCAGAGAACGTACTGCATTCCAATAAAAAATTCAGTACCAAATGTGCACCACAATTAAATATTTTAAGGCCAGAAGAAAATAAATAATGAGTCCTGTATGTATTAGAGTTAATTGGATTTATTATTATTATTATTATTATTATTATTATTATTATTATTATTATTATTATTATTATTATTATTATTATTATTATTATTATTATTATTATTATTATTATTATTATTATTATTATTATTATTATTATTATTATTATTATTATTATTATTATTATTATTATTATTATTATTATTATTATTATTATTATTATTATTATTATTATTATTACTATTATTATTATTATTATTATTATTATTATTATTATTATTATTATTATTATTATTATTATTATTATTATTATTATTATTATTATTATTATTATTATTATTATTATTATTATTATTATTATCATCATCATCATTATTATTATTATTATTATTTATTATTATTATTATCATCATCATCATCTATCCAAAAGAAGTAACCCTATTTTACCAGTAAGGTATGTTAGGGTTCTAGTTACAAAAACACATAAATACAAATTTCAAAATAACAGAACATGATCATAACTAAACGTTTTAAAAATTTGGCCAATAAAGTGTTCAAAGGCAGAAGTGCAACATTTTTAAGGAATACATTAAACAACGGTGTTTGAACATCTGTACTACAATATGAAATATGTTGAATAAGATTATATCATGGAAAGATAAGAGTCAAACTGAAAAATTCAATGCCATAGCCGGGATTTGAACCACGGATCCTCTGGTTTCCGTCCAGCCGCTCTAACCCTTGATCTACTATGGCCAACGTGCCGACATTTCCATTAATTGACCTAATAGTGGTTAACTATAAAACCCAGGTCTTAAAGTACTTACATGTTGTAAGTCGCCATTAAGGTAGCTGTCTCTTGTGTTTCTGAGAACTACTAAGTGGTTTACCGGAAAAAACACGAGTCAGTTGGAGAATTTAATATCATGTCGGCATGATGTCCATAGTAGCTCAAGGGATAGAGCGGCTGGACGGCAACTATAAGATCCGTGGTTCAAATCCCGGCTATGGCATTGAATTTTTCACTATGACTGTATCTTACCATACTTTAGGCTACACACGGCCAGTGTGAAAGAACAATTATTTCCAAGATTTTATCAGTTTTTGGAATGAATATTGCATCTAAATATTAAGTGTCCAACACTTTCACATTTACAGGTGTATCCTTTAGGATAATCTATATGGAATCTTCAAAAGTAAGTTTTAAATTTATGCCCGGTAGCAAACTGGGTCAAAATAAAATTAATGGAAAGTACTTGCAGTTTACACGATCATTAACAGTAGGAAAAAATAAATTTCGAGTGATTTGTCCTTTATCGCTATTTATCCAAGTGTTGTTCCACATTTCAAATTTTTCTTTCTTTTTGTTCAATATTTTTTAACAAATGTAAACATGGATTTGGTATTTAAATTCGCTTAAAAAGATGCCACATGAATATTTTTAAATATTGTGCTCTGCTACGCTTTATTACTTTTTCTTTATTTTCTAAAAAGTTTTTCTTAAAATTTCATAAGAATTGTTTGAAGAAACTATAGAAAAATAAACAATATCAGGTAGTTAAAACATAAGAATGTAACGCATTATATGTTTTACATTTATTACACTCGCTGTTGATAATGATAAGCGTAATCACATACCAGAAAGAAAGCATAAACCAGGCGAGGGATTTTAAGATACCTCCTTTTTTATCTAAAGATTACAAAGAGATGCCTATAATTTTAGGATGGATACAATATATTAACAAGAGCAAGCGATAGAGGAGGGGAGTTTTTAACGGCTACTTCCAGTGAAAACTGGAAGTCAAAACTTTTGATTGAACACAGCGCCTCCTTTAGGTAATCTGCTGTAATGACTATGAGAGTGCGAGTGTCCGATGGAAATAATTAGGTAAACAGGGGTTGGCACGAGATGATGTACGAGATGTGCAGATGATGGATGCTGACTTGTAGTGCTTTCATTTTCTTTCCTGTAACAGTGCCCTAGTAATTCCTTACTCTGTTTGGGATTGGTGTATAAGAAATAAGAGACGATTTCATCCCCATCTCATCTTACTATTCATACGAACTGCTTAAATCTTAATAGTGTAGAATGGTAGGATGGATCAGGTTAAATAGATAACAGAGAGGTCACCTAGTACATTACTTGCAAGAGATCTTACAAGTCGAACGGATGAGATGAAGGAAGCGCAGGAGTTGTATGGGCTGCAGAACCGGCCAACGCAGACGACAGAGGCCTGCAATTTCCCTAAAACAGACTTGAGCAACCCGGTCACTAGAAGGTGGCTCATAGGCTTCCCTCCAGAAGGAAGTTCGAGTCAGTTCGAATGACATTAGTCTTGTTCATCAGAGGAAACCACAGAAATATCCTTAGTCAGAACTTGCAGCCACCAGAAATCGAACCCGGAGACTCCCGGGAAGCGTTACGGGAAGGCTCAGTGTATATTTTCTTTGAATTCCCTTCAATTTGCGGAAAAGTCTGAGCTAAATAACTAACCCATTCTATTTCTCTCAGAAATGTCATATCATCCCCTGAAATTCTACAATCTGGAAACATACATCATAATTTTTATTTCACACTGACGACGCTGACTGTTCCAAGTTATTGCCCGCCTCAGTAGCGTGACGGTAGCATGTCTGCCTCACATTCAAGAGGTCCCGAGTTCGAAACTTGGTCAGGGTGAGTTACCTGGATAAAGGCTTTTCCGGGGTTTTGCCTTGTCCTTAAAGGCGAATGTAGGGTAACTCTAAGCTCTATGGTCCTCGAACTCATTTGAGCATCATTTCACCCATTCGTTCATCGTCCGATATGACTTAACGTTGGCGGACGTAAATTACACCAAAAAATCCAAGTTAGACTCTATGTATGAAATGCAATCAGAGATCACAGTTTCTTTTTGTATTTTTACTTTGTCTACTACTTTCTGCCCATATGTAGAGAGGAAGTACTGCAGTCTACTAAAACATTGCATGTTAAGGTTACTCCGGATTATATTATATCGATTAGATCACATCCGATTAAAAATGAGAGAAAGTGAGTGAGTGAGTGAGAGAGAGAGAGAGAGAGAGAGAGAGAGTAATATCCGATGTGTGCCTCTAAAATAAAAATTGGTTAAATATTAAGCTTGGCATCTAAGTTCACTATTTTCCAAACATGCAACTTGAAGATTTTAAACAAAACTTCCCCATCCAAAATATCCTGTATATGGATAATTTTTCAAGATGTTCGATTTTATCAAAAACTGGCTGTACGTATATGAATGAAAATACCACATAACTAAGATATTTATGCGAGAAATAGGACTATATTCTGAACTTTCTGTGGCCTTTTTCAGTGTTAAAGCATATCGGTCAACGACTTGATTATTTCAAATTACTTTTTATAGCATTATCCAATTGTTCGACGTTTTATTAATCTGTTGCTACTCAGTTGTTTTTTCCAATGCTTTTTGCAAACGTATGAAATTTCTAACCCAGAACACAGTGAGTCGTTTTTAAATATGTGAAAAGCGATTCGACTTTCTATCAGCCTCTATGAAATGTCTAATGAAACTATTTCTGAAAAGTTTTATCTTTGTATATACAAGTACAGAGAAAAATATTTCATAAGATTATCCTTATAAAAATAAGCTTTGTCGATTTTAAGCAATATGCAAATCTATTAAGAACTCTTGTAGTATATTAATAGTTAACCAAAATTGTTAGCTGATCTTTAAGAATCAAACGTGGTAGGCAGAACTCCTGTTGGAACGTACTGCTTTAGACACACATGCTTATTCGGAAAGCAAGGAGAGGAATACAACAGTGCTTGTACAGGGGTCGATTCCGCTGTTCTGAGTGATGATACCTGGGAGAGCAGCTATCTCAGAGAATTACATGACGAGAAGCTGCCAGACTCAGTTACGAATGTCAGGATATGAGACAAGTAAGATGTCATGGTGCTGAATACGGTTTCCAGTTGACACCCACTGAACTGATTTACCTCTGGAATTTTGACTTTTGGTTAGTATACGGTGGTTCTTTAGAAAGTGAATGTTTGTTAGTTTGGAACGCCGAAAAAGAAAATTTGATGTGCTGGACTCACCTGACATTCTCGACTCTTCTTATCCACTATACTTAGTTCTATATAAACATTCGCAAAATCATCTTATTCCTAGTCGGGGAATGAAGTACGCTTTAAGCGATAATAAACCCATTTAGAGCTGGTTGCTATGAAATAACTTTCACATTCCATCCTCTTTGCATGATTATGATATAAAGAAAGAAAATCTTTTCATTTGAGAAAAGAATAAGGTTTGAAAAATTCGAATATATAAAAACGAACATCTCCAAAAAGCAATGCATTTGATATAAATTATACGCTTTAGCGAGATTTGCATATTTTGCATAGCCCATAAGTAAGAATTAATACAAAATAAAGTACCTAGCAAAAGTCGCAGATAATCACAGTAAATGGTGGAAGGTGAATTACAAATAAAAAAGAAGTAAAAACGCCTAAGGATATAACAATTGAGGTATATTTCACTAAATCTTAAGATGAAGGTGTAGTTTTCAAAAACATTTAAAGTATTTTGAACTATTTGAAATAAAGAGGACTTCCGAGGACATTACAAGATATAAATTTAAAATTTCATGAAGATATCTTAAAAGTACAGCACTTTAATCAAGTAATTAAAAATATTTTTTAGAAAATCAAATTTGTTTTAAAAATAGTTATCCATAAAAAGGATAATCTGGGATGGAAGGATTTTCTTAAAAATCTTCATGTTGCATGCTTGAAAGACGCTGAACTTAAATAGCAATTTTAGTATTAAAGTGACTTTTAATTTACGACTTAGGCTGCTTTTTCAGATTTAGGGGTCCCAGAGCACGTATTTCCGGTGAAATTTCAGTATTGAATTTTTGGGTGAAATGTAATACTTTCCTACTTACTGCAAATAGTGGAGAAAGTAATAAAACAAAAACGACTTACTTAAGCTAGAGTCATCATAATGATAAGTTTATAACTGGCATTATATATGTTTGCGTTCCAAGTCAAGTTCCACATTGGTGTGTATATCACTAGAGTCTCAGTGCCGATTCTGATAACAGATTTGTCTAACTCTCATTAGATGACATTAGAAAGAACGAGGCTCTTGTTGTAGTCATGGATGAACACTGTAGACTGCTGAAGCACCTCTACCGGTAATGGTGGCCCACGTTGTTGCAGATTGTTCCCCATTATTTGTTGGATGACCTCAAGATCCAGATTTCGGGCGACATTTGTCCCGTTAAAATACTCTTCATAAATGTTTAAACACTCTTCAAATTATTGTCAACTTTTTATAAATACGTCCTTTCCTTGGGGCAATACGTTGAGTCTGAAAAGCCCCCCACCGTCGACAACAACGTCAAGACGGTTGCAAGTAGATACGCCACTTACGCGCATCAACCCCGCAGGGAAGACCACCGAATATCCTCGGTGGGGCCGCCTGGTGATCTAGCACACCTTCTACTAGCTCTGCAGTCTAGTCGAGTCTGTTTAGTTAACTCGTGTGCACGTCGGCCGCTGCCTTTGACGAACCCTTATAATCGTTTTACAACACAGACCCTCCTCCTCCCAGACCTTTCTGCAAGGTTGCCACCTTTCTCGATAAGTCATGGGTGTCGTACAAGGTTTCGTCTAAATAAATTATCCTATGTCCATTACTGCAAAACTTCCTTAAATTTGACATTATATATATCGTACTACGAAACTTCCTTAGTTTTGATATATATATATATATATATATATATATATATCGCCATGCTACAATTTTACTTGATTCCATAATAATCCTTAACTTATTCAAAGTGCTGTATTTGAAACCCAGCTCCTTTAAGAGACCGCGCAAAGTGCAGGGCGCATAAGGAAAATCACAAATTTCTTGCAAATGTGCAACCAATTCGCCTAAGGTGGGCGCTTTCCCTTTTGCATAGAATCTATAAATATTTCTCGACGAATTAAATCGCATGTGAAATTATCTACTTTAGAAAAACGTTTCCTTTTGTTTTCACATTTGATCAGCGTCTTTGGTATTGCTTTCCTCGCAATATTTCTTACTGTATTTCTGTGAATACACAGAATTTATCATCAGGTTCATTGCACGACCCCTTACCAAGATTATTTGTCAGCACATATTTACATGTGTTCAAAGCAAGCGCTTGAATTTGCTTAGAAACAGTTCCTGTTATAACTTTGTTTTTTGAGGCTTTTCCAGTAACATAACTCGGCCCAGTTATTCACACTATTGTCATCATTTTGATTATTTAAACTTGACTGAAAGTTATCTACTGCTTCATTTGCATTTACCACGGCATTTCCCTCCCACGGTCTCCACATCGTGACACACAATGAATTTCTACACGTAATGAAACAGATCAACTGGAAGTTGGAACTTTGGTAACTGAGACTCCACGTGGGACATGCGACTGTCACTTCGAGAAAATCAGGGTTGCTATTGGTCCTCAACGACAGTGTTCCATTTCTTAAGTGTGGAGTTAGATTTATGACGGTCATTAGTGGGCGGGAGGGTAGTTTCCTTTGAGGGGCCAACTGCACTCGCGTTCACTAGACAGACTCTACCCGGGACTTTTTACACAACCCTCTGCCCCCTCCGGGCGGCCGAAGCCTGGCCGGAGGTACCCGATCTCCCACGGGTGTTGGGAACACACTGGCCCCTCGAGTCCAACCCAATCGGAACAACTCCCATTCAGGAAGGGGCTCGAATTTTCGGTCCGTGGTTCCTCTAGTAACGTCGGTACCTGTAATTCAGTGATTTCGTTTGTGGCTGTCGTACTAATTGTTTGTGGTTCAATTTGAGTGTTAGGGATGGCAATTAAAGTCGGCTCTATCCAAGCTTTGTGACTAGCTTATTTGAATAATTATTTTCTTATTTTCTTTATTTCGTTGTTTTAAGCTTCTGCACTTCATTGTTGTCTTAGTTTTTCCAGAACAAAGTATGAAAACTGTATATATTTATTACTGTTTTACACATATGTAGCACACAATCCCCGATTGCCGAGGTGGAACGCCAAAGATCAGCGACATCGGCTGGGAGGGTCAGCAGAATCAGAGATTACGGTAAAAACTGTAGTTCCTCTCATTCCCCGTGTCACCCTGCTTTCGCCGGTAGCGGACTCCGCCCTCTTGGTATCTCCACTTCGGCAATGGATTCAGTCATTAATCGGTGGAATAAGAATACTCAATGGGGAGTGTTGGGGAAATAACATTACTAACGCGCTCTTCGTTACACCAAAAACAGTCCTAAAATTGTATGCAGCTAGAAAATTTAACAGCCTAGTACGAATTCTGTTAAGTCACAGCTCCAAAATTCACTCTTGAATTGGATGTACCTATCCCAAACTGAAGACTCTGTGGCAAACATGGAGAAATATTATACAAATCACAACCATGGCGTGGAATAGTATTGCTTTACAAATTCAAATTGAAGTGTCTCCTCTGTTCTCGACAGCGCAAGTTTAGGAAAGGAGACAAGCCAGCAATCTCGCCTTTATCACAAAAATTGCTATTTAAGATATGTAAGACTCCAACCACTTTAAGAATTAAATCCGAGCCAAATAGCTGTTTAAAGATATTAGAATACCGGTAACGGCTCTTTATGGCTCTAAAACTTAATACGTTAAAATATGTGATCTGAATTATGTATAGAATAAAAGTTGTCACTTGTAGACAACTAACATACACGAAAGAGACAATTGCTCAGAAACGAAACGGATACATAAAATGACAACGATCAGAAATGTCTTAAAGGCGAAGGAGTTCCGAAATTAAGAGAGAGGACCAGACAGTGGCCAAGGTCCACTCTAGTCTCTGTCTGCAAATCCAAGACAAGGATAACATAAATAATAGGGTAAAATGTTTTCCAACATTTAAGTTAAAAGATGTTTAATTGTCATTATGTCAACGGCAGGACTATAAAAGCTCATGGACTTGAAGCCATTTTCTTCTTCTGCAAATGGACGTGAAAGTGTAAAGACGTATTTTGCGTGTGTCTGCATTTCTGCAGATTTTGTGCTTTAGTACCTTACATTGGAAAGTGGGGAGTTATAAATGATACAAACGTATATAAAGCATTGTAAAGTGTAATTAATTGTTGTAAAAGTTTCATTTTAATTAAAATACTAGTTTTTATAGTAGAAAGGAGGAACTACCATTTTATTTTATTTTATTTATAACCAAATTATCACTTCCCATCTGAGAGCTCTCCTGAAAATAGGAGCTTATGAGAATAACAGAGCAGCCGTGGAACTACTAGAATCCAGCAACTAATCTCTGTTTCATATAACCTTGCCCCGCTGACATATATTACTCCGCGTGCAACTACCTTCACCCTCATCCTAAATGGCTAATGCTTTCGCGCCATAGGCCATAGGCGGTGCCTTCCCGTCATATTTAAAACTGTAGTGAACGTCGTAATAATTACCAGGAAAATAGATAAAATCATACAAATAAGAATATGAAGACACGCAAAAATAATGAAGTTTATAATGAAACTGAGCAAGTTGAAACTGAAACAAGTTTATAATGAAAAGCCTTCGGCCATTTCCACTGGCATTTTTAAAATCAGCACAGATACCTTGCAAAAATGCTTGTCTTTCGGTCTTAAAAGTCGTGTCACGCCATACTTGTCGTGTGTCCTTCATTCACCCAAGTCTCGTCAAGGTAGTATATTTTGCGATTTGTATCCCGGTACAGTCTGATTGTCTTTAAATAACGTCTTCGCCACACAGCAACATTGCCTCTGGAGTGGCAAGTTTTCCTGTTGTCTCAATTTCATGTCGCGATGTTCCTATGCATCTAACACACCTCTAAGTTCAGAGCACAGCTGTTCGACTTCTCTCACTGACAAAGGCAGATTCTTCTCTGTGAGTGCATTAAACACATGCACCATAATTCTTTTTTCGCCGCTTTGTTAAGGTTTTCCCTTGCGATGCTTCAGCGAAAAGCTGGTGGTAGACTCTGCCATAAACGGTCAATAAAATAATTTAGCTCTCGCACTCGGCATAGCATACCTTCGAGTGGCGATATATGACTAATCCAGTTCAAAACAAGGTCAGTGATAAGAGTCATATAAACAAATATGTCATCACTACCGCTAAATCACGTGCTATCGTGCCATGTGCTTGAGAGCAAAGGAACCACCTCTTTACTTCGTTTAAGAATTAACATGCATTTCAGATAAATCAACTCTGTTGCGTAATATATTTAATTCAAACAGTTCCAAAAATATAAATTTGAGAATTCTCTTTCAACATAAAAATATAAATCACCATGTTAAATGAACTAATTTATACCGCACAACAGTCTATACTGCAATAGCAGCCAATGAGAGGTGATAAAGTCACATGACCGTTAAGAGATACGGGGCAAGCTTATGTGAAACAAGGATTAGATCTTTAACGAGGTTCATAATCATCTTTTCCTCCACAAGTTACTACTCCAAGTCATGCAAATTAAATGTTCCTCTACTTCATTATTACCATTCTTTCTTATGAACTATTTCATTTGTCACATAGTATTGACGGTTTTCACAAATAGTTCAAATATTTCTTGACGAAATATATGTCGACATTCCCCTTGTTAGGTTGTCAAATGTATCAAGAGATGAATTTTACAGAAAGGCAAATTACTCTTTAAGGAAATGTCTGTTGATACAGCGTACGGTAACATCCGGTGTATGAAATCACTCCTAATAGAATCATCACTGTGATGTCGATGATTGCAGTCAGAAGATAGTATCAGAATTATAACACCATTTTCGAGAATCAGGTACATTGATTTACATTATAATCAAGGATCTAGCTGAGGAAGAACACTTCCTGTATGCACAATACATTGAAAAGATTTCTCTTCCGTGTTTTATCGGACTAAACAATGCCACTTTGATATTCCGTTACCAAGCGACCTTCTCGCTTGATATTAGATTTCTACTCACCTTCTCTATCATTTCCTGTATATTCCAATAAAACTATCCTGAGAAAATGACAAACTGCGTGGATTCCATTAAGGATATTCAAGATACTGGACCATGCTATGTTGGTTATTACTATCATGGCATGCTGTCTGAAAACAGATATCATAATAAAAAATAAATCAAACATTAGGGAAGCTTGCTCTAGTAACTAAGTATTTTGCGCCAAAAAATTACCAAAGAATTACTTGTTTGTTGTTTGCTATAATATAAAATCAACAAAACATTACACCAGAACTAAATATGACCTCTTGTACTTATTAAATATGGTATATTAATTGAGTTACAAACAACATAAAGTTTCATAAGAGAAGATAGATTGGCTTTTCAATAGAAAAATGGTCGCATTATGGACAAGCCACAAGATGAGTTTAGAAGTTTCACAGAAAATTTTATTTAAAACATAACATTTCAAATAATTTGTGTGTCATCAGCCATAAATATTTCATATCCTTAGATATCCTTTAATTTTATCCTAAATTTTTCCATGATGTTTGTCAGTGTTTAAAGCTGTTGTAGATATTCAGTGATTTTTGCGAAGTCATGAAAGGACTATCGAATTTTATAAGCAGTATATGTGAAGGCCCTTACATACGTAGACGAGTATACATACTTGGGACAACTAATCTCCTTTCAGGACAAAATGGAGAAGGACATACAAAGAAGAATCTCTCTAGCCTGGAACGCATTCTGGGGTCTTACTTTTATACTCCTAAACAGAAACCTGAGTAGTTGAATAAAATTCCATGCATTAGAAACCTGTGTCTACCCTGTTTTACTGTATGGATGTCAGACATGGTCACTAAAAGCAAAACAGAAGAATGTCAACGGACGACGCAAAGTTCTGGAGATATCTCTGAAAGACTATCTCAAATGCAGCGTTGAACCAGCAATCACGGACCAAAGACATGACACAAGTAGCCACAAGATGCAGATGGGCAGACATCTTCAAGCAGCATGCAGACCAGCAGTGCTCAAGGATATCACGAGAATGAAGAGTCTGGAAATCCCTGCAGATGCATCTGTGTAGGAACTAATTGTGAATAGTGTAAATATAGAACGGTGTAGCCCAATAGTGAATACTGTAAATACGGAGTAGCAGTGACTAAAAGTGTACATATAGAATAGTAACAGTTAAATAGTGAATACTGCAAATACTGGATTGTACAGTAGTGACTAAATAGGGAATAGTATAAACACTAAATAGGCAATGACTAAATAGTGCACTGAATAATCAGACAAAAGTGACAATAAACATGTCGAACGTCTAACGTGGAATAGCTAACCACATTAGAAAAGATGATCTTTTTCTACCTGATAGAGTCCTTTGCCCTTCGCGGGACATATAAGGCTATATATATAGAAAAAATGTTAGTAAGTGGTGAAAATCATATGAATGTAAAACATCTGACTTTCTAAAGCTCGAATTTGTTTAAATGTTTTCATTTCATTATCTCGTATTTATTCATATTGTATAGATAACTTTCAAGACAAAGTGGCAACAACTTTACATATGTAATGGCATTTACCCCATGAAAGTACATTGCTCCAGTAAAGAGTTATTGATCAGTTTGTTAATATCCCGAGGTCAATAAGAGAGTTAACATGCAGTTGAAAGAGATATCAATACATGCAAATTGAAATGATGGCCAGATGTTCAATAAGTTCTGAACTGCGGCCCAATTGTTTGCATTTCGTTTGCATGTTGATTAAGATAGTCATAAACGTATGGACATTCTTGGAGCTAAATTGTGAGTTTATTTGAAGTTAACGGCTGCACTTACAGTGGTGTTTACTTCATTAAATGCCATTTGGACTGTTACATTATAATTCTTTGCATACTTCTCATAAAAGGAAAACTGGCTGTCTTATCGCACCAGCTATTTCTCATTAGGTTAATAGTTTTTACAAAGGTCTTTGACGTTTCTAAGAAATGGAGCAACGTTTTAAAAGTTGTACTTCCATGGGGTCAAGGTTTATTGACTAATAGCTCGCACGAATGTTCATTTGTTCAAGCCCGAGAATTTTTTGTGAAACATAGAACAACTTGAATTATTCTGTATGCTTGTAATAAACATTGCAATTGTGAAAGTAAGGTTCATCTTGTTATGTGTACTCATAATAGGTTTAGTATTAGGAAGTAGTCCTGCTTCACGTTCCATAAATAAATGAGTTCCTCCTTGCTCGGAGTTCCCGGTTTCGATCACCGTTATCATAGGAAAATAGTTATTTAATTAGAATATTTTCCTTTGCTGTTATTTCCTATCTTTTCCAACTAACGCCACCGATTTTGATCAAACATCGACATTGAGACATTGCTTTGCCAAGTAACAATGCACTTTGGCTCATAGGGTAATAACTTTTGTAGCCCTCCATTCCAAATTACACTTAATTTAAGAATTATATTAACTGATCAAATTAAACTATTCATTTTAAATAAAGATTGCCACAACATTTTTGATTTCCTTAATTTTTCAATTGTTTCAGGCAGAACACAGGGAAATATTCTGTAGTTCTTTGATATTACACATTATTGCAAATAGTGTGTACTAGAAGCACATAGTCACATTTTAAACGGGGGAATATTTTGTCAGTCGACACAAATAATCTCTTTAAAATATTTAACAGAACCAACAGGAAGGCTAGTGTGCAAACAAGCAATGAATATAGAAAAGGCACTGAGTAATATTCTAATTTAATACGTTCCAACAGTGCGGCGGAGCACCAAGAGGGCCAGCGGTCAGAGAATCCCGTAGAGCGACATTCCTCCAGTTTGTAAGCGATCGGAGGAAGACCCGGCACGACCAGCGATCCTACAACAGAGGGTTCGTGTGGAATGTCATGCACC
This sequence comes from Mantis religiosa, assembly GCA_030765055.1. Classification (NCBI taxonomy): domain Eukaryota; kingdom Metazoa; phylum Arthropoda; class Insecta; order Mantodea; family Mantidae; genus Mantis; species Mantis religiosa. Next base: position 121,630,906 of record CM060954.1, on the reverse strand, counting down.
GCCCTACCGGGATTAAGGGGCGCTGCCCCAGTCTCCAACCAGCAAAGCGAAGACTGCACTTCGCGTAGAAGTGTAGCAGCATTGAAATCTATCATGGCCTGGGGTTGCCACAAGCAATGATGCGAACGGTACAAGGTTGATGAGGACAACCAGACCTGACGAGCAAACAGTGTCTCTTTGTTGTACCATGCTGGTGTTTCTAGACCGTCCGGTTTCGGCAAATCTATAAGAAGCGACTTTGACGATGGTCCACTCAGTCGATTTGAGAGTCTTCCGTTTCCTGAGGCATGTCTTGCATGACCCGAGCATAGAAAAAGAGAAGTGAGTTATGAATGAGTTGCCCAAATAGATAGTGGATAGGCGATTAATGTGTAAAAGTTTGAGAGCATTGAACTTTGAGAACTTTCGAGCAGCGCGACGGTGTGCACAACAGAGGTATTAAGAAACATTTCCACCTCCACATATGGTCTATGCATTTGTAGAAGTGAAAAATAAATGTAATGTAGCGTGTGCTGGATTGATAACAAATGAAGCGATAAACCAACTTTGTGATGTCATATGTCACTATATATTTGGAAAAGTAAGAAAAGTCTGAGCTCCTACTATGAGTGTCTCCTAAGGAGTGGTTCTGAGTTCCAGTGATATGTGAGTATATTTCCCGCGTTAAGTCTTGCAATTTTGTTACTTTTGCATTGAATGTAATTTCATATATTGCACAACTAGTTTTGCCCATATTTCCCAACCGCTACACCAGCATGTGCTCACACCATATTCATAATACAGCATGATTAAGACCAGTTCCAGATAAGTTGCAGTTTGATCATAAACATAATATATATCTGTATATATAAAGAGTATAATTAGACATAATTAAATGGGGCTGATATTGTGAACCAAGAAATTTTTATTTTTCCTTGCACTTCATGTATAGTGTCTTTAAAATAAACACAATAACCATTCCGCGGTCTCTCTCTCTCTCTCTCTCTCTCTCTCTCTCTCTCTCTCTCTCTCTCTCTCTCTCTCTCTCTCTCTCTCTCTCTCTCTCTCTCTCTCTCTCTCTCTCTCTCTCTCTCTCTCTCTCTCTCTCTCTCTCTCTCTCTCTCTCTCTCTCTGTTTCTACTGCGCCAGAGAACAAGAGTCGCCTGGAAAATAGTGCCGTCAGAGGCGCACTACAATCCTTAACTTATCTATTTGTACATTATCCCTTACAAATTGAGTACAATAAAATTTAACATAGAACATGCTGTATTTCACGTCCTGTACAAATACATGAAATTGCTGACCTTAAGGTTTACTTGCTGACCTTAAGATTTACTTGCTGACTCAGGTCCCCTGGTCTTTGGTTTTCCTGATCAGCTTGATGTCATTTCTTCTTGACCTTCACTTCTTTTGCCCTAATCCACTTTTCTCTTATCCTGTATAAGAAATCTCCTATACATCTATTTTACTTTTGTCCCATCCCCGTTAGCATGCGTACTGCTAATATCTCTTTACTTACACTGTCCCATTTCTTATCCCATATTTTTCTCCTGGAATTTGTTAGCTCCTTACATTCTATCAGGTAATGAACAGTGCTTTCTTCATCTCCACAAAATTCACTTATTCCTGCCGCATTACTTCTCAACCCTTTAAGTATAATATTCCTACTCTCATCCATGCTATGCCTTCTCTTCCAGTTTTGCTACATTGATCTATATATTTTCCCTACCCCATTCTGTCTTTAATTGCTTATAAAGTTTCAAAGATTTCTTTTCTTCTATACTTTCCCATATCTCTTGCCTATCTATGTCTTGTAGTCTAGTTCTCACTTCCTTCCAAAAACCGTTATAATTTGTCTCCTCTGCTCTCCATAGATCTCCCATGCCTATCTTTAATATCATCCTTTCTCTCTATTATTATTCCCCTCCTTTTTGTATTACCTACCTCTAGTAATGCCACCTCTCTTGGTGCCCATTTTGGCAGCCCTGGTAGTTCTTTGCAAACCAATCCATACATCTGGTCTAATTGTATTCCTATCTCTGATGTGCCCCATAACTTCACTGCATACCCTTAACTTATAGTAACGTAACCTATGGCGTAAGTCCACTAGTGGGCCACAGTCTGTGCCAACCCGAATGCAGGCCTCACGCCCACATGTGGAGGTGGGCTATCGTCCATCCGATACGGGGAGGAGATGTGGCCAGCATCTCGGCAGCCCTACCTGGAAAGTTGGCTCCGATGCTGTGTGGGCACCGATACTATACTCGGGACTTAAAATTCGCACCAGGGATGGGATCGATCCCGGGCGCATTTCTCGGCCGGGAATTAAAACACAACGCTCTAGCTCACTACGCCAAGATGCAAGACCCTTTATAGTAGGTGATGGAAATGTCTCTAAAAGGCAGCAGATCTCGTAAAAATGTTATCGCTCACTCCTCTAAGCTCAGCAGCAAGAAGTCCTCTTCTAGCCCTCGCACACTACAGGAACGTGGTAATAACATGAAGTAAGAAATCACAAGGATCTTCGCTACTCCAGCCCAAATGACCTCGCTGTCGACGGGCCCTAAAACACCACACATTCACTCACTCACTCCTCGCTGCTGAGTTTAGGCGAGTCAACGAGGGACACTTTTATAGGACAAAAATTTAAAAAAAAAAAAAAAAAAAAAAAAAAAAAAAAAAGATGCTGAAAAAGAAATGTAGTGTATACAAACTATTCTTGCGAAATATTTTTCAATTAGTTCATTTACATTCGTTATACATAACAAAGGGAACAGTAATAGTCAAATGTTTTTGAACTGGACATTTTCAGTGGCCTTAAAAGTCCATGCAATTTGTTCATGCAATCGCTAGAAACAGCTGGAAATGTGCAGACTTCAAAAGAATGACAAAGTATTGCACAAATCTAACCATTAATAACGGATATCTAGAAATGTCTTACCTCACAAAAAAATGATTTAAAATAGCTAAGCGTTTTAAAAAGATGTACATATCTTATGCAGTAGGTTTTCGTCGATCGCTTAAGAGCACAAGTTATACAAGATTGTACAAAATTATATAGAATGAAGAGAAATTAATAAGTTATTACCGGAAACTTCAAGACACCTATGCAGAGTATTTTACATGATACATCGTTAATATATTTTATCTTAATCATAATCATGTACTATTTTTGCAGAATAATATATTTCGAAAAATGTTCCAGGTAAAATGGTAGTTGGGGTGGGAAACTTTCTTGAGTCCTTCAACGTATGCAATTGAAATATCAATTTTTGCATTTATTGAATTTTTAATTTTAGTGTCATATTACTCTCTCTCACTCACAAATTAACTTTTTATAATTTATTTGTATTCAGAGGTTCTCAAAACATTAACTTTCAGTGAAATTTCGTCATAGAACTTTTGGGAGGAATATATACCCCACTTATTTGTTATAAGCACCTATTATACAAAGTAAATATCTGATGAGATATAATTACATCAATTTGTCTACCTTTCTAATAGGTACTAGCTGACCCGGAGAACACCGTACCGCCAATAAAAGTTGTCTGGACTTATCTGTATAAATAAAACAAATTCAGATTGGTTAGTTGCGTATCCTACAATTTGGGGTGAAGTTTAAATACAACACAATTACAATTAAGTTAAATAATTTAAAGCTCTCTGATAAACAATTTGTATTTTGTGGTGGGTAAATATATAAAGATGATGTTTGTCCAACGCACGAACACGCCATGTATAACTGTTCGTAAAAGAAACAGGGAAACTCCAAGCTGATTCCGTAAACTTCCAACGACTGCCTTGCGATCTATTTATGGTCAACGCAAAGGGCAAACGCAATTGGGAAGTTGTAAACGCTTAAAATAAAAAGGTAAATCCATTGAAATTATCGGAATCACAAAGGAATTCAATTAATTTTGTTTCAAATCAATTCACATTCACAAATTGAATTATAAAGAAGGTATCCAAGAATTTACCAATAATTGACAACAATTGTCTGTGGTCAGTTATTTATAGTGTTATAGTGCGTTCAGAAATTAATGTTGTGTCTAATCTTCGAAATGCATATTATCAAGTTACATAAAAACGTCAGTCTTGATAACAAACAACAAACGTTATTTAATAAAATATGGTAAATGAAACTTTGAAGACTTTGGTAAGTAATGGAATATATTTCTACTTTGTAATGCTTTTGGTTGTCATATATATAAGGGGGGACCCAAAAGAAACCGGGCGCTGCCACTCGTAGATGTGGTGCAGGGTTCTCACGCTAGATGGTGTTAGTAGAGACCTTCATGAAAAAGCTGTGTAGACGGCGTCAGTGCAGAGCTGAACGTGCAAGTGTGGTATTCTATTTCCCTGACTGTTGGCGGGCTACCTCTGCGAAGCCGTTATGGCAACTTTAAAAGAACAAAGTGTGTGTGTGTGTGTGTGTGTGTGTGTGTGTGTGTGTGTGTGTGTGTGTATGTGTGTGTATATGTGTGTGTATATGTGTGTGTGTGTGTGTGTGTGTGTGTGTGTGTGTGTGTGTGTGTGTGTGTGTGTGTGTGTGTGTGTGTGTGTGTGTGTGTGAAATTTTGTTTCCTGCTTAAAAAAATCTGGAACGGAGACACACCAAATGCTTCAGGAAGCTTTCCAGGAGGACGCAATGAGCCGCACACAGGTTTTCAAGTGGTTTGGGCGCTTTAAACATGGTGAGATGTGTGTTGAATACCAAGCTCGTTCTGGACGCCCTTCAACATCGCGAAATGAGGAGAACATTGAAAAGGTCCGCCAAAAGATCAACGAGGATCGTCGCCAAACGATCGACCAAATATCAGCAGCGACAGGAATCAGTTGGAACTCGTGCCAGCGGATTTTGAAGGAGGATTTGCACATGAGACGTGTTGATGCTAAATTTGTTCCGCGCCTTCTCACACAGGAGCACAAAACCATCCGCATGAATGTGTGTCAGGACTTGAAAACAGAGATTGCAAGTAATCCAAACTTACAGGGGATGAGAGTTGGTGTTACGGGTATGACCCAGAAACCAAGCAAGCGTCAGGTCAGTGGAGGACTCCCAACTCCCCCAGACCAAAATAAGCAAGGCAAGTGAGGTCAAATGTAAAGATGAGAGAGGGGGGGGGGGGGGGAGAAGCGTTAGTCAGAATTTTACAAAGCGAGTCGCCATGTCATGCTTTTAAAACTGCATATGCTCTATGTATGACCATGAGAAAACCAAACAGCTACTTACCGCTTGCAATAGTGTTTGAAATTTGAAACCGGTGACAAAGAGTACCTCGGAAGTGGATAACACAACAGAATGGTTTATCACACAGAGGTTGTGCGCAGTAAAGAGACACACATTATTTGTGGAGTACAATTTTTGAATACCTCTTATAGTTTGCCATTTATACAAATTGCAGTTCATAATACAAAAGCCTTCACAGACTATTCAAGAACATCGAAGACGTTTTGTATGTGACACAAATATCTTTAACATAAGATATATAAAAATCATTGGATCCAATTTTCAGAAAATAACAATTAAATAAGCATTTTTCAGATAAATGGCAGTTCGAAATGGAGAGATTTTCTTGAAAAATTTCTTGTGGTGCTTTTCGAAGACGCTGAGCCTAAAAACCAAGAATCGTATTTAACTTTTTTTTTCATTCTGATGTTCACACTCGCGCGGTTGCTCACCATTCGTTTTTAAAATTTCCTTTTTTATGCATATACCTTTTATTCTTAATTTCAGGAGTCTCAAAACAGCATCTTCGTTGAAGTCTCGGTGTCAAATCTTTGGTGGAATTTCTCTTCTTGAAAAATGCAGGAGGTTGTAGAATAGATACCTATGGGAAATACATGGTTAAGTGAAGACGGTCACATCAGAGGCTTTTAGAAAGAATGGGATTAGGACTAGAATATATTGACAGACAAGACATCTTTACTAGTACGAAAGGAAATAGTTCCTTGAGGTTACCCTATAACCCATAACCCAATGCCTCCCATCCTGACTGCCGGCCTCACGCCCACATACTCCAGGTAGAGGTGGGCGTTCATCCAACCGTTACGGAGAGGAGATGTGGTCAGCATCTCGGCATCCCCAGCCGGATAGTTTTCTTGGCCAGGGCCACTTACCTATCGTAAGCTCCTCAAATTCCTCACGTTACTGAATGGGCAACGGTCTTATACTCGGGTCTTAAAATCCGCATCCCAGGGGTGGGATCGATTCCAGGCCGCATTCCGCGGGCAGAGAACCAAAGCAGGACGCCTTAGCCCACTAGGACACGACGTAGGACTCCTTGAGTTTACTATATAGAATAATAAAAACAGTCTGAAGTTGGGAAAAGTACCTATAGATGTGTGACAACAATTCGCATGTGCAAAATCAGAAGTGAAGAAGGTACAAATCATGACGAAAATATAGAAAAAAATGCACTGTGTGCTGAGTGAACATGGATTTTCATTATTTAATCGTGTAGGTAAACTATGGAGGGAACAAACATGGCAACGAGAAAGGGAAACTTCGATGGGGAATACTTTCTGACTCCAAAAAATGAAAAATATAGAAGGTGTAGGAAATTAATTGGTAGGGTTAAAGAGAAATGGGTAAGAATGACCTCGTAGATGAAATGAAATTATAGAGAGACTTAGAAAACTATCATGGGAGCTGAACAAATCAAATAAAGAATAGAGTAGCAAACAAGTCAGAGGATCACGTAGGGCTTGTTCCTCGCGAGTCTCTTCCCGCGATGTAGCGTCCATTGAATTTTCTTCATCCTATTCGTGCCCCATCAATTAAGTAAAATAATAAGAGTTAAATGATGAAGCCTGGGACTCAAGTACTTAGGATAGTTAGTCGCCACAAACGGTGTATCTCGAATGCGAGAGCCCCTAGTGGCCCACCGGGGAAATATACGAGTCAAATGGAAAATTTACTGTCATGACGGCAAGTTGGTCATGGTAGCTCAATGGGCAAGTGCGACTGGACGGGAACCAGGAGATCTGTGTTTCAAATTCCGGTAGTGGCACTGAATTTTTCATGTTTACTCTATCATTTACCATTTATTTATGTTGAGACATTAACATTTATCTTCACCTATTTGTGACTTACTGTATTCAGTCATAGCAATATATAACTCATATTAATTCACAACACAGCTTTCAACAGTTTAAAGATATTAACATGAAATAAATTGGTAAGTTAAACAATGCTCTGGCACTTGATACATGAAGAAGTGTTTCATTATTCAAAAGTTATTGTTGATTAAGTTGTAAGCAATATAATTATATCAGTATGAGTGATAAATAGCAAACATTTATTTACTCCTCTACTTGCCGAGATAACAAAAGTAAAATTGGGAAATAGCAGTAGAAGGAATTCTTTGCCTCAGTTGGTTATGGCAGCCGCTTAACCCTAAAAAGGAAATAATATGAATAAGCACAAGAAGATATGACCGAACTGATGTAATCGAACAAGTGAGTCATGGGATAGGTGTGTTCAGCGGCAGGTGTATCAATAACTGAATGTGTTGAACTATGGAGTGACATCATTTATTACCCTGCCAATTCCTGATGTGCGAGTCATCAACCTACTACTGCTCTTGGCTTAGCAAAAACAAACAATTAACTAAACTTACTCTTGCCTCCAGAATTTCCTAAGTTAGGGCAGTATTATTTTGAGAAGCAACTTAGTTTGCCCTTAGAGGAAGCAAGCTAAGTGGAACATCAAATGAGCAACAAAAACAAAACAATGAACAATATACTCAGATCCAACTGTCGACGTTTGTATGCACTTAAATTAATGTAAAATGTACCTTATAAAACTTGGCCATAGGCTTTCTCTACCAACTATATATCTCTTGCTATTAACATAAGATCAATTCACCCACATTGCTTATTTACAGACGTACTTGGTCAAAAATGTTTCGAGTGTAGCGGTACAGTATAACGATATGTGCAAACAACATTCAGATATTATTACTATTATTATTATTATTATTATTATTATTATTATTATTATTATTATTATTATTATTATTATTATTATTATTATTATTATTATTATTATTATTATTATTATTATTATTATTATTATTATTATTATTATTATTATTATTATTATTATTATTATTATTATTTATTATTATTATTATTATTATTATTATTATTATTATTATTATTATATTATTATTATTATTATTATTATTATTATTTATTATTATTATTATTA